>CM014733.1:6185342-6782145 GCA_004329165.1 Spatholobus suberectus
AGCTCTTTTGGTGATGTAACTCTTATCAATACAATATATAATTAATTGTCAACGAGAAAATAGAGTTAATGTGATTAGTTGTTTCTATAAATCTGTCTAAGATTTAATACTATTTTGTTAATCTTCTAATGATGTCAAGAATTAATTATTGATCTCAATAACATTGTTATTTATAAAGCAATGATTATTATCTTTTTTATATTTTTCATTTTATATATAGTATTTAAAATTTAGATATATATTTTGAATAAATTACCTATTGACTTAGATAAATGTTTTGATATTTTTGTGAAAAAATATATATAACACAATGGTTTGTATCATTTTGTGCTAGTTAAGGGGTTATTCCCTGGCAAGTGGCAAACCAACTTCGTTGGGGTTTCTCAGCCTAACTCAGGCTACTAATTCACCATTTTTAACTTTGGTTTATCATTCATAGTTGGGCTCATTGACCAAAGTAGGGTATTTTTAAAAACTATTAACCAATCCGGGATTGTTTTAAAACATATTACCAAAATGGGGTGATTAATGATGGAAAACACTAGTCAAACTAACATTTTCCATTCCACGTCAGCATTTTTAATTATTTTTTTTAATTTAATTGCGAAAAATGTCACGCTGGGTGCCACGCAGGATACGCTAGAAGTACTAGTGTTTCTAGAAAACGCTATTAGCATTAGCGTATCCGGTGTGGCATCCAGCGTGGCAAACGAGAAATGTGGGATGCCATACGCATAACACATGAAGGCACAGAAGATATTCGTCTCAGAAGAGCAGCAACTCTTCAAAGACACTATGAGATGTTCATCATGAAAGAGACAGAGACCATTGATGAAATGTTTGGAAGATTTTAGACAATTCTAAATGGACTTCAAAGTGTTGGTGTTGAGTTCTCTAAAGCTCAGAACAATCTCAAGATCCTAAACAGTCTTCCAAAAGTATGGGAACCTAAGGCTACAGCCATAGCTAAAGCAAGGGACATGAAGACTTTAACTCTTGATGAGTTACTGGGAACTCTAAGAGTACATGAAGTGCATCTTTTCAAAAGAGGCAAAGTCAAAAATAATGACTCAGTTGCTCTAAAGATTGGAGAATCAAGTCGAAGATCAAACGAAAAGACTGAGACAAAAGTAAGAAAAAAAGCGCTAAAGGTTCAGTCTGAAGAATCCAAAAGCTCATATGAAAGCTCTAGCTGTTCAACAGACGATGAGATCTCCTTCATCACCAGAAAATTCAAAAAGATGCTCAAGAAGAAAGGAAGATTTAAGCAATCCTCTAGAAAGAAGGACACTAGATACAGAAAGCATCCTCAAGAAGAAAACAATGAAATCATCTGCTTTGAGTGCAAAAAGCTTGGACATATTAAGGCTGAATGCCCCAAACTAAAAAAAGGATGGAGTTCAAGAAAAAGATACAAGAAAAAAAACCTTCTGGCCACTTGGGAAGATGTGGACAGCAGCACTAACAGTACAGATGATGAAAAGGGTAATATTTGTCTCATGACAGATACTGAGGAAGTAACATCTGAGGTATACTCTTTTCCTAAAAATTCTTTACAATCGTCTGATAGTTTTGAATTTGAGTCTGATGACGAAGATATGTCATATGACACTCTTCTTGCTAATTCTCATATAATCGCTCTTGAGTATAAGAAATATAAAGAAAAATATCAAAGAGCAATTTTAGAAAACGAAATACTCAAGAAAGATCTAATGAGAATGCATAAGAGCCTAACCTCATAATCCTGAAAAGGCAATGCTTCTTTCTAAAGTTGATAGACTAAAGAAAGAGGTCATTAATTTGAAACATGATCTAACCAAATTTGTAGACAGATCTTCAGAACTTCAAATGATTTTAAAACATAAAAGATCACCATTTGACAGATCTGGGATTAGATTTGTAGAAGACAAAAATACTGAACCATCATATTCTAAATCTTATTCAATCATCTAGAACTTTTGAG
Organism: Spatholobus suberectus; assembly: GCA_004329165.1. NCBI lineage: Eukaryota > Viridiplantae > Streptophyta > Magnoliopsida > Fabales > Fabaceae > Spatholobus > Spatholobus suberectus. The sequence continues at coordinate 6,187,306 of CM014733.1, forward strand.
GTAAATCCAAACATTCAGTCCAAAGATGTCAACACAAAAGGAAACAAAGGTCAAATAAGATCATTGGGACTAACACAAAAGGACCTAAGAGTATTTGGGTACCAAAATCTCAAATAATTCCTATTGCGGATATCCTTAATAGGAAAAAGGAGGGATTCATTCTGATACCTGGACAGTGGTTGCACACGTCACATGACGGGATAAAGGTCTATGTTCCTAGACCTCTAACCACATGAAGGAACGGTCTCATTTGGTGGAAATTGAAAAGGTAAAATCATTGGTATAGGTAAAGTTGGTAAGCCTCCTCTTCCATCTATAGATAATGTCTTATGTGTTGAAGGATTAAAATACAATCTACTTAGCATTAGTCAATTTTGTGGCAGTGGGTTTATTGCATCCTTCAACAAGGAATCATGCATAGTCAAAAAAATGATGAATATATTCTTTTTACTGCCAAAAGACATAATAATCTGTATAAGATTGAGTTTGAAGATCTGAACAAACAAAATGTCACTTGTTTAATGACCAAAGAAAATGAAAATGGATTTGGCATAAGAAGCTCGGCCATATCAATTTGAAACATATTTCGAAACTATATAAAAAGAGTTTAGTAAAAGGATTACTTGAGATTTCTTCGAAAACTCATCTTCTTTGTGAAGCATGTCAGAAAGGGAAACAAATCAAAACCTCTTTTAAATCAAAAGATGTTGTTTCCACTTCCAGATCATTAGAATTACTACATATGACTTGTTTGGACCTACAAAAACTCTTAGTCTTGGTGGGAAAAAGTATGGCTTTGTCATTATTGATGACTATTCTAGATATACATGGGTTTATTTCCTAGTTCACAAACACAAGTCTTTTAATGTGTTTGAAATATTTTGTAAGAGAGTTCAAATGAAAAAGGTTTATGTATTACTGCAATTAGAAGTGACCATGGAACTGAATTTGAAAATGCTAAGTTTAAACCTTTCTGTGAAAAGAATGGAATTTTCCACAACTTCTCCTCACCGAGAACACCTTAACAAAACGAGGTAGTTGAAAGTAAAAATAGAACTCTACAAGAGATGGCAAGAACCATGCTCTATGAAAATTCAATCCTTAAGTACTTCTGGGCAGAAGCTGTAAATACAGCATGTTATGTTTAAAACAGAATATTGATCAGACCAAGAATTAAAAAGACCCCTTATGAAGTATGGATAGGTAGAAAACCCAACATTTCGTACTTTCACCCTTTTGGATGTGAATGTTATATTCTCAACACTAGAGATCAACTAGGAAAATTTGACTCTAAGGTTGATAAAGGTGTTTTTCTTGGATATTTTGAAACATAAAAAGCATTTAGAGTATTCAACTCTAGAACTTCTGTTGTAGAAGAATCTATCCATGTTAAATTTAATGATACACTAACCCCTGATAGGAGACTATCAGATTTGGAAGAAGATTTTGCAGATTACAAATAGGATCGTCTGATCAAACTAACACAGACAAAGTAAAAGAATCAGAAGAAACTTCTCAACAACAAATCAATAATTAGACGAAAGGATCTCACAAGGACTGGAAGTTTGTTACCAATTATTCTCAAGATCAAATTATTGGAGAACGAACTGAAGGAGTTAAAACAAGGTCATCACTAAAGAGTCAAGCGTCTTGTACCTTAGTCTCAGAAATTAAACCTAAGACGATAGAAGAAGCACTAACAGACGATGACTAGTTAATAGCAATGCAAGAAGAATTACATCAATTCACAAGAAAGAATGTTTTGATTCTTGTTCCCAAACCAGAATATAAAGCATCATTGGAACAAGATGGGTATTCCGCAACAAGCTTGACGAAAATGGTAAAGTAATCAGAAATAAAGCAAGGTAAGTGGCACAAGGCTATAATCAACAAGAAGGTTTTGATTTCACTGAAACTTTTGCACCTATTGCTAGATTAGAAGCTATTAGAATTATACTTGCCATTATCGCTCATAAAACATTAAGCTTTTTCAAGTGGATGTGAAAAGTGCTTTTTTAAATGGTTTCATTGAGGAAGAAGTCTATGTTAAACAACCTCCTGGTTTTGAGGATCCAAACCTCGCAGACCATGTTTTTAAACATAAAAAGGCTTTATATGGTCTTCAACAAGCATTTCGTGCTTGGTATAACAAACTGAGCAGTTTTCTTATTGAAAATAGGTTTATCAGAGGCAAAGTAGACACAACTCTTTTAGAAAAGAATCCAACAGAGGTTTCATTATAGTTCAAATTTATGTAGACAATATAATTTTTGGAGCTACTAATGAAATTCTATGTAAGGATTTCTCATATTTGATACTGAGTGAATTTGACATGAGCATGATGGGAGAATTAAAATTCTTCCTTGGCCCACAAGTTAAACAAAAAGAGAAGGGTATATACATTCATCAGCAAAAATACACGAAGGTATTGCTTAAAAAGTATAAGATGAATGAGTCAAAACCTATGAGCATACCAATGCATCCGTCTATCGTTATGACAAAGGACAAATCAGGTAAACCTGTAAACCAGACTGTCTATAGAGGTATGATTGGCTCACCTCTCTATTTAACTGTCTATAGATATCATGCATAGCGTCTGTTTATGCACCAAATTTCAATCTAAGCCTAAATAGTCTCATTTAAAAGCTTGTCGCAACCGAGGTCACAGCGGGATGGCGAAAAAGAGTTTTAAATACAGGGAGTCGCCACCAATATTTATTAAGGAAAAAACATTGGAAAAACCTAAAAAAAGTGGTTTACGAAATCAGATTTTGGGCTTAGGAATCAATTACGTGTAGGAAAGGTATTAGCATCCTACAACGTTCGTCATAAAGACGGTTACCTCTAATTGATTAAGCCAATTATTAATGATTTTTAAAATATTTATCTCACCCTAAAAAAATTGCAAGAAGAATTTTATTATTATAAAAAAGATTTTTATTTTATCTTAAATTTTATTTTTTTTTAGATCGACAGGAGTGAGCCCCTGCTCCTACGTATCTCCCGGTGTAATAGAGAATCAGACTCACGTAGTTCTTTTGTAGAAAATATTTGTGTGTTGTTATTTTTTAATTTTGTTTATTAAATTTTAGGATTTCTAAACCGTCACGGCTTATATGTCCTAAAAATAGAATCAACAGAGATGTACACCCAAGTCAATCTATTGAAGCAAATTAATTTTAGTTTAACATTTCTAATTTTAGAGAGGAGTTTAAAGACATCAAGTTGTCACAACTTGTGCCTTAAAAGCTTAGGATTAAAAAGATGTCACATCCAATTAATCCTTTCTCTAAAACACTAATTAAATATAAAATATTTCTAATTTGAAAAGGACATACAAAGAATAAAATTTAACAAAACAACAATGACAAAAAAAAGGAAATAAAATATATATATATATATATATATAAAAGATAAGATAGGCAAATTTACCTCAAGATACAATTTGTGGTGAACACAAAACAATCCACTACAAGCTTCTAGTAAAAACTTCAAGAGAGAAAAACTGAAAGAGATAATAATAATAAAAAGATTAAACTTTCATAGGCTCCATACTTTGCATTAAGCCCATAATTAATGGATTTTTGGCCTCCTCCCATTGCTTGGTAGGCACCTCTTTATATAGGAGAAGGAGAAGATTCATGAGTCTAAATTGTCCAATGTGGGACTTCTAAGTAAAGGGAAGGAATATGAGACTTGAGTTTTTTTATGATTAAATGTCTCACTTTAGGATTGATTTTCATCAAGATAGAAGTTGATTTTGGTTTTTGAGGTAAAGATACGAGTTGTAGATCTTTCTACAAGCTTTTTAACAGTGCAAAGAACACCTCAAACGGATAAGTATAACTTAAGATACGACATTGTCTTTTCATGGTATTCATCATAAAAAAAAAAGCTTTTTTCCTTCAAACGTTTTTATTTCTTTTATTTCTTGTCTTTTATATTTTATTTTTATTTACCTGGACAAAATTGGGTGTGCACAAAGCTGTTAAGAGGATTTTTAGATATCTTGTTGGTACACCTAACCTAAGCTTATTCTATGAGAAAAGCAAAGAATTCAGGTTAGTAGGATACTGTGATGCAGACTATGCTAGTGATAGACTTGAAAGAAAAAGCACAAGTGGTGGATGTCACTTCATCGAACCATGTCTTATATCCTGGACCAGCAAAAACCATAACTTAATTGCATTATCAACTGCTGAAGCTGAATATGTATCTGCTACTAGTTGCTGCTCACAACTCCTATGGTTTTTAAATTTATTAGTCTGATATTTCCCCTAATCATTACTCTTGATAACCACCCAAGAAACGTGCGTCGTCTCCCTTGCCACATCAAGTCGTCATAAATGCATGTCTCTTCAGTACTTTCGATCTCCTCTTTTATTCAAAATAACCGCTCTTTTCATCACTTACGCACTCTAAAAACTTCTCAAACTCTCTAAACTCAAACCCTATCCCTCACCTTTACTCTTAAACCTTAATCTCTCAAGCCAGAACTCATAGCCACCTAGAAACAGCTTGTGCCCATGGAGAGATTCCCAGAAAGTGACTTCATTGCTAGAAAATGGGTCGACTTATAGAAGCTTGAAGAAGAAGGATTCCCTCTGCAAATGTATATCAAAAATGTTGGATGGGAAGCTTTCGTGTAGAAAAGAACTACCTAGTACTACGCACCGTACACCTACTTCTGGGGCCTCTACGTCTGAAGTTAACGAAACCATCACTGGAACTGTCGACAATCAAGCTATCATCATCTCTATCGACGCCATTGCAGCAGCGTCTAGCTACAAAGAGGAGGGTGACCTCTTTACTGAAGACTGGGAGAAAGTTATAACCCCAGAAATTGTTGACAGGGCATTGTATGGAAAGCCCAGGCCTCAAACCGAGAACAAAGATGTTCTGAAGAGGTTTCTATACTCTTCAAACATGAAGCCTATATGCAAAATGATTCACAACATCTTACTACACATTATCCTGCCAAGAAAAGGCTCAAAGGATAATGTAACTTCCAAGCATAGATTCTGCATATACAAGATGCTGACTGGTCAAAAGGTGAACCTGCCTGCGCTTATCCTAGACAACTGGAGATCCTGTCTCTCCAAATCGAAGGAAAGTGCTTAGAGCAAGCAGAAGCATCCTATTCCCTACGCCATGCTCTTCACTGAAACCATCCATCTGGCAGGAATTAAGGAATCTAGGCTGGAGAAGATGAAGCAAGGTTCTGAGATCAATGTATCCATCATCAGGAACATGAGGATTGCATACCTTTTCTCTGGATATGTTACCAGACATCCAGAGTTGGCATTGATCAAGGAAGAACCACTAGAAGAAGTTGTTGGAATTGTGTTCAAAGTGGGATCGTCTGCTGACCCCTCTGTTGGAACTGCGTCTACTCAACCTCCACCACAGACGAAATCCCAACCATCCCAACAACAATCCAAACAAACTAAACCACAAAATCCAAAACTACCCATCCAAAGACCTTCACAACCAAACCCTTAACCCAAACAGACTAAACCTCAAACCCCATCATCTCCACTTCAAAAGAAACAAAACTCTTAACCATTCATTTGAGATCCAAACCCACTCCCCAACCTGACTCAGATAATGACCTTCCCATTAACACCCTTCTTCCTACCCCAAGCATACCCATTCTTACCCCTCCATTAGAATAACCACCTCACTACCTACCTGTACTGAACCCATTCCATCTACCCAACCTTCTAAATAGCCCTCAAAATCCAAAAAGATCCCAAGTACCAAAAATAAGAGCTCAAGAGGAAAAGCAGTTCAAGAGAGCTCGAGCTGAATCAAAAGAGGCTGAAAAGAAGAAGAAGAGAAACTTGGCTGAGGCAAAGCAAGAACAGATTGAGGAAGCAGTGCTTTAATCTGTAATTGAGCACTCACTACAAACAACCCCTATAGAGCTAAAAGAGCAAGAGCTATTGACTCAAGAGGATATCGCTGCTACCTTAAGAGGTAGATTACCTGGATCTCTTTTCTGGGAAGTTCCATAATCTATTTCTTTATCTCAAGTCTTTAACCGTCTTTCTGTAGACTTAACAGTCCCACCAAGCATTGATCAGCCTGCAAGGGTTGTTTAACTCTTTCTTTCCTTCGTGAAACCTAAAATAGAAAGAACTTCATTTGGAGGAGCTACACCTATGGTAGACGAAACATCACTAGAAGCTTATCGCTCTGAAACGCCTCTGTCTGAACGTCTGCAAAGGCGCACAATGATCTACTGTGAGCAGCCTGAGTCGTGTCAAACTGGAAAAACAAAAGCATATCAATTATCAAAGCCCTTCGACTCAGAAGTTCTTCAAGCTCTCACCAACTATGAATTGGGCGAAGTTAATAATCCGAGGATGTGGACGACTCTCATCAATGAGGAATGGCCATTCTTGGTGTGCCACGGGTACACTGAGAAATTTCTTGATATTGAAGAAAAAGCTACCTCAGCCATGTCTTATGAGCTACACATCACCTCATATGTTTAGAAGGAAGGATATAGTATTCTATTAAACGCTCCAATCTTCATCTATCCACCTTTAACCAAAATGAGATTTCCAGATGGATATGAAGTTTGGAGACAGCATGGGCTTCTTTGCCACACCGCTCATTTCATGCTGAAGTGCAATTACTCGGAATATCTAATCATGTACAAAACATATCACTACAAGCCCAAGATCATTTATCCTTTCTACCATGGGAGGATCAAAACTTACCCCTTCACCATCCGACTAGAAGATAGCCCAAACTTTGAAGAATGGCAGATCGGTGATGATGACTAGGAGTTAGGAAGGGTGATGAACAACTTCCTGCAGAAGAAGATGTAGATATCTCTACAGCATGCAATCTGTGAGCGAAAGTGTCCAAACCTTTGAGCTAGCTCACCTAGACTCATGGCTACTCGAATGTCGCTCCTCATGAACCCATGGACCACCTTTCACATCTGCTGTCAGAAGAACTATCCATGCCAGAATCTATCTATGGGGAAAGGAAAAGAACCAAAGTTCAAACGTAACCCCTAAAGGCACTTGATGATCAGATAGAAAGCTCTTTCAGTCTGCACAGCTGGCTAAACTAAAAGGCAAAGCAACTCTCAGAAGCACAGACTGAACAAGGCTATAAGACCACGTTGAAGCACTGAAACACTTTTCGAGTCTAACTACCGAAGAGAAGAATCTTCTAAGCCATGAAGCTGCCTTTTGTCTGACTAGGTCACTGGACACAAGTTTCTCCGTCTCCCTCCACCTCTACATCTAATCCCCCAAACCCACTATCTCTAAACCTTCCTAAGACCTATATCTTCTTCTCCTCTTACTCCTTTGAAATTCTTCTATCCTGCGGCCACTTCTGGTTCTATGGTCCTCTTGTACCCTATGTTTTCAACTTATGTTTTGTAGAGGAACCCAACGATGAAGCAGCTACCAGCTCTACACCTGCACCACAACCTTCAAACAACAAACAAGCTTTCAATGAATTGAAGCAGACTGTGCAGTGTCTTGAAGTTGATCTTAAGAAAGAACGCCAGAAACGCAAACGAGCAGAAGTTCTGTTAGCTAAGCTGGCAAAGCGCTTCAAAAGTGACCTCGGCTCATCATCTACACCTTCAGACTCTAAATCTTCTTATTGATGGTGCCAAAAGGGGTAGAAAAATAGAAGACAGGGGGAGATAAGTCTAAAGAAAAATGTTGAAGAAATAAATAGACGGAATATCATTTTTAGAGGGAGTATGAATAAAAGGTTTTATCAGTTTTTCCTTCCTTTATACAAATGAATTATCTTTTAAATGATATCGTCTAGTTTCTTTCAGTCATATTGTCTAGGTATATATTCTTTTTATATTACATCTGCTTAACTGAAGTATACTTACATGAAAAATGCTTTCAAAATTAAAATTCACTTACCAAAAAGTGTTTTCATAAGAAAAATGTTTTACAAGAACTATAATTGTTTGTCATCATCAAAAAGGGGGAGATTGTTAAGACAAAGGATGAATTTATAACACTCAAATATTTTGATAATAACAAACAATTAAAATATATGTTTTACGCAACTATCTGTTCATCTGTAACAAGTTCATAAGCAACCGTCTGATATCCTTAAAAATATATATCGTCTTTATCATTTGATCAGTAACTAACAGATATTACAGATGATGACAACGTTATAAAATGATTTACACATCAAGCAGAAGCGTAAACTACCTCGAAACTCATAAAGCCTATATACCTACTCTCGAGGAAAGTCAGCAAAAAAGAAGGAATGCTGTGTTCAAATGTCTGAATGAGAAAGTAGACATGACAATTGCAACAAGATTGAGTACAAGAATAAAAGATAAGCAGACTGCTTTATCTTATCATATGACAAGTTTGTGAAAGGCATTAAATGCTGCATTTACTGCTCCAATGACTCTCTTCATCAGACGAAGGTCGTCCTCTGCAAAGCACTCAACGGATACCTTTTGAGAAGCCTATGAATAAAAGAAGAGACATCTTTCGAAGCTGTTGTTGTTGTTGTTGGTTGTTATAGTCTCTACTAATTCTGTAAAATCATAACTTCTTTTAGAAAAGAGAAAGCTCTTATATACTCTAATTGTGAAATTTTATTTGTACCTCACTGTATATTCGTCTGTTAAGACATTAAACCTAGTGAGGTAACTCACGCGTAAACCTTTTTCTTAACAAGACTAGTGGAAGCCTAAAGAGGCTTTGATTCGAAGAATACTTGGGTTTTTGCTTGGAGAGGCAAGTAAACGACTACTTGGGTTGAACCTGAATAGGCTTGTGGAAAGAATACTTGTAACTTGAAAAAGTTAGTGGAACTTGGTTGTTGCTAATAACTGGACGTAGTATCTGGGGTGAGATAAACTAGTATAAATTCTGTGTGCTTTCCAGTTTGTCTTTCATCTTTCGTCTGTCTTATAAAGCGTTTTTTTAAAAACTTTTTGATTTTATTTCAGACAATACGTCTTTAACAAAAGTATTTAGAAAATTTGCTATAACACAATTCAACCCCCTCTTCTTGTGTTATCTTTTTGTTTTACATGAACTTATTTATAGGCAAGTGAAAGCTCAGTTAATGTCACTTGTGATAGCGTTTTATGAGTGCTTCATTTTTTTAAAAATATAAAACATGGAAAACTCTAATAGTAATAGCGTTTTCAATTTAAAAAAAATAAAAAATAAAAACGCTATTCATAATAGCGTTTTCAGATAAATAAAAAATAAAATTTTTTAATAAATGACGCTTTAAATTTTAATATAAAAATTAAAATGCAAGTTTTTAATTTAAAAAAAAGTAAAAATTCGAAACGCTATTGACAATAGCATTTTCCATAAAAATAAAAAAAACTAATTAAAAATAATTATTTAAAAATTGAAAATTCTATTTAAAATAGTGTTTTCCGTAAAAATAAAAATAACTAATTAAAAATAATAATTTTAAAAATGTTGTTGATTTCTGAATTTTTAATAAAAAAATAATGTATTTTCTTAATTTTAAAAAAAATAATAACGTTGATACGAATACCATTTTACAATAAATAGTAAAACAAAAAAATACTAATAATATGACATTTTTAATTTTCAATAAAATAATTTAAAAATGCTACCAGTTTTTCAATTTTAAATGAATAAAATATAAAAAAATAATACGTCTTCTTAATTTAAATAAAATAAAAAATAAAAACGCTAATACTAATAGCGTTTTAGGATAAATAAAAAATACCAATAATACAACGTTTTTAGGTTTTAAAAATAAAAATTTTAAAATTGTACTATTTTTCCTATTTTAAATAAAGAAAATATATAAAAATTAATACGTTTTCCAAATTCAAACAAAATAAGAAACTAAAAACGCTAATACGAATAGCGTTTTACAATAAATAAAAAATTACTAATAATATCACCTTTTTAATTTTTAAAATTAAAAATTTTAAAATGCTAGTTATTTCCTAATTATAAATAAATAAATATACAAAATAAATACGTTTTGTTAATTTAAACTAAATTACGACATTAAAAAAGTCATATATTATTAGCATTTTAACTTTTAAATTTTTTTAAAATAATAAAAACATAATATGTTTTATATTTTTTATTTATTTAAAATTGACAGATCAGTATTTTTTTTAAAAAAATTAGCATGTATTTTTACATTTATTTATTTTTAATCAGTATTTTTTTAAAATTAAAAAAAATGATAAAAACATCCTAAAATTAAAACATATTCTTAGTAAAAAATTTAAATTAGGTTAACGCTATTTTATTAATTTAGTGCAAACACTATAATTTTATTTTGCAAAATATTATTACGAATATTTTTTATTAATTAGAAAACACTATTTTTATTAGCGTTTTCATTTTTAATGGATTTAAATTTAAAAATGTTATATTTATTATTATTTTTTAATTTTATAAAAATGAAAAATCAGTGTCATATTTATTTTTTAAATTATAAAAATTATAAGCGCTATTATTATCTGCATTTTTTATTAATAGCATTTCTTTGTTTTTTTTTTAAAATATTAACAGAAAACGCAATTATTAATAGTGTTTTTAGTATTTTAATAATAAAATTTTTTAAGAAAAATTAAAGATACAAACGCTATTAATAATAGTGTTTTCTATATTTTAATAATTAAAATATTTCAATAAAATTTAAAAATATAGAAAACGTATTAATAATAGCATTTTCTATATTTTAATAATTAAAAATTAAATTCCTTTTTTTTATTTTTAAAATAAAATTAAACTAAAAAAAAGTAAAAGCTGAAAACACTATTTAATAGCGTTTTTTACATTTTATTAATTAAAAATTAAATTTTTTCGGTGTTAAAAAATAAAATTAAACTGAAAAAATAATAATTAAAAAATGAAAAGTGTTGTCGATATTCTATTAATTAAAAATTAAATACTCTTTTCTGTTTTTAAAAAGTAAAATTAAACTGAAAAAAAATTAATTAAAAATTGAAAACACTATTCGAAATAGCATTTTGTACATTCTATTAATTAAAAATTATTTTTTTCCATTTCTAAAAAATAAAATAAACTAAAAATGCTATTAGAAATAGTATTTTCTACATTTTAGCAATTAAAATTTTAAATACTTCTTTTTTTCTGTTTTAAAAAAAATAAATTGAAAACGTTAGTTGTAATAGCATTTTTTATACGTGTCTGTCACCTTCCTTCACTTTTTTGCCACGCTGGGTGCCACACAAGATACGCTAGTACTACTAGCGTTTTCTAAAAACGCTAGTGCTACTAGTGTTTTATGAAAACGCTAATACTACTAGCATATCCTGTGTGGCACACAGCATGGCATTTTTCGCAATTAAATTAAAAAAATAATTAAAAATGTTAACGTGGAATGAAAAAAGCTAATTTGATTAGCGTTTTCTACCGTTGACCATTTTATTTCAGTAATATGTTTCAAAACAACCCCAAATTGGTAAATAGTTTTTAAAAGTACACCACTTTGGTCAATGAGCCTTCACAGTTGACGGAATCACTGTACACCTCAAGAAATACCTATATCTCTTTAGCAAAATTTGATTTGGGCTAGGCCTACCAACAAACCATCTAAACTCTAGTCTTGGATTTTATTTTATTTTATTTCCACATTTAATACGATTTTTTTTGTATTTGTGTAAATAGTGGTGCTATTTAGGCACCATTCTTAGTAATTTTCTGTGTGCATTTTATTTTAGTAGTTGATTCGACTCAGCCTGTCATACTAATAATGTGTTCGGATTAGACAACCCAGGCCCAATAATAAAGCAAGGCCCAGGATCCTCATGGTATCCTCCTCTCTTCTAGAAGCTTCAGAAATCATATGAGACCCAAACGAACCCACATTTTCACTGTCCTTAGACACGCTAATGATTGGAATAATCTCACCCAACTGTGGCAATCAAAGACAAAAACTCTTTATAAAGCTAACTAACATCATTATCGAGGTATTTAATACTGTAAATAGGATGATTTAGTTCGACTTAGTGAGAAAAGAATCCGAAGCAGTGTAAATGAATTATTTGTTTGGTTTGAATTTATATTTTTTTTAGGGATAAATACATTTTTGGTTTTTTTAAAATAAGTAAATTATGATTTTCATCCTTATAAAAGTTTTTTTTTTATCTTTTTGAAATCTAAAATTAATATTTTTGGTCCCTATCACCATATAACATCAATTAACTGCTTATGTATTTAACAAAGATCATGTGATCACCTTTGGTAAAACTCAACAATGCATATCTAGTATCATGTCAAATTGTGGCTTCAAAAAATTTTAAGCCAAAATAATCGTTATTTATTTGTCATATAATGAATGTTAGAAATTAAAAACAATGATTTTAAAATTTAGAGAGATGAAAACAAAACAAAAAAATAGAGACCAAACTAAAATCTGTTCATTTTATAGGAACTTAAGATAATAATTTTTAAATTTAGAAGGATGAAAATAAAAAAATATTTTAGAAATCAAAATTAAAATTTGCTCATTTTACAATTATAGAAAACATATTTAACCCTTTTTTATATAGATCCAAACTTAACTAACCAAGTCAATGAATTAGTTTTGCATGAAAATATGTTATATACTGATGGTGTAAAGTAATTTTTACGCAGTTATTCAATCACAAATTACCATATATTGTAAGTTTAGTAACTTTTACAATAACAAATATGATTTTTGATTGATTGATAATGTAAGTGTATAGCTATTAAATTCTAATTTTGCTTTATTCATCAACTCTGAAACTTATATTTCATTAAAATTAAAAAAAATGCATTAATTAATTCGGATATATATCATTTTTAACCAAAATGATTACGCATTTGTGCATATAAATAACAATAAAATAATATATGTTAACATCCATTTTATTTGAAACAATGTTTTATTACGTATGTAAGCTAGACAGAGAAGGGGGGGAGGGGAAAGGCACAACAAGGTGAGAGGAAGGTTTGATAACGAGTTATTGGGTTCTAAATCACACAACTAATACCCAAATAAAAAATAATTGAATTTTATTGATTTTGTTTAAATTTGAACATATAAATGAAATCTAATCAAATTAAATAATTTGGTTCAAAACTTCAAATTTATTTAAAGTTTCACACCTTTGACCATGGTTGAAGACGTGAGCTATTGTACACAGAGTTAAACATTAATTAAAATTTATTTAAGTGTTAGAAAGTTTACTAAAAGTCCTAAAAATGAAAGAGTGGGAGACAGTAAAAGAATACATCATTTAGTAACTTACAAAAATTTATGTAGATCTAAATGGTGGCTAATTATTTTGTGTAATCCTTAATACAAAGAGGTTAAGTGTTTGAAAATATTTAATAACCTTTTGGATTAAAGTATTAAGCTTTGGTAAAAGATTAATGAAATAATACCAAGGACAAAATTGTAATTTTCGGATTATTAATTTAAATTAAGATATAGACTAAAATATATTTTTTGGTCCATTATTTTTTTACTAAAATTCGTTGTAATCATTTATCTTTTAAAAGATTTATTTTAGTCTTTTAACTCTCAAATTTAAGTTAATATTATTTTTTCAAAATAGTGATCATTCTCGATTTTAGAACATAATTTTGAACCATTTTTTGACCAAATTCAAGACGTGAAACTTGTCTCAAATTAAATTTATCTACATAAAAACTATTAAACCCAACTAATGTTTGAACCAAAAGGGGTCACAAACATAGTGAAAATTGCGTGAAAAGTTAGTCCCATGAGCAACTAGAAAAGAATCTGATATTAGATTTTTTTAGCTTTTCGATTGCTTGTATAACTCACTTTTCACGCGATTTTTACCATGTTTATGACCTAGTTTTGGTTCAAATATTAGTTAGGTTTCAAAGTTTTCATGTAGGTGAATTTAATAGGAAAAGTTTCACATCTTCAATTAGTCAAAAAAAAATTCAAAATCACGTCCTGAAATTGAAAATAATAATTGTTTTGGAAGGATAACATTACCTCAAATATAGAGTTAAATGACCAAAATAAACCTTGTAAAAGATAAAGGACTGAAACAAATTTTAGTATAAAGATAAAGGACCAAAAATAGATTTTAGTATAAGTTGTAAAATATTAAAATTTAATTACAATGATTCAATTAAGCCTTAAGTTGAAAGGAATTAAAAGATTAAACCTAAGATAGTGGTAGGAAACTAGTAATTTGTTAAGTAAAGGGTGAAATATTAATTTCACTTTAGAATTATTTATGATTCCATATAAATGATATCTCTGTAATATAGAATTAATTACTTCCTTTGGTCCTTTTTATAAGAACCAAATTAGAATTTTAGCTTGGTCCTTCTTATAAGAACCAATCTACAAAGTCTCATGCATTTATTATTATTTTTTACAAAAATACCCTTAATTATGAGTCTTTTACAAAAATAATAGACAAGATACATTAATATTTTAGCCTCTTTGAGAGTCTAACTTTGTCTTGTATAGAGAGAATTTTAGAAACCTTATTTTGTTTGTTCACATTCATAGTCAATAAAAATCAAGACAATAAATATATTATTGATGAGAAAAATTAAAAGAATTAAATATTTTAAAAAATAAAAATATATCTCATTAATATTAAGGGTAATTTTGAAAGGAACACGTAAATTTAAGACTATTTAAAGCTACTAACTAAATTAACTAATATCCTTAATCATGGTGAATTAGTTAATTGGGTCTTATAATAAGGAGAGAAGGGAGTATTAATTTTGGAGGTAGAGTTAAAGTAAAACACTTAGTAATGTACTTGAAATAAATTTTAGAAGATAGAAAATGGGTTAAATTAAATAAAGGATTAAATATTGGAGAAAAATCAAAGAACATAAGTTTAGGACTTTTAAATAAAATGATTAATTTTGATATTAATTATTATAATTAATACTTCCTCTAGTCCTTAATATAAGGCATTATCTATAAGGTATTGCTGGTCCTTTTTATAAGCTATGAACATTTAACTTTTTTTCATTATTTGCCCTTATTAAATACTTTGAGTATCTGTGCCTTTATTTGATAATGGTGCATAATGCTTTCAAACTTTAATGTCTTCACGTTACCCACAAGTTAATGATGATTAACAAGGGTAAAATTTGTACATCATAGTATTTTTTTAAAAAAACCAATAAAACCAACTAATTTAACTATTTTTATTGGTCTGTGTAATTTTGTTACAAATGCCTTATATTAGGGACCACATAGAGTATCACATGGTAAGATTAGAGGTAACACACTAAAAAAGATAATCTGATAATTAATTGAGTACACATATATTTGTATCATAAAACGTAGCATACAAAAAAAGATTATGAATAAGACTTTAAAATAATTCAATATTGCTTTAGATCATTGTTGAAAATGTTTGTGTTAAGACAAAGGACGAATTTATAACCCTCAAATATTTTGATAATAACAAACAGTAAATAAGTATGTTTTTACGCAATCGTCTGGTCATCCATAATATATTCACAAGCAACCGTCTGATAATTTAAGTCATATCGTCTGTATCTTTCTTTTGGATAAATTTAGTAACTAACAAATTTTATACGATGATCTAAGTGATTTGCACATCAATCAAAACGTAAACTACCTCAATATGTATGAAGCCTACATACTTACTCTCGAGGAAAGTTATCTTTATGCGAAAAAGAATGAATGTGCGTGCGGATATCAGAACGGGAAAGTAGATTTGACTACTGCTACAAGATTGAGTACGAAAATGGTAAAGATAAGTAGACTGCTTTATCTTATCAAAGTGACAAGTTGGTGATATGCATTAAATGCTGCATTTAATGCTCCAACGACTCTTTTCAACAGACGAAGGTTGTCTCTTGCATACACTCACAACAGATACTTTTGAGAAGCCTATATATAGAAGAAGAAACCTCAATCTCAAGACTGACACAACATAAATCTTTAGCTATTGAAACGTTCTCGTTGTGTAATTTGCATGTAAAACTTTTCTTTTGTTTTTCATTGTATATTCATCTGTTAAGACATTAAACCCAGTGAGGTAACTCATATTTAACCTTTTTCCTAAAGAAATTGGTGGAAGCCTGAAAAGGCTTTAATTCAAAGAATACTTAGGTTTTTTGCTTAGAGAGGCAAGTTAAAGACTACTTGGGTTGAGCCTAAAGAGGCTTGCTGAAAGAATACTTATAACTTGAATAAGTTAGTGGAACTTGGTTGTTGCCAAGAACTGGACATAGTCTCTAGGGTAAGACGAACCAGTATATCTCCTGTGTGCATTCCAATTTTGTTTTTCAACTCTTGTCTTTCCTTCAAAATGTTTTTGAAAAACTATTTTATTTAAATCCTTTAGACGATAAGTCTCTAAAAGAAAAGGTTTTGCAAAAATTTGTTATAACACAATTCAACCCCCCTTCTTGTGTTATCTCTGTGTTTTACAATTTGGACTTTTAATTTAAAGGATTATGAGCTAATTAATGATGAACCTAACATATTTGAGATTAACTAAGAATTAATTAATGCTTGACTAGCAATTGAGTAATTTCTAAGACTTAAGTGAATGTTTTGAATTAATGATTTATTAAGTAGTGAGACTTGATTTAAATACTCAATAATTAATTAGATAATTAATTACTTGTTTAAGCTATCCAACCAAGATTAAATCAACACGCCTCTAAATAGATTGAAATACTTTAACTTAGTTGATTGATTTAAGTTACCAAAATGAACACAAGATTTTTGTAAGACTTTAACACTTTTGAAAAATATTTAAGATGCATAAGACTTAAAAATATTATCAAGATATTAGTGATAAACATAATGATGGTGATGATGATGAGGATTTGAACCCTAGTGACTTAAGTTATGATTATTTGAGGATTAAAATAAGAAAGGCTGGGGGCCTAAGGCACAAGAACCAAATGTAATATGTGAATTAACAATGGAATTGTTGAATGACTTATGTGCATGCATACATATTGCATAGGAGGTACATTATGATGTGAGATACATTTTTCAAGATGGGGAGTTTGAAGAGGTCACCAGCAGCCCCTGTGAGACCTTAAGGATGTTTAGGTGTGTGATTCCATAAAGGACTAAGAGAAAGCGCCTCTATGTCGTGGTAGATCGATAACCCCTACACAAAAGTTTTGATTGCACTATTAGTTATGATGTGTCATATGATGATATTCATTTTTTATGTTTGCTATGTTAAGTGACAATATTGATTGTATTGCTTAACATAATGAGGTTACTCCATAGCAATGTTTTAAAAATTGGACTAGTTATTGAACTAGTGAGAACATTGGTTCAAAGTTCAATGATTCAACCACGATTGAATCGGTAATAATTAAATAATACATTAAAAAACTAATTTAATATATTAAATAATATTAAAAAATAACATAATATTTATTTTATAACATTAAAAAAAACTAACATTAATTATAAAATATGTGTTGAACCAAGAAGATTTTTGTCTAAAATATTATACATATTAAGATTCAAATTTTATATATTAAAACTAATAATTATGATTTTATTTAAGTATAACTTCTTGTATTTCTAGTTTGTTATTTCTCAAAATGGTTCTTTTTCTTACCAATTTGATTTGACATTTTACTTGCTTGAACTTAAGAATTTGAAGCCTAGAGTAATCTTGTTGGATGAGTCTTATAGGTAATGTCAAAATGAATTAAGTGATAAAAATGCCAATTATAAAGTATCAAGAATTAGCTTACTAAACAATATATCTAGAAATATATTAATCCAAGCACCCCCAACCCAATGTCATACTAGAGATTAAATTGTATAGCCCCAACTAAACCATTCCAATAATGTTGAGCTGCAACTAAGATCACAGGGCAAATACACTTGTAAAAATACAGATATGTATGGAAGCTACTTCTGTTACATATTAATATATTATAAGAAATGCCCACATCGGTGGGGTGGTACTATGTAATATGTTGCTAAAAAAAGGGTCCTACATCGTTGTGCATAGCTGCTATCACATATTATAGGAAAAGCCCATATCAGTAGTGGTGTTATGTTGTTGAAAATCTAGAGTCCTACATCGAACTACATACTAGAAATGTGAACTTCCTCAATACCATGTTGTTGTTATGCTATTTAACAGAAGTCCCACATTATTAATGCTCTACAAGGGGGCACACCTTTGATCCTATAAAGCTAGGTGTTTTTTATGCCACAATAATGTTGTTATCTTATAAGTCTAAGATATCCTGTGAGCAATCCAAAATGTGACACCCATTCACATTAAACATAACCCATACTTATTTACTTATTTAATAATGCGAGTAAAATTTTTCTCTACTGTTAATAATAAAAAATTTGTAAATTTAACAGAATTTGAAAATGGTAGTAAAAAACAATAAAAGTTATATGTATTCATCGTAGAACTGTACATCATGATTTCATAATCAGAAAAATTATTGAAATATAGGGAGATCGAAATATATATCAAAATAATTACTACTTAATCCCAGTAGATCAAAAAGATCCTAGTCAAAGTAGTGTCTGTCAACCTTATCCCATAAAATAACAAACTATCAGACTAGTCCTCTATAGGTCCTCATCAACAATCGGGTCTTCATTAATCGCAATCAATTATGCATAAAAGAAAAAGTAATGGAGTGAGGTGATTTGTTCTAAAATCACTTCTACATGTGTGGTAGGAATTATACCATAAAATACAGATAAAACACAGTTGACAATAAAAGAGGAACCTAAAGTTTATTTTATGTTATATTATCCTTGACTCAGTATGGATCCATATTTCCATTAGTAGGTAATAGTTCTTAACAAAACTTGGGAAGTGACTGGGAGTACATATATCTCTCTCAACATCATCACATGGTACAGCCTATGTCATCATTAAGAAACAAAATAACAATTTAGGATATCCATTATAGAGGTATACTCTCACCAATCTTGGTGATGCTGAGCAGTTGTTAGGGTTATTAAGTTGGTTAAGTGATTGTCCCGGCTCAAGAGTGCTACCTTGGCTTTTAAGATGCTCACCACGCAATACCATACCCTTTAGACCTAACCATGAGTCTCTTCCTTTCATCCCGCATTGTACCAAACTGTAGCTTCCCTACCAGGGCGCCATGCCATTGCATGTCACTTGCTTTACATTACTTACTAATTTATCACTTCCTAACTTCTCAAATAGCGGTTTTTCTGGTCTCATTTAATTTGAGCACTAGTACAATCAATATTTTTGCCTTATATTGCAGAAATTGCATAATACCACAATTACATAAAATTTTAGCATTATAACGACATAGTAATTATAATTTAATTACTAAAATTTTGGCAAAATAAATACTAAATAAATACATTTTAATTTTCTAAATTTGAATAGAGTAACAACACAACAAGTATAATTTAATAATTTAAATTTGAATAGAGTAACAATCTAGCAATTATAATTTAATAATTTAAATTTGAGCAAAGTAACAACTTAATAAAAATTAAAATTTAGCATCAAACATAATAATATAATGGTAATAGTAATTAAAATTATGCCTAAACGGGTTTAGGAGAAAACCCTTCCTACCAACATGCAAAGTGACAATAATTTAGAACCAACCACACTCCCTCCATTACCTCTAAGGTGGTTGATGAAGAGGATAAAATTGTTGGTGTAAAGCTTCTAGGAGGAGAAATTCTACTAGTTGAAAACTAACAAAATTTTAACATAAAAAACTAAATGAGAAGAATTTCTAGAGAGAGAAACTCTCAATGTGGGTTTTGGCCAAACTTTAGAGAGTGGAGGATGTGTGAAAAATGTCCAATAAGCATGGGTATTTATGGAGGAGAAGGATGGGTTAGGTGTCCACAAAGTGAGGTCATCGATTATGTCATAAAACCTATTTTTTATTTTCTTTTTAATTAATTTAGGGACAAATATCAAAATTAGATTGATAAATCAGCTATTCCTAGGTTGGGGACGTGCTCCCTTAGCTATCCAGCTTCTAGATGTCAATTTTATCTATAAGTAAATTAATCAGTACCGATAAAAACGCCTAAATTTGAGAAAAAAATTAACTTTTAACATCAAAAAAATGAAATTAAAAGTACAAATGGACAAATACATTATTTTTCATCAAAAATAAATTTCTAATAATCAATTTAATTTTTATTAATTTATTACAAATTTTATATATTTATTTTGTATTTTTAAGCTATAAAATTCATATTAATTCCATTTTAATTCAATAAATATAAAAAATTTTATGAAAATTTTAAAATTAAATATTTCACCTATAAATAAACTGAGACTACCATTTTCACCATTTTTGGATATCAAACTAATACTAGTTGGCTTATCGAATACTTAGGGGTATTTTGGTCATTTTACAAAAAAATTCTAGAAAGTTTTCAGAAATTTTCTAAAATTATATTTTAATATGTATGACATGATTATAAGCTCAAATTGACATTTTAATGTCAATTGAATCTTTTTCTCATGCTTAATGTTAAGAAATAGGGACAAAATTGTTATTTTTTAATATTTTCGAGCTCTGGCTCAAAAAAATTATTAAAACTCATGATTAAATAGCTCTTGAAATTCTAAGCGTAATGATAGGGATCAGAATTTTTCAATTTTTCAGAATTATATTGTCAAATATTAGAAAAATAATTGAAAAATTGTAATAGGATTATTATATTTTTCACTATTTTCTTTCAAATTAAAATTTTTATAATTAAAATATACCTAGTATAAAATTTTTAAAATACTTTGAAGTCAAAAAGTCTCTGGATCTACTCCTGCAGTCAACTAGGGGTATTTTGGTTATTTCATAAAAAATGTCTTAATGAATTTCTAAATAATTTCCAAAAATTATTATTAATTATTCTAAGCACATAAATGACTTAAAAATAAATTTTAGATATTTCTAATTATTTTTATTTATTTTCTCAATTATCTAGTCCTTCTAAGGGCAAAATAGTTATTTTACCATTTTTCAGACTCCGTTTCCCAAAAATTATTAAAAATCCAAACTACGTACTACTCATTAATACGAACGTAATTATGGGGATGAAATTTTTGAGATTCCTATCTAATTCTTTAGAAATAAATACAAAATAATTAGGAAAACAATTCAATAGACAAAAGTAGGGGTGTTACACAAAACAAACTGCTCAAACTCGGTGAACCATCGACTATTACTGTTTTGTGTGGTTTTAGATCGATTTTACTGGTTTAAAGCCGATTCTACACCAGAACAGTTTTGTGGTCCTTTTAGATTGGACATCAGGCCAGTTCCTGGTCAAATCAGTTGGATCAGCCAGTCCGATCCGGTTTTAATAACCATGCTCCATAGGGTATAGTTGAGTTATTATCTCATGTATGAGCAATTGTTGTTACATTATAATGTTATGGATATATTCTCTACTATTGTTGCATTGTATGACATGTATGTATGTACGTGTTTGTGTCATTCGTTATGTTCTCCTACCAATAATTGTGTAAGGATTCTCACTCTTTTTGTATGCATGTATCTTATCATATTTTCATTGGCGACATTCTTCATTTGACATATAAATGATACTCTGCAATATGCAACTCAATGCCTAAAGGATTGAATTCCATGATCGACACATGACACATTTATTTAGCAAAAATTTTAAATTTGTAATAATATAGTTTGATGTGATACAATAATTTATAGGGTCATGTTGGCAAGATTTATAGAAGTGGTTTGATGGATTATGTTTGCTACAAAAGATACACATTCACCCTAAAAATAGATAGATAGCTTGGACTGAAAAAGTAAGGACCTTGAAACATTGAGTAGGTGTTAATGCTCATGTTTCACCACAAGATTTTGCTATGGTCTAAAAGAGCATTTTGTTATAAAAACTTAGTAAGGCCAAATTCTATGGCATTGTTACATTTTAGCTACCTGATGTCATAATTAAATTGAGTCTTAACAATATTGAATTTTTGTAATGAGTTGAGTTGACTGATCTTTGGATTTCATCAAATGAATGTAGTTGAATAATCAATAATAGTTAGAAAATAACGCATACCAATATGGCTTTGTTAAGGAAATGATTTCCATGGATTGAATGAAAGAGATGCTTTGGATAATGCTTTAAAAATTCTTGGGAAGGAAATATAAATTTTTACCGCATATAAATTTTATCATTGGATCATACATGTGACCAAAATTAAAATGCCACAAGAATACATCAATCTTACTAATGGAATTACAGTTTTTATTACAATAGGAATAGTAAGAGTAAAGACAACATTTAAGGAATCAACAAAAGAACTTTAATGTAAGACATATAAGCTTTGATAAAGGTTACCCTTCCCAATTACTTTTAACATATTTGTGTCCTTAATAGAAATAGAAGTATCAAGAAACAAGAGTGAGTAATCTAAATCATGCAATAAATAATTAATTGAATGGACATTGATAGTAACATATAGAATATAAAAGAAGTTAGTTAGATGGAAATCAAGACTTAAGGAAACATTCCTTATTGCTCTAACTCAGATATAAGAACCATTTGGCAAAGTCACAAACTTATTAGACAAAAACTTGTAAGGAGTAAACACATTTAGACAAAACATAATGTGAGATGTTGGTCCTAGATCAATGATATAAGAAAAAGGATTTTTAGAGGATGGTGAGGTAAAAATGGAGAAACTTGTACCAAGATTTTAATAACGATTTTGATCTAAGTTAGATGCACCCATTTTAGTGATTTGTTGTTGTAGGTAATTAATTAGCTATTAATACATCAATAAACTAAGTTGTTGCTCAAAAGCCTAATCAAGTTAAGTAGGGAAGTTTAAAACTTCATTTTCAATAAAAGGTTGATTCTTCTTATGGCTTAGGTGGTACACAACCATGTAGTTTGAAACATGTTTATTTGGTGTGATCAAGAATACCACAAAGTGCATAAATTGACTTGTTTTGGTTGGTAGATTTTTTGCATATAATGTTGATATCATTGAGCAACAACATAAGTCAAAATAGATGCAAATGTAGTAGATCCTTTTCCAAATTCTCTTTTCTTTTTTGAAAACCAATGAGAAAACATGATATACATGGATGATGTAGGGATCCATAAGGAGAATTTATCCCCTAGATTTGAGGAAAAACTTTCATTAAGGCCTATTAAGAAAATTAGCATGTATTCGATTTGAACTTGATCCACAAAAGGGTTGGATGCTGCCATAGGTGTATGTATGCACTAGTCGAGAGCATAATGTCGTGATCTTAGTGAAGCATTAACTCACAAAAAGAGAGCTTTAAGTACAACTTAGGAGTTATTAAATTGGAAAATTTGGGTTCCATTGCTTCGTTGAAAATGCCCTTTAGGATCGTTCCATATCTCTATTGTTGTGGAAGCATATTTCACACTAAATTGAATCTCCTTGGAAATAGAGTTTAGAATCCAAGAAGTAACAACATTGTTGTTTCATAACCAATATTTGTACCAGGAGCATCATTAGCATCTAAAGTTAAAAGTGAATCATTAACAAAACATACCTTAATCTTAATGCTCAAAGCCATAAGCATTGCTTGATGCCATAAGCAATAATTATCCCCTATTAAGGGTTACGGAACCAGAAGCATGCTAAGGTTGTTTGAAGGGTGAAAAAAGGATGAATTTGAATCATTCATGATCAAAAAATTGATGCAACAATAAAAATGAAGGAAGAAAATGGAGCAAGAATCAATCATAAAGAAGAAAAAAGGGTTGAAGGCAATGAGATGAATGAATGTTATGCAAAAGCCAAACATCATTTTAATACCATTCTTAGATGAAGAAAAGTGAACAAATAAAATGAGAAAAAACTTCATAATTCCTTAATGCTTATTAAATGAGATAAATGATATAGTCTACAAGGCCTTATTATGATAAACTAACTCAACTACAAATTAACACACTAACCATAAATTAACAAACTTTCAACTAACTTAACATTCATCTAATCATAATAAAAAGAAATAAGTTAGTGTATAAATTTTATTATAAAAATTGTTATACGAATAATGTTACTTATATTTAACTAATTAAATGATTCCTAAATTATTATTTAATTCTTTATTAATCATTTACTCTTTGCTAGTTACTTGTGTTCTCAATAATATTTTTTTCACTTTTTTAATCCTATTTAAATCTAAAATTAAGTTAGAATAGACTTTTACATGAATAAGTATGACCTATTTTGTAAGTATAAAGTTTAGGTCTATATTATTTCTATGATATATATTTTTTTATTTAGATGTTAGATGTGACACTTTGAAAAATATTACGATGAATATCTGAACTGTTAGATGTAGTGATGTTCATGGTAGAATTTGACCTCTTGTTCTGATACCCAGGAAGGAATCCATGTTTAAGATAATAGGTGTCCACAGTATGGCTAGTGCAACCACAATGTGTACATTTGAAGGAGCCGCAAAAAGAAATTTGACCATGACCTTGCCCTTGAGAACCTGAGCCACGACCTTGACTCTTTTTGTGATTATGATTAGAATTAAATGCAAGTGTGGCAGGTTCACCAAGAATACTCCTACTAAGTTGCCTTTTTGGTTGAAGGATCAAGGAGAAGGCCTTATTGATGGAAGGTAAAGTTTCCATCATTAAGATTTGGGTCTTGATGGGATTGAACTGGTCATTCAAGCCTTAGAGGAAACAAATCACATATTTTGTATCTTTGAAGTTCTTGACAAATTTGGCCAACTTACAAGTGCATGGCACACTACATGTGCAAGAAGGTGTTGGCCAAAGGGATTCAAGATCCTCCTAAAGTATTTTCATATCAATAAAAAAAAGCAGTAACTGAACACTGATCTTGTTGCATGGAATTAATTTCTTCAAGAAGATCAGAAGTACAAAAATGATTGCCTTTTGAGAATTACTCATGAAGGCCAAGCCATAATTCTCTTGCATTATCAATATAAAGTGTGCTCTATGCAAGCTAACGTGTAAGGGTGCGGGTGATCCAAGAAACAACCATCATGTTGCAGCATTCCCATGCATCGAAGTTAGGAGGGGATGAAGAAGGTGCAAGAGTGGAGCCATTGATGAATTTGATTTTGTTCTTGGATAGTAAAGCCTATTTCATTGCACGACTCCATGTACGATAATTAGAGCCATCAAGAGAAGGGTGAGACAAGAACAGGTCTCGGGTTTTCACCAAGATGAAGGTAGAATGGGCTCAAAAGGTTCTGTGACGGGTCTTGGGAGTCACTGGGAAAAGGGTTTGCCATGAAAACTCAACGTTGAAGCTTGAGAGTAAGGGAAGAAAGAAGTAGAAGGTGCTCATTATCTAATACCATATTACGATGAATAGAGAAAGGAAATTGTATTTTCTAAAATGAAAAAGTATGCAGTACAGGTTTTTATATATATATATATATACAAGCATATAAGTGTAACTGTTTTGTAACTAACTCTTAACAAAGTTAACTAACTCTATAGGTGCTGATAAAAAATATGACATAATAAAAAAATTGGCTTTCCATATGCATTCTTGATTGAAGGCAAATAAGATGTGATTAGACAGTGAATGTAAGTGTCATGTGAGAATGACTAATCTCAATCGTTAAATTATAATGGAAGGTTCTATATTAAAATATTTAAGAATTCAAATTAAAACCTCATGTAACTATCAAATCTCTAAAAGATTCACCAAACAAAAATTAAATCTCTAAAAGATATCGATTATCACGTCCTAAAATATCTTCATTTTCATGTCATCACCATGATCGTCATGACCACCATCACCATCGTAATGATCGTCGTCACCGCTACCATGACCTCCACCATCGCCACCGCCACTACCAAGATCGTCGTCGCCATCATTGTCACTATTGTCACTACCACCACGACCGACGACAGTGACAGCAATGGTCATAGTGTTCGCACATCACCATCGTCGCCACCACTGCCATGATCGCTACTGCCACCATTGTCATGACCGTCGCTACCGCCACCATTTTTGCTGGCAGTGGTGGTGTCAAAACAACAATGGCAGCAACGGTCATGACAATGGTGGCGACAGTGATAATGGTGGTGATGGTGATAGATTAATGACAATTTTGAAAAAGAGTGACGTGATAATTAAGATCTTTTAAAGATTTGGTTTTTATTTGGTGAATCTTTTGGAGATTTGATGGTTACATAATGCTTAAATTTGAATGCTTAAGTATTTTAATTTAGGCCTTCCATTTTAATTTTACGATTGATATTTAATCATTCTCATTCTCACCTAAAAAATCCATTCTCATACGATAAGCCCACTATATATATATATATATATATATATATATATATATATATATGGTCAAGATCCGTTGATACCAAGTGTCAAAGTTAGTCAAATTATACCTTTAATAACTGTTTGTAAAATGCAAATTTAACAAATCCAACCGTTGAATTATATGATATTATCTTCATGATCATGTATATTAAATTTCACATAACTTGGACTTTTCTAGATATGTCATCTAACATCGAATATTTACATATATTTTAATTTTTTATTATACATTAAAATAAAGTAATGTGATGAACTACTAAATAATTTTAGAATTGTGTGAATTTTGTATACTTAATCTAATTAATAAGAATATCAAATTCAACAATTGGATTGATTAAATTTGCATTTTACAAATAGTTATTGAATGTGTAATTTGACTAACTTTGATGCCTGGTGTCAACAGAACCTGACCCATATATATATATATATATATATTCCGTTGTAATTTTTTAGTTGTTATGTTAATAGAATATGATAATGTTATCCTATTTTATATCATATCCTATTGTTTCAGTGTATTTTTATTCCAAAAGGATGGCTAGTTTAGGAAGCAAGGGAGACTGAGAGAGAGCTTATTTTATCTTGTGTCTTCCTAATTCAGCTCTTTTTTCGAAATAAAAAAATACACTAAAGTAATAGGATAGGATAAATGATCAAATAACGTCACCATATCCTATTGGCATAACAAACAACATATTACAATAGAATATGATAGTTATCCTATCATATCCTGGCCACCTAAAATACCCAATTTTATTCAATTTACACCAATAATAACAACAACAATAGTAATAATAATCAACTTTTTTACACTATTATTACCCTTTTATAAAATAATGACAAACCCTTGTTTGATTAGGTATAAATAGAAAGTAAAAAAAATTGAGAAAAAGGAGATAAGATGAAAATATATTATTTAGTGAGTGTATAAAAATATTTCCCTTAAAAGTGGGGTAAAATAGGAGAAAAATGTGTATCATATTTACCCTTTTTTTTGTTTTCTTTTTTAAAATTAAATATTTTTTATTACATAAAAATAATAAATAATTTTATGTTAAAAATAATATAGTAATTAAAATTTAAATTTTAATTAAATTTCATTTTTTATTAGTATAATTTTTTTTGATAATTTATTTATTTATTTTATTCACTTCTTTTTTATTTATTCAAATAAGTGAAGAATTTTTTTTCTACTTTTTATTTTTAGGCTTAATTACACATTTTGCACTCATCTTTCATGATTTTACAAATTTTTCCACTTAATTATTTCAATTGGACTTTTTGTCACCTAACTTTCAAAATTTCGCGTATTTTACTACCTATTTATTTTATTTACATATTTTGTCACCCAACTTTTAAAATTTTGCACATTTTGCCACCATGTCTGATGTCATTAGTTGACCAATGATGTTGTATTTTGACTGCTGATTTGGCAGGTTAATCGTTGACGTGGCAAGTTGCCACGTTATCATTAACCTGTCATGTCACAAGTCTATATCAATGATCAACTTGCCATGTCAGTGCTCAACTCACCACATTAGCAATTAAAATGCCACGTCAGTGGTCAACTAACGACATAAGATGAAAGGTGGCAAAATGCATGAAATTTTAAAAGTTTGGTCACAAAATGTATAAAAAAATAATTACTTGAAAAAATGTGCAAAATTTTAAAAATT
Source organism: Spatholobus suberectus (assembly GCA_004329165.1). Classification (NCBI taxonomy): domain Eukaryota; kingdom Viridiplantae; phylum Streptophyta; class Magnoliopsida; order Fabales; family Fabaceae; genus Spatholobus; species Spatholobus suberectus. The sequence goes on from CM014733.1 coordinate 6,215,299, forward strand.
GGGTGAAAAAAGTGTAATTAAAATAGTTGGGTAGCAAAATTCACAAAATCATGAAAGACGGGTGATAATATGTGCAATTAAGATTTATTTTATCTATTCAAATAATAATAATTATTATTATTATTTGTTTTCACACTCTTTCATTTCTAATTGAAACCAACATTTTAAAAATTGGCTTGGACTGGCGGGTTGGATCGGGAACCGATGGTGCAACCGATCCGAGCTAGTAATTGGATCGAATATGTCATTGACCCGGTTTGATTTGGTGGGTTTTGTAGTTGAACGGTGAATTGGCTGGTTGAAGCGATGAACAGGCAGGTTGACCCGAAGTGGTTCAAAGAAATTATTATTTTTTTAAGCGTGAAACAATGTCATTTAACTACAACTATTGAAAAAAATAGAAATCCTAACTTATAATATAATTTATATATTTAAAAATATTTATTTACTATCAATTTTAATTATAAAAAAATAAATATTCATATGTGAAATGATAATAATCACCAAAATCGTAAATCTGAATGTACATATGTGTACGACATAAATGTTTCTTGTGTTGACCTGAATACGTAACCTTCATTCACTTACTCTTATTTGCTTGACCTGAATGTGTAATTTTTAGTCCTTCCTTTTTTATTCACATCTCAAATACCATTATTGAATTTTTATTTATTTTTGAGCTACACATTACCATTAAAATTTAATTTAATAAATCTTATAAATATAAAATTTATATATCATGAATATTTTTAAATTTTCTTAATTAAGACCAGATTATACAATTTAATTAGTGACCCTTTAATTCGACCAATAATCCAATAATTCAATGTCTTAATCAAGTCAATTACTGGTTCGAGTTGTAAAATATTGACTGAAACCGAACATAAATATCAATAAGTCAGAATCACCTGATACGCACGATTTGTGGGAAGTCCACGAAACCGTCGAATCGCTGAAACGGGACGATAGTTGGGCAGAAATATAGTACGGACAAATGACGTACGCGCGCATCTAAATTCTCTGTATGACGTGTGTGTGTCTATATATATATATATATATTGTTTAAAAAATGAATTGGATTGCGGCACGTGAGAAATTGAGAGCGAACAAGAATAAGGAGAAGTTACAGACAGCTGTTTCGCGTTGAATAAAAGGTCCACTTCTGATTTTATTTATTTATTTTATTTTAAATACAACACTTTAAAGACATTTTTTTTTTCTCTTTTGGTACACGTTGGGTTTCTTTTTCTGTCATTTTTGCCCCCACAAACATCCAAGACTCATAGTAGTAGTCAATGTCATAATTCGTGCTCACGCAAATTACACTTCCTCGTAATTTTCTTTTGCCACGTATATTTGTAACATTTCTTCAAAATTTACGGAGAGCGTATTTCCTCAAAATTTTGACAAGAAAAAAATAATAAAGAAAGAAAGAAAATAAATAAGAAAAATAAAATATTTAAGATAGTATTTGCACCAATTTTTTTTGACTTTTTTTCTCCATAGAGAAATTAAGCCAATAAAAATTAACTTTTGTTAAAAAAGTGAGAAAACTAGATCTTGAAAAAGCTTATAGGAGTAAGTCTTAAAAATAAGCTATATACTCTAATCTTTCTCATTTAGTTTAAAAGAAAATTTAAAATCAAAATTATCAAATAACTTCCATTTTTTAAAGATTTTATTTTGAATTTTAAATTTAAATTATTTTTTAAGAAAAAAGCTGAATCAAAGATAATCTAAATAAATAATACCGAGAAATAAAATGAATAAAAAATAAGTAAATATGTCTAAAAACAATAATTTTGTATTTGAAATTAATTAAATGAAAGAAAAATAAAGAAGGAAATATTAGAAATGAAATATTGCGTATTTTTCCTTTAGTCAAGGAAAGATACTAGTTTAAGGGAATCAATCAATGAATTTTATAAATATAAAAGAAGATTTTGTCACATAAATAAATATTTTGTTATAGTACTTTATTTATTTTTTTCATCAAAATATAAATGATTTTTTATTTTTTTATTTATAAAATGTATAATGAAAAATTCTTGTATGACACAAACTCAACACCTCATCTTTACAACCAATTAATAAAAAAAATTATAACGAACACAATAAAATAAAAATGCTAACATGTCAAATAAGGTAAAAAGAAAAAGAATCTAACATTTAACATAAAAAGGAAATCCGCGATTCTTTCCATCATGTTCGTATAAAAAAGTAAACTCAATTCTTTCCTCCATCTACGATTCTTCCGTCCATGTACATGTATATGTTACCGTAAAATCTGTGTTAAAAACAGAAATATGTACATGACACTACAATATTATCTTAGATTTTGTTTATTACATTTCTTAAACTTTGAAAAGAAAGAAATATAATAAAAAAATTATTCATCTTATTTAACATAATCTAATAAGGAACTAAATAAAAATATTGAATTATTTGTATTACCTTTCAATCAATAAAGCAATAAGATAAAATAGGAAAAATATGTAATTAACTTTAATTGATTCCTTTTACTCGTTTTTTTTAATATATTTTCTAAGCTTTGTTTAACATGACATTCTAGTGTAAAAGAAATTAAAATTCTTCTTTTTCTAGTTTGGTATTGACATAAAAATGAAAAGGAGATAATAAGGATATCTTTTTATTACTTTTAAATAAATTTTGAAAATAAAGAATAATATATATTATGATTTCATAATTATTAATAAAAATAAAAATAAAAATATTTTTAAAATTCAATTATAGTCTTATATTTTTTTTCTTTTCATAAGCTGACATTATTTTTTCTTTTCTTTGTTTTCATGAATATTTGTTTTCATTATTTACCTTATTTATTATTTTATTGTTTTATTGATTGGAAGAAAATAAAAATAATTCAACATTTTTATTTAGTTTCTTATTAGATTATATTAAATAAGATGAATAATTTTTTATTATATTTATCTCTTTTCAAAGTCTAAGAAACATAATAAAAAAATTAGGAAAATATTATAATATTGTCATGTATACATTTTTGCTTTTAGCACAAGTTTTACGGTAACAAAATTAACACATTAAGATGGAGGAAAGAATTGTGAGTTTTCATTTTATTTTAAATGTTAGATTCTTTTTGTTTATCTTATTTGACTGGTTGGTATTTTTTATTTTATTAGTTATAAATTTTTTTAAGTATTTCCTCTCCATACTAATGGTATATTTGGTTGGAAGGAAAGAAAATAATGAAAAAAAATATGAATAATAAAATATTTTTTTTTATTTGATTAGAGAGAAAATAAAAAAAAATATCTTATAATAAAAAAATTTAAACTTTTTTTTCTTTTCACATTCTCTTCAATTTAATTTTCAAATTTTTCTGTCCTTCATATTTTCTTTTCACCAAACCAACAAAGTCATAATTATTATTTTGTTAGTTTCTAACTTGGACGTTGAAATTTCTACATGTAGTCACCACCTCTATGTGCATCCCCAATAAAGTGACAATGACAATTAATTCATTATGATTTAATCTTAGTTAGAGTCACGTCAGTACTCAAACATAACATGATTATATTAACAAATGATTTATTTTTTACACTAATTATATATTTAGAATAAAAAATCATATCTATAAAAATTATTTCATTTATTCAACTAACAAAATCTAAATAAGGAAAAGAGCTTGTTTATTAATTGTTTATGGATAAATGATAAAGAATTAAAAATAAGAATTTTTATTAGAAAACTATTCAATATATAACAAATACAAATTTATTTAACATTTACTTTTATAAAATATTTACTATTTTCATAATAAAAAAAACCCGTAATTATAGGACTTACATGCCTGTAGATTTTTGTTTAAGAAGAATACACACGCCTGTAGACAAATTTGACAAATCTTCAAAAATTTAAAGGTTAAAGCGGGGACTGGAAAGTGGCGGTAATGTGGGGGAAGAAGGCCGTTAGGAGTGGGTGACTTTAGGGTTATGACAGGCTGGATTTTGCTGACAGGATATTAGTAGCGTTCATCCCCAGGTTGTGCTGCGTGAATTTGTCCTTTTCTAAGCCAGCTCATCGCTTACCTTTCCATGCATTATCTCTCTCTTTTCGATACATATTTTTTGAAATGTTTTATATTTTTTATTTTTAAAACTTGCTTTTAACATATTTTTGAAAATTCATTTTAGCAGAATTTTAAAAAATTAAATAAAAGGAAATTTTGTTTGTTAAAAAAGTTTAAAAAACAATTTTTAAATAACTATACATAAAACATTAATATTTATCATGAGATTAAAAATATTTTGTTATTACAAAAAATATTATCAGACTTAAAAATGAAAATACAATAACAACTCTAAGTTGTTTCTATTTTCTTGTTTCCAAAATTAAAGTTTTAAAATAATTTTTAGAATATGTGTGAAAAATAATTAGTCAAATATATTTTTCTCTTCTTTTATTTTAAAAAATGTAAATAATTTTATAAAATAAAATCAAAGAAGATTTAAATATCTCCACAATTTAGTAATAAAAAATTATATTATTAAAAAAATTTCTGGTTAAGACATATTTTTATTCTTTAAAATATTACAATTTATTATTTAATCTCTCATTTTTAAAAGTTGTTATTTAGTTCATTTTTTTAATTTTCTTATAAATCTTACGTTGATTTTTTTTTTGTTATATCTGTTAGACAGCTATATAATTTTATAAGTTTTTTGACGAGTGAATAAGTAAAAATTCTGTATTCAGAAAAAAAAAAAGAACAATACTACAAAATTATGAAAATAAAAAATAACATTTAAAAAGTAAAAATAATAAAAACTTGAGAGGAACTATACAATAAGAAATCACATGAAAGACAAAATAATTTAGATAATTCTACGAAGAAAATTAAGATTTATTTTCGTTGAAGAATTTAAAAATAAAAATAATAGAATAGAAAAATTAATTTAATTAAAATATAATTAACTTTTATAATAACTATTTTAAATACATATTTATACCTCGTTTGAATAAATAACTTAATTAATATCTTATAGAATAAGTACTTATTATGTATGTTAACATTGTTTTTATAATCGAAAAAGAAGTAGAGTTAAGCTATTTTTATATAAGATATAAATTATTTTTACAAATTATTCTAAAAAATTTATTGAAATAAGTTAAAAATAATTTATAAAAATATCATAAACTACTTTAAAAAGTTCTTCCAAATATTTACACAAGTAATTATATCCTAAAATAAGTCTTCAAGATTTTACACTAACTCTGAAAAAATAATCATTTAATTATTGAGGGTTCCTTCCCAGATCCATTCACCATTGCTTACGGCCATGTACACCAAGGAAATGCTTCCTGGCTTTCTCGGTTGGTTCCTTCCCAAATCTGAGAAGAGTCAAAGGACCATATCCTCAAGGTACGATCGCATTACTTCCCTTTTTTTTCCCTTTTTTTATTTGTCAGTTTAAGAAGATATTATACAGATTAAAAAATATAATTAATATTTTTATTTATATTAAAGTTCATTTTAATTTCTCAACATATTTATTATTATTATTTTTATTTATCATAAATGTAGTAATATTTAATATTGTTTTGAATTTTAACATGGATAAATAAATAGCAATTTCACATTTCCTTAAATTTTTTTACTTTTTTTTTTGGTTACATGAAAGTTTAGATTAGGAAAAGACCACCAATTTCAACAAAAATTTATATTAAAATTTACATATTGTCTATCAATAGAAAAAATTTGATAACTAAACCCAAGTCACAGCTAATGTGAGCAAAAGATTCAACTAGAAGTGTCAACCTCTATTAGTTTTTTTTAATATTAATATTAATATAAACATTTTTCATAATTATTAATATAAAATACTCAATGATTGTGTAACATATTGAACCAAAAAAATTTGACAATTAATTCTTTTTTGGTGAAAAAAATTTGACTATTATAACCAAGAGTTTAATGGTCATGTATTGACAAGTGTAAATTAGTTTTATACTGTCATCCAATCACAAACCACCATTTATTGTAAATTTATTGACTTTTATAATAAATATTTTAAAAATTATATTATTGGTAATTTCTGATTAGATGACAGTGTAAATTTTTTACACTGACAATACATGATCATTAAACTCTTATAACCAATTTGTTATTCAATAAATAATATATTTTGTTCTGAACCTCAAACAAAATCAATCACCACCATAATAGTTTGCAAGGATAACAAACCTACATTCAAACTGTGTAACTTTGATTAAATACTTTGGATAAGGTCAACAGAGCTACATAAATACTTTGTATCGATTTGAGAAATTAAGGTACGTTATTATTTATCTTCCACCTCTTAACTTTAATTCATATTAACTATTTGACTTGGACATTAAAGCTCATGTAGGTAACACCCTACCTTTGATGAAGAGTGTAAGGTACAAGATCATTTCCCTTAAGTTAACAAAGAATATATTCAAAAGTCTTACATTTATTGTTTTCTTTCAAATTTGCAAATCTAATAAAAAATTTAAAATTAATTATTAAATAAGAATTATGTTTATTAAGAGAAAATTGTTTGCTCTAATTAATATTTATACTTTCTTTTGCGTAATTCAAAGGTATTTTCAGTCAATAATCTTTTCAATAATTTTACTTCTTTGAACAAAGTTTCTCTATGTACATAATTAGGAATTAAACTCTAATCTACATGTTAAAGAGGTCAACTATTTACAATTTTTTTATCTTTATTGGTTAGCTATATGCTCTTAAACATATACTTTTATTGTTACCTAATATTTATTGGAGGTTACAATTATAAATAAGACTCGTTCAAAAGAAAATGAGGCTTAAATAATTTTACGAGTCTAAACAAATTTTAGCTTATAATTGAGCAGTTCCCATTTCCTTTTGACATAAAAGATATCAACCTTTAAAGTTAATTTTAAACAAATAAAATTAACAAAAGAAGTCATTACATCTCAAAGATAAAGGTATAATAACTATTTCTTAATAAATTTTCCACTTCATATTAATGAAAATCACTCTTAAGTATTAATATTAATATTTTTTTAATATAAAAGAAATCTAAACTCAGTCATTCAACTTAATGTTTTAATTTTAGATCTCAAAGACCATTTCCGTAATAATCAGTTATCTTTCAGCAAAAGCCGTTAAGTTTTAAGAGTAAATATTTAATTTTTTGATCTCCGAAAAAAATATTTGATTTGATTTTTAAAAATAAACTAAATAGTCTTTTAAAATTACAAATCTAACGCACTTTGACTCTTTATTCATTTTAATTAATATTTTAAGGATTAATTTAAGTCACTAATAATTTTTTAGAAACTAAATTCGTACGTAATTATTTTTTTAAACTAATTATATACTTAAAAAATAGAAAAAATGACTGAATACTTAAAACATTTCGTGCTTATTTAGTAATTTTTTTAAACAAGCTAAATCAACTCGTATAATTTCTGTCATGCATCAATCTAGATATTTACTCTGTTTCTAATTATTCTCTCTCTTCCGTTGCTTAGTGCCATGGTTTTAAAATTAGTTAATTAATCTTTTTTTTTTTATCACGGTACGGTTGGAAATGGAGATTACCGTTTCGTCTCGGGTTTAATTTAAGATAAAATTAGATTGAGCAACGGTTCAACGGTCATAGTCAACACGGAGGAGATATTCCTGAATGAATGCGTGGATTCTTTTCGCTATTGGTGGCCGGTTTTTTCTTTTTTATTTTATTTTAATAATTTTAATATCCACTATGCATGTAATCTCGTTTGAGTAGCAAGCAGCAGAAGATTAGTTAATTAGTTATTACTTTATCGATAACACTAGGTTAGCACCAGGCAGCACCGATAGCGTGATCATACGTGTAACCGGGAGCATCCTCCAACTCCACGCGTGTTGGTTTGCCAGCTGTATGCTAGTAACTGCTTCGCCAACCGCCCCAACCGGTCACATCCACCGGCTCAACCGGTCATCCTTATCACCTTTTGCATTTTCTATTTCTCCCAAACCCCACCCTCCCTGCCTCTCAGAGTCAGAGGCCACACCACACCACACTCTCCTTCTCCCTCTCTCACAAATTTTCATTTTCATTTTCATTTTAATTGTCCCTTCCGTTTATATGATACTTTGTTCTGTTGTTTATGTTTCCTAACATGGCATCGGCAAGCAGGGAAATGGATCGGGTCAAGGGCCCATGGAGCCCGGAAGAGGACGAGGCGCTGCAGAGGCTGGTCCAGGCTCACGGGCCCAGAAACTGGTCGCTGATAAGCAAGTCCATTCCGGGCCGATCCGGGAAATCGTGCCGTTTACGCTGGTGTAACCAGCTGTCGCCGGAGGTGGAGCACCGGCCGTTCTCGCCGGAGGAGGACGAGGCCATCGTGAGGGCGCACATGAGGTTCGGCAACAAGTGGGCCACCATAGCTCGCTTACTTAACGGCCGCACCGATAACGCCGTTAAGAATCACTGGAACTCCACTCTCAAAAGAAAATGCTCCGCCGTTAGTTCTGATGTGAGCGATCGTCAACCTCTTAAAAGATCCGCCAGTGTCGGCGCGGGCCGCTTAAACCCCAGCAGCCCGTCAGGGTCCGATTTGAGCGATCCGGGCCTGCCCGCTATGTCGACGCCTTCGGGGTCGGCCCATTGCAGGCCCAACCTGGTGGAAACTGCGTCTTCGGCCTCCGATCCAGCCACGTCGCTGAGTTTGTCCCTTCCCGGGTTCGGGTCCGGGCCTAACCCGATAGCGATGGCGCGGCTGGTGTCGCCGCCGCCACCGGTGGCGACGGTGGACGAGCGCGGGAAGCAATTGTTCAACGCGGAGTTTTTGAGGGTGATGCAAGAGATGATAAGGAAGGAAGTGAGGAGTTACATGTCGGGGATTGAGCAGAACGGGTTGCGAATGCAGACCGAAGCGATTGGGAACGCAGTGGTGAAGCGCATGGGAATTAGCAACATCGAGTGAAGGGAAAAAAAAGAAAAAAAGAAAAGAAAAGAAAAACGGTGTCGTTTCGAGATTCGAATCAGCCAACTGGACATGAACGATGATGAATCAGGGAGTAGAGAAAGTGGGGAACGGTGGTGTTTTTTTTTTTTTTTGTAGTTAAATTTTAATTTTAATTTCCCTTTTCTTAAGGGTAAAAAATAGTAATAATTTTGGCACTGTACAGAACCTCAAGACAGAACTGAACGATAATCAATCAAATAGTGGTGCTTTCTTCTGTTAAATTGTTTCTGTGAAAGTTGTTAGGAATGGGTCTAAGTCGTAACCGATCCGATGTTGAGTGATATTAAATATTCGAGATTTTAAATCTTGGTAGGGAGGAAAAATATTGTGAACGTTTGATAATTCGTGTTTGTGTGATTAAAAAGTGTGGTTAGTATTATTGAATAATTAAGACAGTGAATAATAGAAACCGTAAATTAAATGTGGGGAGTTGCTGATTGGGCAGGGGAGGTAGGACAGAAAGAACACAACCGTTTTTGTTTGTGTTCGTCGATTTGAATGAAGATCGGAGCGGTGGTGGGATGTATGATTGACAGAAGTGGGTCCAGTTGGAATATTTTGTTTTGCGGTGGGAGCTTGTTGGGTAGTGATTGAGTGCTGCCAACGAAATTAGGGCACGTGAAAAACACGGAACAATGAGACGTGATTTTGAAGTCCAACTAATCATACAACGATCTGTAGGTTTAAGGGGTTTGAGGGATTCACCAACGACAGTAATCTATGGATTAGTCAGGGTTTATTATTTACTAGTGGGAAGAAACTGTCCACATTTTTTTTTATTTTTTTTAACAATTTTATCTTTTTACAGCTTAATATGATTCTTCATCAAAAAAATAATAATAATTTTAATATGATTAATTTGACATACGAGTTTGAAAGAGAATAATGAATGTATCGGGTGGTGGGGAGAGTAGTTAAAGGGTAAAAGAATCTAATAAAATGTGGGGACTCAAAAGAAGTATTCTCTTTATTATTGTTCAGGTTATAGATTGTAGATTTTCTATATATATAAATATAAGGATTTGTTAATGTATATTTACTTGTTTTATTTTTTAAAATATTTTTTTTATATTAATGCTATATTTTAAGTGTATTTTTAAAAAATTGAAATTACATTTTAATTAAATACTTCTAAAAAATAAGTTGGTAAAGTTAGGATATTATTATTTTTTAACTTATACTTACTTATTTTTTGAAAAAATATTGTAACAAGTTACACTTTTGGTGTATTTTAAGAAAATTTAAGTTATAACTAGTATTTTAACCTGTACATTGTACAGAATATATATTTATTTTATATAACTTAAATTTATAATAAATAAATACTTTTGATTATATAAATTATATTATAATTAAAATTTGTAATAAATAAATATTTTTGAACGTATAAATTATATTTTAATTTTATAATAAATAATTATTGTAATATAATGCTAATTTTTAATTATTGATAATTCTTTTAAAAAATATTAAAATTTAATTTAGAATTAAAGATATTGAAAATAATAGATTGAAAGAGATAAGAGGTTAGAAAACTTCTAAAAACGCTTTCATTGAAGAATGACAACTAAAAATGGTTTCATTAAATAATAGCAACAAAAATGTTCTTGTTAAAGAATAGTAGTTAAAAATACTATCTTTCAAGATAGTTGTTCTCGTTTAATATATAGGGTGGATTTGCTAAAATATACTATTTTAAAAAAGTGGTTATATATTAACAAATTCCATGTGTGTGTGTATTTCATACATTAAAAACTTGTTTTAGCTACTAAAGATTGGTTTGGTTTAGTTAATTGAATTTTTATTTCTCTAAAATCAAAACTTACTAAAACCCTAACAATCTATTGGTCAAAAAAAGGAAAGTTTTAATGAAAACTATTCAAAGATTATACATTAGTGATTGATTCAAAGGATAGAGAAGAGTTGAAAGATTATATATAATCACATCATAACTCTTAAAATACTCTTTTCAAAAATCTACAACATGATAGTAAGCGATATACAATCTCATAATAAACTATCACTAATGTTGGTAGTGTTTTTGACCATTCATAGGAGTTTTTTTTTCCAACATAAACTTTTTTCCTATAAAAAATAGAAAATGTTGTTTAAGTCTACATGTTAAGGATGAAAATGAGGTTATAGCTTTTCAAGTAATGTATATGGTTGTCATGTATGAATTCTTCATTTTTCTCAAGGGTTCGATGAAAAATTCTCATTCTTTACAAAATCAATTAATGCATGATGCATTACTTTGTATTTTTGCCAGGAGTTCGGCAAAGGATTCTCTTCTTTTTCAAAATTAATTAATGGCCCAATTTATGTTCAACAAGACCGTTCGGTCAAACTCACGTCATAAGTTGAGTTACAATTGAAGGGTACATTAATAATTTTTTTAAAATACATTTGCACACATATTTTGAATGAGGTATCTAATACATGGTGCGTTAGGATTTGCTCCTATCTAGCTAAAAATTTCACCATTGATAAAAACATGCATGTTTCCATTTCTTCGTAATGGAGTTAGTAAATATAATAAAGTTTTTTGCAATAATAGAGTTTGATAAGATGATGATGAATTTCAAGAAAAAGATAGTTGGGTAGAGAACAAAATTGTAAAGGACTTTTTGAATTCATGACAATACAAAGATATCATAATACAAATTGATGAGCTAATACTTTGAGATGAAAAATAAGAATATGAAGACAAAAATCAAATCATTGTTTATTATCTTTGGTGTATTTTAAGAAAGTTAAAGTTTAATTTGTTAAAAAAAATTGAGAAACAAGTGGTTGTATATTAACAAATTCCATGTGTGTGTTTCATACATTACTGAATATATTAGTTTTTGCTACTAGGATCATAAATCCTAAAATACTCCTTTTAAAAACTCCATGTTTAGCTCAACATGGTAGTAGGAGATATATAGTTTCATAATAAATTATCACTAATGTTGGTAGTGTGTTATTGACCTTTTGTGGGAGCGAGCCTTTTTTTAATCTAATCTTTTTTCTTGTAAAAAAAAGAAAGAAAATAAACTTGTTTAAATCTATCATGTTAAGGATGAAAAATGAGGTTATAGCTTTTTAGGCAATGTATATGGTTGTCATGTATGTATTTGGCATTTTTCCCAAGGAGTCGATGAAAAATTCCCATTTGTTACAAATCAATTAATGCATGATGTATTACCCTATATTTCTGCCAGGAGTTCAGCAAAGGATTCTCTCATTTTCAAAATTAATTAATGACCCAATTTATGTTGTAGAAAATAGTTTCGTCAAACTCGCAACATGAGTTGAGTTATAATTGAAGAGTACATTAATATTTTTTTAAAATATAATTGTACAAATATTTTGAATGAGGAATTTAATACATATACAACGGTCTGTTACTGTTAGGAATCACTCCTATTCAACTAATAATTTCATCATTGATAGAAATATGTATGTTTCCATTTCTTTGTAATGGTGTTGATAGAATATAGTAAAATATTTAAAGTGAAGAGAGTTTGATAAAGAATGATGATGGATTTTGAGGAAATGAGAGTTAAATTGAGAATAAAACTATAAAAGATTTTTTGAATGCATGACAATACACAAATATCAAGATACAAATTGATGAGTTGTTACTTTGAGACATGAAAATTGAGATTATGAAAATAAGAATCAAAATAGTCTTCTCTAGTACTAGGATGTTAAAGATTGAGGTGGTTTCTTCAAGATTAGAATTTTTTTTATTTATGGTTATGCAAGTTTAAAATTTGAAAATCGATATCCATTATTTACAACCATTATAATTTGTCTATAAACACCTAAATTAGCATGTAAACAAGGGGACAACACTTTGGATTGAGAATTATTCCTATAAGTTCGAATGGTGAGATGTAAGGTGCACTAACAAAATCTAAAGTGTATGTATTTTTTTTAATTTCAATGAAAATTCATTTGTGTTTCCATTTTTAAAATCTTTAACTCTTTTCAATTTTTGATTAACACTTATAACAAACCTTTTAACACAAAATCAGAATCCTATGGTAGATAATTACCCTTCCTAAACTGTTAATCTCTTATAAAATATTTATTAGACCAATATAGTGCCACAAAATCTTTCGTGTCATTATGTAATGGCAAGATTTTAAGAATCACAAATAATAACCAAATTTCTATGAGAACTAATTCTTGTCAAACTAAGACAACCATAGATATTACAGTAAACAAGTAATAAGCCAAATTGTGAGAACAAATGACACAAATAGTGTTAAGGAATAAAATGTTGTACATAGAACAACAAATCCATTATATGGAATACCTCTTGGCTTTGTTTTCCCATAGATGATTTCTCAATTAATAAATAGTTTACAAAATACTTGTATAAGTTTTACAAATATGATTACATTGAGGGGTTAAACCTATAAAGGAATGAGTTCTATTCTTCTAAATTCCTTAATATTCTAATTGTCATTATTGCAAACTTTGACAAAGAATTTAATACCTCAACAACATTCACTCGATTTTCTTTAAGCACTATTTGACAACAAATGAATAAAAGTAACCATGACACAGTACATATGTTAACACAACAATTGATAACTTTAAGGACAAAGTTAGGCTAGGATGATACGGGGACAACTGTAAAAATTAAAGTTTATCCAATAAATATATACGCTTCAAATTCCATATAAAATATTCATAATTATATGTTCTAAAACATTAATTATATTACTTATCTATCAAAACACATAATGTCTCTCCCACATGTGACAAAAATAATCTATAATTGATTTTATGCTAAACTTTTCATCAATTTTCTTTTCAATGTATACTAGCAAACAATGTAGTGTTACTATATTATGCTTGTGCAAGGAATGTTCGAGCTTCAACAATCTGTAACTCATTATGAAGGAAATGAGTGTGGTGCTCTTCCTTTATTTCGTTTGGCATTTGTAGCACCCCATGTTTTTTTAGAGTCTAATACTGTTTTTAGATGCTCCATGTATTCAAGTTGCTTTGGGTAGATTTTTGGGTGGGGGAAATACACAATGATATCCTTAATTGTCAATTTCATTTTCTTCCTCATTCATTCAACATGTAATTAAATTAATTTTCCCTTCCCCACATCTCTCTCTCTCTCGTCCTCTTTGTATGCGATGTGTGTCTTGGTTATTTCTTTGAATGGGTCATACTGATGCACACACTGCCAGCTACCTAGTTGCTTGGTAGGGGTGGCAAAGTTGGTTGAACCTGTCGAGTAAATCGACCTAACTTGCCAAAAATGGAGGGGCGAGTTAGGTGGTTTAACCCACCAATCTGCCTTAACCAGCCCCACCTAACCTGCCAACCCGGCCGGTTGAAGGCGGGCGGGGCAGGTGACTCACCTCCTAACCCACCAATATTTAAGGTGTATATAAATAAATTTATTTTTTATATAATTAAAAAATAGATAATATGTATATATATACATAATAAAATGAGTGATGTGTTAAAAAGAAATGAATTAAGATTTTTTTTAAAATATTTTTCCTATTTTCTTCCTTTTATTTTGAATTTTGTTGGTGCTTTAACCCACCAATTTACAACCTGCCAAACCACTCTTTATCTTTGGCATTCAACCTGCCAACCCACATCTAAGCAGGGCAAGCTATATTTTTCAACCCACATTCCATCGGCAAGTCAACTTGCCCCGCCCCGCTTTAGGCGAGTTGATGGTGAGGTGGGTTGACTCACTTTGCCACCCCTATTGCTTGGGTATGTGTTTACATGGGTATGGGTGGTAGTGGTATTGTTATTTGTGTTGCCTCTTCCCCATTTTCTAGTTTAAAATTTACATAAATTGATATCAATCATCAAATTAACTAATTCATATCAGTTATCAAATTAACTAAAATTAACTAATTCATATCACTAATCAAATTAACTAATTGGTAATATCGTCCTTTATAATTTTTTTTGGTAGTATAGTCATCTAAATAATTTTTTACCTGTTATTTTTATTTATTTTAGATATTTTATAAAAGAGATAACAATAAAAGATAATTACCCACTTAAAAGAGATTGGATGCACTTGTCAATCAAAAGAACCCTATGCCATCTAGGTAAATGTGCACATTTCAACCCAAATAATAACAACCGTGATATGACCTCTACGAATTCAAAATCCTACCATGATTCTCAACAAGTGCTTAAGCCTAACATCCCTCTCTCTCTATATATAAATGAGAAAAGCTATCTACTCTCTAAATGCTTTACTCTCCCTCACCTTCATTCTCTTGTAAATTCTCTTCTCTAAATTCATTGTGTAACTCATGCTCTTGTGATACGAAACAACTTCACCTATTTTGAAATTTCAACTACAGACTCCCATTCCTCTTCGAAACAACTTCACCTCACTCTCACACTCTTCTCTTGATTTTAGCCTGAAGTTTTAGGCTTCCCTTATCTTTCCTTCCCCACCCTCACTCTCCCAAACCAACAATTTCCAGTCCTTAAAAATAATTTTTTTGTATTTTCTAAGAAACAACTTATCATTATCGTGGAAAGCACCACTGCCTTGGGACCCTATTAGGAGACTATTCTTAGGGATTATCTCCATAAGATTATCAAGTTCCTCTACTCTTTTTTCAATCAATATTAATATTAGTTTTCATATTCCTTTTTTTTTTTTTCCAATTCGATCAAAATTAGGGATTTTCTTTTCTAGTGTGTGGGGGTGGGGGTTTTAGGTTCTGATTTTGATTTTAATAATAGTCAAGGGTTTACGTTCCAATTGATGTTTCCTTCACTGCTACTGTTAACCTATCTCAAACTTGTTTCCCTTCATGCTACATCTTACGTCTCATCCTTCTTTTGCATCTTGAACGTCTTTGTTGTCTTTTATTAATGAGATGACTTTTATTGTTAACAACATTTATTATTGTCTCTCTTTGTTGTGAACAAAGAACCTTTTATTGGTAATAACTTGATCACTTGATCATTATAGTTTACACTTCACATTACTATAGAAAAGTCTAGTTTGAGGCCATATAACACCTCCAGAATCCTTAGGAGTTGCAAGAATGAGTTTTCACACCATTATCACCTTTTTAACTTAAAATTTTTCAACATCATCTTTTTACCATGTAGTTGTTATTTATCCTTTTGTCTTTCATTTGCTTCATCTTTACAAACATTCAAATTTTTGGTAATTATGCGTTCTATGTGCCTTTGACAATGTTGTCGTGTAGGTATTTTTGTAATTTTAGTTAGATACATATTTGCAAAAAATAATTTTCTTCTCGTGTTTTTGATATTTTTTTAATCTCATGATTTGATGACTAAGTTTGTTCTTAGTGTTTGTATTGTTCCAGAATCAATAATGGTACTACTGTTGTTTAATGTAGTAAAAATGGCATGATCAATTTGCAAAATTTGGCCATTGGCAGAGATGCTCTACAGATCTAAATGTGTAGATGGATCTTCTTTCTCTAAGTTATCTCTTTTTTTCACTTTCCACCCCTTGCTTACTCAAATAAAAAAAGGGAAGGGTTTGTCTTCCTTTTGTAACCTTTCCATGACATTATGAGTACAATTTTTGTTTATATATAATCATTGCTTTTGATTGTGAATTTGTATTAGGGGAATCAATGCTTTTGATTAGGGGTGAGCAACAATCCGATAATCGATCCACACGCAAAAAAAATCAAAAGAAAAAAAGAGTTGTTGGGTGGGTTCGGGCGGGAGTTTGGATTCAATTGGTGTAAAAACACTGAATAACGGGCTAGTATATAGGCGGGTCTATTTTGAAATTACTTTTTGTCAAAAATCGAACCCGTTCGACTTGGTGGTCATAGTTGAAAGGCTAAAAAGATTGTGTTTTGCTACGCCGACTGAGCATCTGAAATTTGAACACTGGGCAATGGTGTCGAATGTTAGGTCATGTCATGTTAGGCTGTGGGACATAAACCCAAAATGCATGAGTGTTCAATTTGTTTTCCATTGGGAAATTAATACCGCTAAGCATAAGCATAATCGCTAGTATCGTCGTTGCTCCCATATTGGGTATCGCATTGTTGGTGCATTTTAGGCATTGTTGCTATTGGTGCACGTTGTTTTGAGCATCAGTGTTGTCGATGCACGTTGGACACTGGACAAAAACACATCTTCTGATCTTTGCTGTCATTGGAGGTGCCTCTCAACTCGTTGTTGTCCTCTCCAATGGTAATCCCCCCAGCGAGCCTCGTCTCTCTTTCGCTACGAGCCTACAGCTTGTGGGTTGAACAATCCCTTTCTCTTCTCTCTTCCTTAAAACAACTTGTTGATACTGGTTTCCACCTACGATGACTACTAGAGCTCTTTGCTTATTCCGTCAACACTGTCTCCGCTAAGTCGCTTGACTCCACCAACAACGACCTTGCCGATGTACATGATTAGAACTGGAAGCATAATATGCACATGTACTGGCACACCCATCATAACTCACTCAAAAATCTGACTCACCCATCTTATTTGAACCAATGAACCCGAGGGATTAATTTGGCAAAAACGGTACAGATTCTTAATGTGTCAGTTTACAATGGATCGAACATATTCTGCCCTAAACTGACTGATGAACACCCCTACTTTTGATTGTTACTTTAGGTTTTTGTTCAAGAACCTCGCAACTCATCTATTCTTTGTTGGCACAATAGGTAGCGATCAAGTATTAGTAAATTGATCTATGCTTCTCTAATGTTCTTCGGTAGTTGTACTGTATTGGATTTGATTAAATGCTGTTTTTTATAAATTATGAGATGACTTTTTTGAAAATGTATCTAATTTAACTTAGTATAACTTAGTCAATGGAATATGTTGAATAATAATTTAATTATCCTCTTAAGAACTCTAAAGGATGTGGTAAATTTTAGGGTTTGTTTGATTTAGAAAAGAAAGTGAAAGGAAAGAAAGTGAGAAAAAAGAAAGGAAAAAGAAAGAAAAAAGAGTAAAAAATGAGATGGTTTTTAGATTGTTCAGTAAGAGAGAAAATGAGAGAAAAGAAAGAAAAAAGTTTTTGTTTCTCTTGTTTGGTTGTATAGAAAGTGTAAGACCCCTACTTTTGTATATTAAATTATTCTGTATGTTTAAAAATTGTTTTTAAGTCATCAATGTATTTATAACAATTAATAATAATTTTATAAATTTTTCTAGAATTTATTGAGATAATTTTTGTAAAATGACAAAAATACCCCTGGTTAACTGTGGGAACCAACCAGAGACTTTTTGACCTCAAAATATTTTGAAAATTTTTATTAAGTATCTCTCATTATAAAGACTTTATTTTGAGAGAAAAGTAGTGAAAAATATAATAATCCTATTTCAATTCTTCCACTATTTTTTTTAATATTTGGTAATACAATTCTGAAAAATCGGAAAGAAATTTTGAAATTCTGACTCCCACCATTCTACTCAAAATCTCAAGAGCTATTTAATCGTGATTTTTAATAATTTTTTCGAGCCAAAGCTCGGAGAAATTAGAAAATGACAATTTTATCCCTATTCCTTAACATTAAGAACTGACATGAGGAAAAGATTCAATTGACATTAAAATGTCAATTTGAGCTTGGAATTATGTCATATATATTAAAATATAATTTTGGGAATCTTTGGGAATTTTTTGCAATTTCTGTGTAAAATGACCAAAATGCCCCTATGTGTCTAATAAGCCAGCCAGTACTGGTTTAACATTCAAAAAGGGTGAAAATGGTAATTTTAGTTTAATTATGGGTAAAATATTTAATTTTATAATTTTTGATAAAAATTTTGGTATGTATTGAATTAAAATGGATTTTCTAGCTTAAAAATACAAAATAAATACATATAATTTGAAATAAATTAATAAAAATTAAAAATTATTATTAGAAATTTATTTTTGATGAAAATTAATGTATTTGTCCATTTTTTCATTAAAATACATTATTTTGATATTAAAAGTTAATTTTTCAAGTTTAGGCGTTTTTGTCGATACCGGTTAATTCACCTATAGATAAAATTTGACACATGGAGGCTTGGGACAGCTGGTGGAGCACGTCCCCAACCCTAAAATAAGTGATTCACCACCTATTTGAGATATGTGTCCCTAAATTGGATTAAAAATAAATAAAAATTAGATTTATGACATAATAGTGACATAATGGATGATGTAAATCTTTGGACACCTAACCCCCATCCTTCTTCTATAAATAGGCCTCAAAGTTTTCAGATTTTCACTCATCCTTTCCTCTCCCAAGCTAGAGAGCTTCTCTTTCTAAAGTTTTCTCTCTCTAAAATATTTTTTTATCTAGTTTTTATGTTAAAATTTTGCTAGTTTTCAACTAGTAGAATTTCTCCTCCTAGAAGCTTTGCACCAACAATTCCATCCTTTTCATCAACTATCTTAGAGGTAATGGGGGGAGTGGGGTTGGTTCTAAATTACTATCACTTTGCATGTTGGTAGGAAGGGTTTTCCTCTAAACCTGTTTAGACTTAAATTTTAGTATTGTTATTATTGTTTAAAGTTAAACTTTAATTTTTACTAAGTTGTTACTCTGCCCAAATTTAGATTATTAAATCATAATTACTAAATTGTTACTTTGCTCAAATTTAAATTATTAAATTATACTTGCTAAGCTGTTACTCTGTTCAATTTTAGAAAATTAAAATGCTACTTGCCAAGCTGTTACTCTGCTCAATTTTAGAAAATTAAAATGTATTTATTTAGTTGTTATTCTACCAAAATTTTAGTAATTATACTATAATTGCTATGTCGTTATTCTGTTAAAATTCTGGTATTATGCAATTTCTGCAAAATAAGGCAGAAATGTTGATTGTACTGGTGCTCAAATTAAATGAGACCAGGGAAACCTCTGCTTGAGAAGTTAGGAATTAACAGTTTAGTGAGTAATGTAAAGCAAGTGACATGTAGTGGCATGGCACCCTGCTAGGGAAGCCACAGTTTGGTACGCTGAGGAATGAAAGGCAAGGACCCACTTGCGGAGGTCTTAGAGGTAGGCATCGGGTGGTGAAAGTCCCAATGGCCAGGGTAGCTGCCCTTGAGCCGAGATATTTGCCTGACCAAACTCGATAACCCCGACAACTGATCAGCATTCCAGGATTGGTTTGAGAGTATACCTCTATAAATGGATATCCTAAATTGTTATTTTGTTCCTTAATGATGACGAGGACTGTACCAGTGTGATGGTGTTGAGAGAGGTATATGTACTCCCAGTCACTTCCTAGGTTCTGTTGAGAACTATTACCCACTAATGGGAAGTATGGATCCATACCTAGTCAAGGGTAGTCGGATACAACTTAGAATGAACCTTAGGATCTCTTGTGTTGTCAGTTGTGTTTTATCTTTGTTTTATGATAGATTTCCTACCGCACATGTAAAAGTGATTTTAGAACAAAACGCCTCACTCCATTATTTTCTTTTGTGTATGATTGGTCATGATTATTGAAGACGACATTAACGCTCCGTGATGCTGAGTACGAGATAGAGAACATCTCAACGGGGAGGACCTGAAGACCTATAGTATTTTCTTTTTGTATAAGGGATAGGTAGATAAATACTGCTCTATATAGGATCTCTTTTGATGTATATAGTGGGCTAGGTAGTATATGTATTTCGATGTATTTTTGTTTTCTGACTGTTATGTATTACTCAAATCATGATGTACAGTCTTATGAAATATATGTATATATCTTTCATATTTTATTACCATTTCCAAATTCTGTTAAGTTTGGAATTTCTTTTAAAACTGGAAAAATTTTACACACATTTTTATTTACTTAAACTTAATAACTAAATTAATATGAATTATATTTAAAATTAAATGGGTGTTACAGAAAATAAGAAGAAAGAAAAAGTATGTATAAACAATGACATAAATATCCCTAATTAAAAGAAGAAATGTATAAAAGTTAGATTAATTTGATATTTTTATCTTACAAGACTAAGTTTTTCTACTTTTCTGAGCTGTTATGTGTTGTTTTTTTTTTATATTTTTTTAATCAATTTATATTTATGTAACGTTTTTATATTTTTTGTGCAATATTATATTTATATTATTTGAACAATATATATAATAATGTTTTTTTTACATGTAAAAAAAAGAAATATATTTATATGTTTTTTCTACACAAGCATTACAGTATATAAATTTATCTTTTATACTTTGTATATATGCATTTGCCATGCATTATATATGTATTTTAATAAGTAATTAATAGATAAATAAAATTTTTATTGTATATGAATTTATTACGTATTTAATTTAGCAATTATTCATTTATAAATTTTTATATTTGTAATTAGTATCCTCACTTGTATTTATTTCATGTTTTATTTATTACTGAGTTAATATTACTTCTTTTTTGTAGGTACATCAAACAGAATCATGAATTCAATTGTAGCATTTGTGTATATAAATGGAAGGATATATGAAGGTGTCGAAAGAGTAACGTTCAAAGGGACAAAGAAAGCAATACAAATTAGACATGGCATTAGTTTTAATGTTTTAAAGAGAAAAAATAATGATGAATTTAAATTCCAAGCAAACCAAGTTATATCTTCTATTACATGTAGGTTTTTAATTTCAAAAAGTGAAGGTAAATACAGTGCATTACAAATATGTGATGATAAAGATGTAGAATGCATGATTCATGCATTTTAGCAACAAAATGAAATGTCAATAATAGAAATGTATGTTGAAGTAGAAGTTGTTGGTAGTTCTATGATTCCGTTAGAAAGTGGTGGAATAAATTCTCGCATTATGTGTAGGAAAAGCCCGTCTAACAATTAATTTGCGTTCCGGTTCACCATTCCACACATATTTCGAGACATGCATACTTTGCATCCATAAGACGTCATCATCAATTGGGTCTGAATGAATGCATCCATAACAATTAATTTTGCTCTGCCATTCTCGCTATTTGTAGCAGCAGAAACCCCATCTGCATACCACGTGTTGCAATTCGGTTGGCAAGGAAATCGGCACCAACAACGTCGCGCCACGTGGCAAAACCAGGTGAGTCCCGCTATTCCCAATAGTAGAATAAACAAGGAGCTTACACGTGGCCTTCCCCCATTAATAGTTAGGCAGTCCCCTTGCAGTGCGCCACGTGGCGCAACCCGATGATTTTTGCTATTCACACTTGCGGAAATCACACAAATGCTACACATGTCCAGTTTGTATTGAAGGGCATGGTGGTCCAATGACAGCGACCCACGTGGTGTAGCACCAATGATTTTCGCTATTTAGAGTAGCGGAAATTACAGGGTGTTGACACATGGCAACACCTCCTCATTTCCGTTAGTTAGTGTTGCAACTTGTTTTCCACATCAGATACTTATGTGTAATTTTAAAAAAAGAAATTTAAAATGCTAACGTAGACCCATTCCCACTAGTCAAACTGACGAGTTTGACTGGTCAACAGTCAAAATAGACCCATACAGGTAATATGTTTTAAAAGAACCCATTTTGATATTTTGTTTTTAAAACTACACCAAATTAGTCAATCAGCCACTTTTCCGTCCAAATTCGGAGGATTGGAAAAACAGTGGGGTCCACCCTCTTTTTTGGGTTTCTTTTCTTCCTTGTTAAATAACCAAACAGTGAAATGATTGATTTTTAAATGTTTTATGCTCCCTTCCGTTCTGCTGTCTTTCTGCTCTACCAAACCAACGCTTAGGGACTTGCATTAGACAAAGCAGCTGTCCTATTATGCAGTTAGCTATGGAAGTATGTTTGTATACCATTTTCAATGACGCCTACTTGGAATTGAGGCCGATTGGATGTAATCAATGGAATAAAAGAAAATATAAGTCTATATATTGTGATTGCTACTGGTTGTGTCTCTATTCTATTTATGAGTATCCATTATTTGTTAACGGATGTTGGGGAAGAAATATGCATTGAAAAGATATATGGTTATGGATTCAACCATATCAGCGCAAAGTAAATTGGGAAACTTGATATTTAAGCGTTTATTTAAATTTTCAAGATAGAATAATAATCATATTGTAAAAAAGGCGACTTAGGGTGTGTTTGGAAACCAGTTCAGTTCAACTGAACGTCAATCTACTTTTAGAGTTCCTTCTCCGTTTGTGCATTGAAATTCAAACAACCTCTGTTGAACGTGGTTCAAACTGGTTTCTAAACACACACTTATAAGTTACAATTGTGTTTATGATATAAGACTAGGGATCAAATAGAAAATATCCTATGTTGAAATTGGCGTTTGATTATTTTTTATAAAATCTTTTTTATCTTTAGATCCAAACATCAAGACGTAACGTTGTCCCCGTAGATAAAAAGAAAGTCATCGATTGTTTAAATTGGTGAAAGATGTTTGAGTAGTTGAAAAAATGGTTTATTGATAAAATTAATTTTGCTGAAACTTACGGATAATGTGAGGATACACTTTATTGATAAAATTGGTTTTGCTAAAATTTATTAATAATGTGGGCATGCACATGCACGCTTTTTGGCATAGTAAAATAACATATGAATATTTGTCTCCCAAAAATGATTATCTTATCAATCACTTGAGTTACTTTAACTTTGTGAATTTTATGCGGAGTCTTTTAAATAAAATATTAGTTATTATATGAACTTATTTATTAATTTAAGATTCTATTATTATTTTATTTAATGAACTTTTTATATGTTAACCCAAACATAAAGTATTGTTTATTAAGAAAAAAAAACTCCTTATCTATAAATTATAATAACTATCTCGCTTATAAAAGTTTGCTCTTTCTACTCATACTTGATTTCGTTTGAATTCTCTTCTCTCAAACAAAGGTGAATTACACTTTTTCTATGCAAATATTCTTCATTCTAATTTTTTTTTTCTAAGGATTTATCTTCTTCCTACCTTATCTCTTGATTTAAATTCTTTCATCTCTTCTTGATTCCTTCATCTATTCTATGTATTCATCTATTCTAATTTAAATTAATTTGTTTCTCTCATCCCCGATTTTATGGAAATTCTCTCTGATTTATTGGAGATAAATTTTCCTTATCTCTTTCAATTATCCTTATCTCTTTTAACTTGCATGATAATTTAAATTCTTTTATCGCTTATTTAAATTTTAATTATTTTGATTTATTATGTTGAGAATTATCATATTTAAATATATTTAGTGTTCTTCTATAAACATATTTATTAAATTTTATCAAAATCATTTGATATATATTTACTTTAATTATATGATATAAATGATTTTTCACTTTTTATAATAAATAAATATAATCATAAAATTTACATATTAGATTTAACCTGTGCAATGCACAGGCTAAAATATTAGTTATGAAAAAGATACTCCTTCTGTCTCATAATAAGTGTTGTCCTAAGTTTTTTTACATAAACCTAGAAAAGCAATTAAATAGGTGAAAAGGAATAGCAATTTTATGAAATTAACCTTATTATTAATCTTGTTTGCTAAAAATGATGCAACAAAACAACAACATTCTAAAAAATATTATTAGGGGTATAAATGAAAAAAAATTAATATTATATTGAAAAACGAAAATGACACTTATTTTATGACTTTTTTATCTTCTTGCATGACACTTATTATAGGATAGAGGAAGTATGTATGTGTAATTAAAGCATTACAGGTAGAGTCGCATACTTGGTTAAGAAAATTAGTCCATAATAGAGAAGGTCTTGAAGTTAAGGACACAACTAGCCCACCAACCCCATTAGAATCAGGTTGACTAAACTGAACATTTTCATCCCAAAAATCATGGTAATTGCTAAGGCACTAGTTAAGGATACAAAAAAGAGAAAATTTTGCTTAAAAAATTAATAATTACTTAGAAAATAATTATAAGTATGTAATAAGAAATGTTTCTTAATTAATGTCCATAAGGGACATGTTAACGGAATTTGGTAACAAATAGGAGCCTATAATAACTTAACCAATAGGGTACTTGTGCGGCGAACAACATTCAATCTTCTCATTATAAAACCATTTGTGAATTGTAGACGAAGCGAGCCTGAGTAGATAATCTTAGACTTTCATATCCAAACCAAAATTTCAATTACTAGAACCAACTATGGAGAATTTTATATCCCTATTTTGGTTGGAGCTTTTATTCTAACTAGAAATTAAATAAAATTATGTCAAAAATAAATTGAATGACATTTTGTAGTTAAACGTATTTGACAATCATTTAATTTCTTAGGCATTAATGACAAGGGATGCATGTGACGCACAATAAGACACCATACAAATAGAACATTACAATCCATCTAGTTGAATCACAGCATAATCATTTATTCTATCTATTATTTGGCGATCAATACACAACAAAAGCGTTAAACTCTTATTTAAATAAGATTTTAGCGCTGACAAGTGAATTTAAGGTTATAGCTAGTCTTGAGGAATTATAAGAAAAAATGACAAAATTTAAATATAGTTCTTTAAGTATTTTTGGTATTGTTCTTCAATTAAGATTGAAGTTTTATTGCGGTAATTCATATAATAAAAATTTGTATTAAATATCAACATAAGGTGTCAAGCTGAAATCTCAATTCTGATTGGAAAATAACACTAAAAACACTTAAGAAACTAGATATAAATTTTATATAACACCCCCAATCTTTTATCTTTATGAGTTATAATTATAATAAAAGTTACAAATTACAAAGCAATTGGAAAATATGAATGTTTTTATTTTGTCTTCAAGTAATTAGGACACAGCTCTAGAAACTATCTTTGCAATTTCCTACAACATTATTAGAGTTATAATATTCATCAACAAAATTTTTACAACATTTTTTATAATTAATTTTTTCTTTTAGTCTCATTATACTAAATGACTCATTTTATTCCACATTTTTCTTCTCTCTTTATTCTATAAAAAAGTTGTACAAAATTGACATATATATATAAATTAGAATAACTATTTTGAAATAAGAGTGTTTTTAGAATCATTTCTACAACGAGAACATTTTTAGGATTTTTTTGCAATGAAAATGCTTTTAGAAAATTTTCTTACCCCCTTACCCTTTTCAATCTATCGTTTTCATCTTTATTTCTAAATTGAATTTTAATATTTTTTTAGAAGAAAATATCAATGGTTAAAAATAACCTTGTATCATAATATAAATTATTTATCATGAATCTAAAATATAATTTATAGACTAAAAAATATTTATTTATTATGAATTTTAATTATAATATAATTTATATACTCAAAAGTATATATTTATTATAAATTTTAGTTATATAAAATAAAAATTTATCATGTGCATTGCATAGGTTATATCTAGTAATAATAATTTGCATGCTTTGTTTCTGTTGAAAGTGAAGGAACAAATAATGAGAGAAGGAAAAGAATGCTACACTCATTTGTGTGAACATTGATTTTCAATGTAATTGATTTTGTAAAATTAATTTTAAATTGAAGTGATTTATATTTTGATATTTTTATCTTGAAAGTAAGTTTATTATAAAACTTAGTGTAAGTTTTTCAACCTAATACAAAAGTTAATCTCTCTCTGTATATAAATGTGTAAAATTATTTGCTTCCTCAATTCTCCACTCTCCTTACTTTCCTTCACATTTACTTCATTTGAACACTCTCCTTTTATGAAAAGGTGGACTTCACTCTCCTAACATGCATATGATATATTCTTTTAAACTTTTAATATCAATTGAACGATTTAACAAGCTGTAATTGAATATTAAAAGCCAAATTCATATATATATATATATATATATATATAGGGGCAGGATCCGTTGACATCGGGTGTAATAATTAGCCAAATTACACCTTCAATAACTTTTTGTATAATACAAATTTAACCAATCTAACCGTTGAATGTGATGATATTATCTTTATAATTATGTATATCAAATTCCACATCATTTGGATTTTTCTAAATATGTTATCTAATATTGAATATTTAAATATATTTTAATATCATATTATACGTTAAAATAAAGTTATTTAATGAACTATTAAATAATTTTAGAATTGTATGAAATTTTGTATACTTAATCTAATTAATAAGAACATCAAATTCAACGGTTGGATTGGTTAAATTTGCATTATACAAAAAGTTATTAAAGGTGTAATTTGATTAACTCTTACACCTAGTGTCAATGAATCCTGCCCCATATATATATATATATATATATATATATATATATATATATATATATGTTATCTTCTAAATTCAAATACACTCCTAACTTACATATGATATCCCTCTCTATATATAAATTATAATAATTATCTTGAACGAGAGTATTTTTAGTTGTTATTATTCAACGAGAGCGTTTTTAAAAAAATTCTTAACCTCTTATCTCTTTCAATCTATTATTTTCAATATATTTAGTTTTAACTTGAATGTCAATATTTTTTTAAAAAAGTTATCAATAATTAAAAATAATATTGTATCACAATATAAAGTATTTATCATAAATCTAAAATACAATTTATACGTTCAAAAATATTTATTTATTACAAATTCTAATTATAATATAATTTATATATTTAGAAGTAGTTGTTTATTATAAATTTTAGTAATATAAATAAACATTTATTTTATGCAATGCACAAGTTAAAATACTAGTTTTTATTATTTGTAGTCAACTCGAGGTTTGACTAGGAATTATTTTTACTTAACAATAGCCAATCATCTGTATCTTACCTAAAATCATATTTGACAAGAGGCAAAATTAATTTTGATACATCCATTGTGAAACCAAAACACA
This sequence comes from Spatholobus suberectus, assembly GCA_004329165.1. NCBI lineage: Eukaryota > Viridiplantae > Streptophyta > Magnoliopsida > Fabales > Fabaceae > Spatholobus > Spatholobus suberectus. The sequence continues at coordinate 6,243,032 of CM014733.1, forward strand.
CTCAGTGTGCAGAAAGGAATGACAACATAAAGGCAGGTCCCACACAAAAATATATTTCATTCAAAATTGGACGAAAAAGGCATAGAAAGATGTTGCCTTTGGGTATAAAGACAAAAATACCCTTATTTATGTTATATCTCATTCCTTGTTTAGGATATTAATGTCATTTTATATACATGTCTTTTTTCTTTTCTTTCCCTTTCTACAGAATCAAATGATTTTTTTTTCTCTCATATTGTTGGTGTCAATTAGAATTTTTCCAAGTGTTGAAAGCATAATTTTGAATTTGGCCAAATTCGATTATTCAAAAGAGTATGTGGTTACTTAGAACCTACATTTGATTTAAGTTACCCATTTGAGTTATCAAGATTTCAAGGGAAGGCCAATTTCGAGTTCGAAGTCAAAATTAGATAGCCAAGACAAATGAAGAAAAAGTGTGAAAGAAGTGAAGAGGATTTGAGTAAAAGTATTCAAGAAGACCACATCCCATGGCATCTATCAGTGGTTATCAAAATCACTTAGATCAAAGTAGATGTCAAAACCTTAGATAGTCAATCATAGGCACTTAGACACATGGATGAATAGGATTTCTCGACTGATAAAGTTAGAAATCTATAAATAGAGGTCGTTGTATGTCATTTTTTTTGGTTGAAACACACTATACTAAATCTTTGTAACCTCTACACATTGCACATCGAACATGGCTATTGGTTCAAAGAGCAATATATATGCTTTCACTCAAGTATAAATACAAGTTGTTGCTTTTTTGTCATTTTTTTTTCACTTGTTATTTCTTTTCATCTTTTATTTCTAACATTTAACTTTTCTGCATTTCTTATTCTTCTCCATTTCTTCTTCATTTTTCTTTTGACTTATACATTCACCTCTTTACATTTATTGTCACTTACATTTCATCTGCAACTTATTTTCTTTGCATTTTACAATTCCAGTCATTTATTTACATTATTTTATTTAAGTTCAAGTTATTTAAACTTTCTTTCACATTTTATCATTTCAATTTAAATGTTTTTCTTTTAAGTTTATGCATTTATGTTCTGAAATTCTTTTCCTTCTAACAGTCGTATTTGGCATCTTATTTAATTTAAATAATATTTAGAAATTGAAACAAAGTTACATTGAGTAAACTTTGAATTTTCATACGAATAATCGAATTAACTTAAATCTGATTAACACAGTTTAAAAATCAAATGCTTTATATACAAGTTCAAACATTTGTTAAAAATACAAAGTTAAGATTACTATCAAGTTCGATTTAAACAAATTGAATGTTGAATCTTAATCACTAATTAAAATCTTGATTGGAGATAACTTATATTGAGATTTTAAGTCGATTTATATCTTTAAGTTGAAAGTAAAACAAAAATAATTTACCCAAAAAAACCTATAACTGATTTTTCGATTCTAAGAGTGTGTTTGGACCCAGCCTTTTTTTAGCTTTTCTTTTCTCTTTAAAAGTAGAAGCTAGGCCAAACACTTTTTATGAAAAGCTCTTAAAAAAATAAGGTACTTATTTTCATAGAATAAAATTTGAAAAAAAGTAACTTATTATTAAGTTGGTAGGAGGAGCTTTTTTGGTTTATACGGAGCTTATTCATGCAAATCCCTCTTCAAATCCTAACACAACCAAAAATACCATCTTTTTTAATTTTTTGTTTTTTTAATGTGAGTGCTTCACCCGCTTTCCCATTAAATAATACTTACATATATTAGTTTATTTTAAATTATGTTTATTTATTGTAAGGTTTTAATCTGTTTTTAAATTATTTATTTTAGAAAATTAAAAATATTATTTATTTTTAATTTTTTAAATATTCTTTACACAAAATAAAAAACATTAATGACATGAGTAAATAACATAGTTAAATAATTTTTTTATATTTTAAAATATTTATAATTTTTATTCTTTAAATTTAATTTAGATGTCATGTATTTTAAAAAATAATAATTTATAGTTAAATTTTTGAATTCTTAATTACAACAATGCATTTATTAAATACATTTTTGGATTATTTATTAAATAGTTTTTAATATATATTGACATTATTGAATTTTGTTTAATTAAATTATTTTTTATCTTCTAAAAATATTATTAAACAATAATGTAAAAGTTTTTACATATTTTAACTTCTGTAATTAATATTTAAATTTATTTAATTAACCATATATAATAAAATATTTGTAATTTATCCTTAAAATTAAATTTGTTAATTAAATTAATTTTTTACATTTTTATAATTAAAAATTGTAAATGTATTTATTACATGAAATAAAAAAAAGGTTACTATAATAAGTATATAATATAGTTAAGTAAAAATTTTATATTTAAAAGTGTTTATAATGTTTGTTCTTTAAATTTAATTTAGATTTTAGATTTTTTCAAGTTTTAATTTGTAGTTAAGGTTTTTCATTTTTAATTTCAACAATATATTTATTACATATTTTTCAATTATTTGTTAAATACTATTTAATATATATTGATATTACTGAATTTTGTTTAAATAAATTATTTTTTATCTTCTGGAAATATTATTGAACAATAATACATTTTTATAAATATTTTATATAATTAATACTTTTGTAATTAGTATTGTATATAATAAAATATTTATAAATCATATTTAAAATTAACTTTTATTAATTAAAATAGTTTTAATATTTTTCAAATGAAAAATATAAAATTCATATATTTTAATACTTTTATGTATTTTTGCTCTTGTGAAAATAAATTTATGTTAATTTTATATAATTGTAACTTAAAATTAACTTTACACAATATTTTATTATATATATATATATATATATATATATATATATATATATTGAGTGAGGCAATTAGTTTTAAGTAAAGTTAAAATTTTAAAATTTTTTTACCAACCAACTTTTAGCTTAAAAGGAGTTTTTAAGCTAAAAAAATAAAATTACCAAACAACTTTTACTTTATTTTTAAAACTCTTATTTTGAGCTTTAACTTTAAAATAACTTTTAAACCAAAAAAAAAAAAAAACTGTCTAAACATAACCTAAGTCTTATATAAAATATACTTGTTGTTAGAATGAAAATGAAAAGTCATTTCTTCAGATTAAATCAAAACACCAAAGCTCAATAAATTTTCACCATCAACACATCAACTAACTTAAAAATTAATTTTACTTTTTTCCTCCTTTTCTTTTTCTTTTATTTACCTTTCCTTTCTAAACTAATAGCATGTTTAGTTCCACATTCTGGATATAATTTTCCACGTCTCACATGTGATTTTCAGAAGCTCATAATAACAACTTTCACGTCTCAAACGTGATTTATCTCTTCTAAACGAGTATCCAAACATCTAATAAACATAGCCAGATTATTAATTATTACTGATAAAATAGGTTAATCAGAAAAATTGTGAGAATTGAGGCCCAAAATGAAAGAGTTGTTGGTAGGCTGGAAAAGAGGTCAGAGAGAGAAAAAAATGGAAAGAGGGAAACAAGAAAAACTTTGTATTCGTCCAAAACGGTCAATTCCTCCTCAGGGGCCCAGAACCAAAACAATGTTCAGCATACGGAACACAGAATAGTGCGCACAGATGCGACAAACATCCTCCCTTAAGAAAAAAATGGCTTTTGCAGGACCCAATCGATGCCCGAACTGACCCGTGTGTCTTTTAGTAAGTGCCAGAAAACTTAAGCAGAACCAGACATTTATTACAACAAGGCCCCTTTGCTTTTGTCCCCTTGTGTCCGTCACAAAACGACAACCCCCGTCCCCTCCAATCACACGCTTCTAGCCTCAAACCATGTCCAGTTTCGGTAATTCCCACTACCCAATTTTCATTTTAAAATACTCATCAACTATCTTTTTTTTTTTTCATCTCATTTTTTCTCACAAAAAAAACTTAGATATACTATCTTTAATATTATTGATATTGTTTTTCAATCAAAATTAAAGATTCACTTCAGTAATTTATAAATTTTTTTAATATATTTTTATTATATAAATGATTGAGATAAATATTTAATTTTAATTGAAAAATAAAACTAACAATATTTAAAATATTGTATTTAAATTTTGTCTTTCTCAATACCTCTTTTTTCATTTTTTTATCACATCACCCATTATATATATATATATATATATATATTTATCATTATTATTATTTTTTCTATATCCCCCCGCCCCTTTTTCATCTCTTTCTTATTTCTATCTCAATTCGCCCTCATTTTGAGCCTGACCAATATCCGTGTTCATTCTTATTCCGCAGAGAATAATCATACCCCTCTTTCCACCCACATCCAAAAGCTAAACTATTTTGCAAACTACACAAAATAAGCAATTCAATTCAATTCATTCATCACAATTCACAAGGCATATCATATATGGTATCGTAAATTAATCAACCTAAGAATTTTCAAACTATAATACATCCATATTCCATCCACTCATTCAGATTTATTTTATTTTATTTCACAATTTACACAACCAGGCAACCAGCTTAGCTTAATTTAGTTAATAAAAATTGCAGATCTGGTAACCGAAAATAAAATATTGCACACACACACACACACCAAAAAAAAAAAAAACCGAATCAAGCGAATTAACAGAAAACATACATAGGGGGAAGGAAACCGTGAAACTCATCTGTTTTTCGTGTTATGGAAATTCATCTTCTCGTAGTATCGAATAGAGAGGAGGGAGAGGGAGAGGTGAACCTCGTCTTTGCCCCAACGGGGTTTGGACCTTAGCACGTGCGGGATGGCAGGCCAGGAGGAGGAAGGCGCGTGGGGCTTGGAGAGAGGCCAGAGGTAGAGCGCGTGGAGGCGACGAAAGCCTCCGAGCGCGAGGACCACAGATCTCAGCTGTTGCTCACCGCACCCCGTGTTCGCCCACTGCTTGGTGCAGATCAGTTCCCAGAGCCTCTCGTCCCGCCCCGTCTTGTGCCACTGCTTGCACACGCACCCCGCCATCGCCAGCGACCGCGCGTCCACGTGCTTCAGCACCTCGAACAAAACGTTGTCGTCCAGGTACACGCTGCCGCGTGTGCCTCCCGACGCAAAAGCAAGACCCTCGCCCTCTTCTTCCCCGTCCTTCAGCTTTGCCCTTTTCGTGTCCCTGTTATCGACGGACAGCGCGCGATTCATCGTTAACCCCTTTTGTGCTGTGGAATTACCAGCGGAGAATGAGGAAGGCTTTTCGCGAGGAAAGGGATAATAATGTCGATGGGATTGCGATTTGTGAGTGGTGATGGATGTGTGGATGTGTGATTGGGAACGTGGAGTGTTTGTTGTGTGGAAAGAAAGAAGTTAAGGTTAGGGGGAGCAACTGTTCTTGTTGTTTGGGAAATGTCCTCTGATTCTTCTGCTTTTTTATTTTAAATATATACATATATATTTTTAATTTAAAAAAGACATGATTTTATTTTGTTCTAATCTTTTAAAATTCTTTTTGTTAACTTTGATTTTCAAAAGTTTTAAAAATAATTCTTACATTATTATAATACATATTAGATTAAAGTAGTGTTATATCTTCTTGGCTTAATTATTAATTCGGCCCCTTAATTTATTTATTTTATTTACTTAGATTTCTCTATTATTTTTTGCATTAATTAGATCCTATTATTTTCAAAAAATGTAATTAGGTCTATAATTTCAAAAATATTCTAATGCTATTCCTTTTCATCTAAAACGACAGTCATTTTTCATCCAATTTTACACTAAATAACATAGAAAACGTAATGAAGAACGATGTCGTTTTGAATTAAAAAGGATAACATTAGAGTATTTTTAAAATTATGAGACCTAATTGAATTTTTTTGAAAATAATAGGATCTAATTGGAGCAAAAAATAATAAAGAGACCCAATTGAATAAAATAAATAAATTAAGGGACCAAATTAGTAATTAAGTCTATCTTCTTATAAATCCTTCTGTTACTTTATATAGATAGTATTAAATAAAAAAGTAAATACATTTAATGTTTTAAAAATATAAAATGTATATAATACTTACTATATAAAAGAAGTAAAAAGATTAGCATAAAGATGTTGCATGAGGATTTAAAATTTCTCTCTAATTAGAGAAAATAGTCAATATAATAATTACAACTTATTATATATGATAAATTTGTTAATTTTTATAATAATTATTTTAAAAATCATACATATTTTTGATTGACTAACAGTATAAAAATTTTTAAATTAATAATTTATAAAAAATAATATTTTAAAATTATTAATGATATACTATTATTAAATGCAGAATATATTGTTATTAAAGTTAAAACAAACAAAAAGAAAAAAAATTAAAGTTTAATAAAGTTATATTTATAACAATTAAAAAGTATATCTTAAACCCTTTTTTTTTTTCAATCATTTGATTCTTTTGTGTGATTGACGAATTTGTTATGAGGTCTCCGGTCTTGAGCTCCTATTATTTGTTTTTATCCTCACTCTCACCGGGGACCACATCGAGAGTGTTTGCCTTTTATTTTATTTAAACTTTTGTCCATTGCTATCAATTATTCTTGTAAAATTGCTTGAATACCGACACATCTAGAAGACACTCTGCAACGTGAGCAAAGTTTTCAACACAGATATCCAGTCACCACTTTTCTAATTAAGATTATTTTTACGTCAGTTAAAAGGTCCAAAATAGTAGTTAATACAAGATTTTTTTTTTTTTTTTACATCAGTTAATACAAGTTGATTAATATAGTATGACAATTAATTTTAATATAAATCATTAAATAGCAAACGCTGTATATATTAACTTATACAAAGTTAATCAAAAATGACATTAAAAATAATGTTTAATAATTATTTTCTTTAAAGCAGCATTTGGTATACAAAATATTTTTTATCCCTGGAAATCATGTTTGTTAGCAATTATATTTCCTAAAAATCATGTTTCGTAGGACTGGGAATATCACAAATGTGTTTGATATGTCTAAAATACTTCTAAAAATGAGAGACATAATTATAAACAAACTTTCTTTCTTCATAGGAATCTTGAATTTCTATCCCCTCTCATGATGAAAGTTTTAGTGAAAAACTTAGTTAAAAAACAATCATTGGGAATAATTTTTAAAATCCTTATACCAAACATAGGAATTTTCTGGAAAACTTAAGAGAATTTCCCAAAAAAAAATACCCCTAAGTTTAATTTTCTTACCAAAATAGACTTATTGTTTGTACACTGATATTATTATAACAAATTTATACTTTTTAGCTATGTTTTGAAAATCAGACCGGTCGTTTGGACTAAAAACTGGTCACTTGATTGGTTCAAATAAACCACAAAATCAGCATGAAGAAAAATCGGTCAAAGAACCAACAAACCAATAAAACTAGTCAAAAATTGGTCAAAAATTGATTCACAGCAGGTCAAAGAAAAATGTTTAATACAACATTATTTTGATTTTTTTTCTTAAAAAAAATATAAACCAACCTAAAGTATTTATTATGTTCTTTTTTATTTTAAATATAAACTTGTTTTTTTTAATAAATGTTGATATGTATAGTTAAAACTTATACTTAAGTACCATGACATATTTTATTTGCACTTTTGTAGGTATTGTAAATGTAAAGAACTTATAAAATTATGTTTTATTTTTAATTTTAGTATTATAAAATTATGATATTATGTTTTTTTAATATTATTTTATGTATTATTCAATTACTACTATTATTATTTTATTAATACATGTTCAACTACGGTTCAACCATAGTTAAATCATTGAACCTTGAACCAGTGCCATGAGCAGTTCAATGATCAGTCTAGTTTTAAAAACATTACTTTTTATTAAAAGAAAAAATATGGAAGGGGTATGTGTTATCATCTAAACAAATATACATAAACACGGTGTAATAAAAAAAATATTCAAACACAACATAATTAAAATATAATGATATTTTTTATGTTATTATTTATTCAATCACATATTATCATGTGTGCAAAGCCGGTCCTAATATTTTGTGAGCATAGCGTAAAACAATAAATAAGACTTTCTTATATATATAAGTATTCTAAAATGAAATATATATTCTATAAAAAAATAGTCATGAATTTCATTAAAAAAGATATATTTTATTATATTAAGTGAATAATATAGTTTTAACGAATTTCAAAAAGATGTGTATCACATTTTTCATTCAATTTACTCTTATATTGTCATCTATTATCGATAAAATATTTTTTTTTACTTGTAATATTGTTACTTATCACCTACAAAAAAAATAGATAAATTATCATAAAAAGTGATTTTTTTTTTCAAATATTTTAAAATGAAAACCACTAATGATAACATCAACATTAGGAGATAGAAAGATACATTTTTTTAATAAATGGATAAATTATATTTTCTTTTATCTTATTTTAATACTTTTTTTCTTTAAAATACAGAGATACAATGTGATAATCAATGAGTTGTTGTAAGAAAAATGAACAAATATCAAACTCTTTACTACATAAAGAAAACTAAAAAATAATTTAGTGACCCACTATAGCTAAATGATTAGTAGGATGAAAAATTAAAAATATTATAAAATTGAAGGTTTAAAAGCATTATATTTTAAAAACTTATACCACAAATTATTCCCAATGAGAAGTTAAGAAGATGACTGACTAAGAAAATTAATTAATTAAAAAAATTTTCTTTATAAAATTATCTATAGATTTTTTTAGGCCTCCTTCAACCTTGGACGATAATTCGTCACCCCTTTCCGCCCAGGCACAAGACCAACCCTACTTGCTCTCGGAATTGAAAGTAGTTAACTTACATTTTAATCACAAGACATGCTGTGGGAAAGAATTGAAGAGCTGCGATAAGAGCTTTAAGCGACAAAGAAAAATTGAAGTTGTGGAACAAGTTTAGGTCCAATTTTCCTGACAAAGAATGGGAAAAAAAAAAATTCCACTATTTGTGTATCACCGGATTATTCTTATGTATGTGTTTATATAATTGACATTAAGAAATTTGAGACAGCCTCACCAAAGAATCTTTTGATGAAGAAATTCTTTCTGTTAAATCGTATTAAATACATTTTTATTCGCAAATCTCGTTTCATTCTTTTCAGAAAAAATAATTAAAACTATCTTAAATTTATGTTATACAAATATGTTTTAAAAATGGGTGGAGATCAAATTACTCCAAAGTAATTCTTAGTAAAATTACTTCACTTAATAGCTGTCGCAACCGGAGTCACGACTGGATGGCAAAAAAGAATTAATGTTAGAAGAGTTGTCACTATGGTTTATTAAGGATAAACTCATAGAAAAACCTAAAAGAAATGGTCTTGAACTGAAAGAAAGGTTGGGAGTTGTTTACGTGTAGGAAAGGTGTTAGTACCCTACAATGTCCATCAAAGGATGGTCACCTTTTTATCCTAATGTGTGAAAATCTTATCTCTTGCTTAGCCATTTTTATTTTTATTATATATTACTTTATTTTTATAAAAAGGATTATTTATTTTTTAGTTTTTTGAGATTGATAGGAATGAGTCCTTGTTCCTACGTATCCTTTGGTGCAATAAAGAACTTAGACTCACGTAGTTCTTTGGTAGAAAAAATGTTTTGTTGGTTAATTTTTTATTTTGTTATTGTATTTATTTTATTTTTAATATTGTAAAGACATATTCAATAACCAAATTGGAAGTGCATCCAAAGTAGTTATCAATATACCTTTTAAGATTTTTATAATAGTCAAATAGGAAGTGCATCCAAAGTGACTATCATTAAAACCTCTGCTAAATAAAATATATTTGTTATTTTATTTAATATCATCATTATTATTATTATTATTATTATTATTATTATTTTTAGAAAAGGAATGATAACCAAACAAGAAGTGCATCTTGAATGATTATCATTAAAATTAAAAACTTTAATAATATCCAAATAGAAAGTGCATCCTAAGTGGCTATTATTAAGCTTAATTATTTATGATTTAGTCATTCATTTATTAAAGAAAACTAGTTATAACTATTATTATAAGAGAAATCAAAAGTATTATAAAGAACGTAATCTATGAATCCTACATTAATCACCTAAATCTTGCTATTATTATTATTATTATTACGAAAATTTTCTAAGGAAAAGAAAGGAAGAAAGCATTTACGAATCATTCCAGAATATACTTATGATAAACGAACCAAAAAAACATATTGTAACTAAAAGATTTTCAAAAAAAAAAAAACACGAATGGGCCTATACCACCGTGTGTGAAAGCATCTGAAAGGAAACAGAAAAAAAAACGTATTTGGCATTGGGCCTGAGCCCATTTCGGCTTGCCAGAGGATCAGGTGGAGGTGTTGGGCACTTCGCCCTTTTTCGAACAGATGAGGTTCTGAGAACCCAGGGGAAGCGTTGTGTCGCTGTTATGGAAGAGGAGGGTACGGGCGGAGTGTGACGGCGGATGGTGATACGGTGCCGACGGGGACTTGCCAAGGTGCGCGCAAGGGTTGCGCGGTGGATTTGTGATGACGGTGTGGTAGCGAAACTCCGTCGCGAGGTTGACGACCGTTGGAAGCAGGTGTGCGGTTTTGGAGATCTGTGGCGACGCATCGCATCACGACGGCGACTGTTTGCGGATCTGTGGCAAGGCGTCGTGTCACGGCGGCCGGCGGAGGAGATGAAATGGATTCGTACTGTAGCGAAGGAGATGGTAGCACAGCGGCGAGATTTTCGCACGACCGACAACAACACACCGTGAGAATGCGAGGGCTGCTCTGCTCCAGTTTTTTTCGCTTTTTTTCATTTTATTACAATTTGTTTGGATTCATCCCTAATCTATGATAAGTGTGTGCGGTAATCCTGAACTGTGCAGACATGGAAATAGTGTATGTGTTTGTTACTGTGAAAGTGTGAGAAACGTGTATGAACGCATAACATTTGTGGTTTTAACAGCAGAACAAAATCACTACATTAGTAAGTGATTCTCCATTATTTGCGATTTTAGAATAGTGCGGAGATCAGTGTATAGGTGCAGTTCAAAGATCAGAGAAACTTTGCCTCAATAAAATTCTGTTATATTTTAGAGGCCAAAAACACTATTTACATCATAGTAATTAATCCATTACAGAGGTTCGAAAAGTAATTGCTAGTCACAAGACCACATATATGATAATTAATCATGCATGTCAGATTAGAAAATCAGTTGCAGATATAATGGAGAAAGAGTGAGAAGAACACCTTCTTAGCTTCCAATTTACGAACAATGATCCTTCTTCTTCGTTTCGTAATCGTTCGCTCTCTTCCGTCGTTTTCTTATCCTTTCTCTCTGTTCTCCGATTTTCTCTTTTTTATCCGCTCAACCTTTATAATCCCTTTTTTCTGTTAATGAAACCCCTTTTTTTTACTATTCATCTATTTGTTCTATTTATAGGATGTGAGAGACTTGCCTCACAAGCCTCCGGCTTCTTTCACGGTTTTTTTTTTTTCTGATTGTGTCTTTTTTTTGTTTTCTCTAATTAGGAATGGGCCTGGTTTGGCCCAGTGTCTTTATTTTACTGTATAGGTCCGTAATCCTAGTGAGTCCTAGCAACTAAAAACCTTTAACTGTATTCATTTTCATTCATTTTTAATCTTAATTTAAAAGGAAATATTTACTCTTTTATTATATTTTTCCCTTTTATTTTCTCTCCCATTCAGATCTAAACATTTTATTTCTGTTTATTTTATTATTATATTTTTTAGTTTTGAAACCTTTTCTTTTCCTCTTCCCTTGTTTTAATTGATTATGGGCCTAATGCATTTCTAGCCCAATAAGCATAAGACAAAAGGAAATTATTTAACCACAATATTTTTCCTTCCCTTCTTTTTTATTAAATAGATTGCCCTAGATAAAATTGGGTGTTCACAATAACTCTTCATATATAGTAAATTTCAACAATCAACTGTTGATTAAGATTAGATCAAGTCTATAATTTTTTTTAAAGTTTGAAAATTATTTAATACTTTGTTAAATAAATTTAAATTAACGTATAATATATTTTTCTAAATTATAAGTAAATGTTGACTATAAGATTAAGTAGCTATAAATATCTGATTTACCTAAAATTTGGTATGCATGATCATTGACATAACATCAAAATATTTAACGGTTGATTATTGAAATTCAATATATATCAAGAGTTATTGAGTAGAGCAACTTTACCAAGAGTTATTATTAGAGTAACTTGATCCCCACCCTTTAAAAATTATTTCCATTGTTCTTTACACTTTCAAACAATAATTTTGTAATCACTTCTAATCATGTTTTTGCCATAGGATTAAATATCCTCAAGTTTTACTTTTTAAATATGAAGTTTAACAATCTTTGATGACTAATTTAAATAGTGTGTAAAGCTAAAGGAAATGTAAAACTTCTATATGATAGCTAGGAGACTTTAGAGCAGTAATTGGTACTAAGATAACTAATACCATAGTTATACTCCTCCATTCTTCTATTAGTTTCATCCATGTGGATTTTTTAAGTGCTCTCACTTTTGTTATTGTGCATTTGAGGAAGTCCTAATCATGTTTAAGGTTGTCTAAGACTAGGACAATCTCACCTCAAAATCTACTTATTATTGTTCACTTACCATAGTTTGGTGGGAGTGTTTATTTACAAACTCTTTGGACTCTTTCCTAGTGTAAATGGTCAAAAGACCTCTAACAAAGATTCTAAAGGGATATAAAATAGTAAGAAATCACCAACTATTGTCCATAGCAAGTGCACCAAATGTGCCAAGTAATAAAATGAAGAGTAAAGTGCCAATATTCCATAAGAAATTGAGATAGTTACTAATTAAAACCAAATTAGATTATTTGAATAATAAAAAAATGAGCAAAATTAACACAAATAGAAAACAAAAAGATATCACAAAGATGAAAAGAACAATAATCTAGAGATGATTATGGTATAAATCCTCTTCTTTTTCACTATGTGTAGCAACCTAATCTAATAAAATCTAATTTTCCTACATGTAATTTGAGTCTACTATATTAGATTAAACTTAATTCCTTATATCAAAACCACTTCACCCAAAGTAATCCATAATTCCTTAAGTAATATTAAACCTAACTAAGCAATGAGAACAAAGATTCCTAAGAACTTATATATTTAATGTTTTATTCCTAGATACACCCCCATCTATTACAAATTATCCCACTTTTAACCTATGCCTAATTTTCCAATTGTCGTTCAATTCAAAGATCAATTCTAATAGCTATAAAAAATAAAGAATAACAAATATTATAGAGATAGGTACACAAATACAAAACTCAAACTTTATTAAAAAAAAATACATAAGGATTTTAACTTCGTTTATTAATCCTAACCTAGAGATTTTAACTAGATATAGAGAAACTAGAAAACACAAAGAAAATTGAGAATGAAATCATCAAGCTAGTTGCATATACTTCCCTCAAGCCTTCCAAGTTTCCCGACTTCCAAACGGTGCTCTAAAGAGCTTCCTCTTCTTACTAGGAACATCTAAACAAGTGATAAAAGGTCAAAAAGTCCTCTAAAACTTTGTCCTTTAGCCTCTAAATAATGTTTGGCTTGACCTCCAACACCTAACATGCAAACTCTATGAAAAGTGGTCATGTAGTGTATCAAAGGGGCGTCATGTGCTCCAAGCTTAAGTGCCTAGTGCTAGTGCCCAAGCTTAGGTGCATAACACCCAACAACCCAAAGCCTGGCATTGGTTACTTCGTGCTGGTTTTGTCAAAGTTTATAAAAAATATATATATATTGAAAATAAAAGTTAGATTCTTTAAAAACATTAAAAGCTAAAATATGACATTTTATGCTAAAATGCAAGTATAAGAAGCTAAAATTCTAATTTTATTGGCCAAAATCTATTCCTATATTATAAATTGAAATACAAAACTTAGAAAATGAGTCTCTCACTCTTTCCACCTCTTAATTAGACATTTTCAATATTTTCTCTCATTTCCCTTTGGGATATGTATTTCACACAGTACCTTTGCAACTAATTAAAAAATTCTCTCTCAACTATCTCAAATTATTATATTTTTACCTTTATTTATATTCTAAATCTCGTTAACTGTCCATCTCATTTAATCTATCATCTTTTATCTCTATCTCTAAATCTTGATATAAGTATTACAATTTAATTGTTCATTATAAATTCAAAATATAATTTTTATATTTAAATATATTTATTTATTATGATTTTTTGTAATATAATTATATACTAAAAATATTTTTATTATAATTTTTAAATAAATAAAATAAACATTTATTCAATATATTGTATAGGCTAAAATATTAGTTGTACAATAAATCTATATTAATGTAAATTTATCAACCTCATCGACAAATAATCCTCTTTTCAGTTGTCTTGTTAGTAACATAAAATTAGTTTGGTAAAATAAATTGATAATCTATAAATTAAATAAGATTTATAAGAACTTTATATATATCATACAAAGTGCATGGTCAACAATAATCATGGACCCCAAATATTTAGTGATCCACTTTTCACTAATAATATGTTCCTCTTCACCTGTTGTGACACTTTTTAAAGCAGTAGGTCACCTAGTGCGTAACTCCCATTTTCTATTAAAAAGTTTTTTTGGTGCATCGTTTTATCACAATCCTTGTTGCTAAACTGGATATCATAAAATGATAGTTATATTTTCCCCTTTTCAAAAAGAAAAAGATGTGTGTAACCAGAAAATACTTTTTACAATAATACTTAGGTTTAAGTTCGAAAAGACTTGTAAAAAATATTTAAAAAGTGAGTATTAAGAATATCCTTGTATTTTTTAATCATCTTTGTGAAAATTTTAACTGAGTGTCAAGGACTAGACAAAACTTTGACTTGTAGGGTGAACTAGGAGTGTTCACGGATTGGATTGAATTGGTTTTAAAGAGAAAAATTATCCAATTCAATCGCTTTGGTTTTCTTAATTTATCTTCCAATCAGTTTGGTTTAAACTTTAAATCAAATTTGATATAATCCATTCTAAAGCGGTTTGGATTGGATCTGTTTTCGATTTAGTCTCACTTTTATTTTTCTTTAGAGAAAGTATTAAATAAATAATAAAACATATAATAAATGTAATGGAAAATAATTAAAGATATAAAATATTACATCTATAAGTCATTATATAGCCAATAGTAGTATAATTATTTAAATATAGACTATTAAAAATAAATTTACATAACTTGATAGTTATATTTATATATGTTTATTCAAATAATAAACAAAAAAAATGATCTTTAATTAAATATATTTTTCACAAATAAGTAAGAGTTATGTGATAATTTTATAAATATATAAAAAATTAAAATGTAGACATGAATGGTATAATAAATTGATTTTAATTGTTATGCATTATCAGTATAAATTTTTTACACCGTCAACCAATCAAAAATTAGCTTTAGTGTGACTTTTATGTAACATATTTTCTGTTACAAATGATTGAATGAATTTTTTGTTACTGGCCATTCAAATTCAGAATCAATGATAGGAATTTCGTTACAGTTGGGTATTGATTCTATTGTTTGAATTTGAAATCAATGACTGAATGTGGTCCATTTTTTAGTCAGATATGACCCATTAATTTTAGTGAAACGTTCAGGGACATTAATTCGCTCTATTATGTCAATTGAACTTTGTGATAAACAGAGCTCTATAAATTAGAGGTACTCTTTGTTTTGGATCACTGTGCTTACTCCTCTCTTCAAAAAACACACCATCGAGTTTGAGTAAGTGAAGGTCCAGAAAAGTCAAAACAGTGAAGGTGGAGATTAAAGCAATGATTGGAGGTAAGTACCTTAATCTAATTATTTGTTTCCGCTTTTTTTTTTTTATCTAAAAGTGTTGTTTGGATTTATAACATGTTTAGATCCTTTACCTAAGTTTACATTTCGTTCAAAGCCTGTGCTGCCTCTACCTTGCTTGCTATATGTTTTGTTTGGTTTTCAAATTTCTATATTTGGGTATTGTTTTTAGAGGTTTTTTAACCCAAATTAAAAACAAAATCAAATGAAAATTGTTTTCTAATATTCTTGGTGTATAAAACTTTTTTCGGTATTGGAAATGCTGAAAACCGTTGGGTTTTTATTTGTGTTGCAATTGGGCCATTTTGACCTGTCTAGAGGTTAAGAGGACTAGAACGCATTTTTTTGTGTTGTTTTATAGATTTATGCGACTTTAGTACATTGCACAAATACTGATGCGGTGTGGTGGTTTGCTTTCCTGCTTCTACCCTTGGGCGCGGGTACGATCCTCTGTGATTCATTTTCATCCTTTATGATGTTTTAGTAGAAATAAAAATTAATGAATAAAAATCGCAGATGTAGGATTCGAACCCATGCCCTAAAGTGCCCATGCCAACGGTTACCACCTTGCCAGTCTTTAATTTGTTAATGGATGCGTATTGACAATGATTATATACGTTTTAAACATGCTTTATTATACTTAAAAATTCTTTAATGAGTTTTAATGTAAGCTGTCAGTTATAAAATATTTAATGTATTATTTAAATAATTTTTTACATTGTATGTTTAATATTTGGTATTTATTTAAGCATGTAATATTAAGTTAAATATTTTATACATTAAAATTGACAACTTAGAGTTCTATTTATTGAACAATTGTATGCATAATTTATTTGTTTATTTTAAGATTTTGTGTGAATAAATTTATGATTATTATACATGCAAAGTTTGGTTAAACAATATTTATGCAATATTTTTCAATTTATTTGCTATAATTGAGGATATTATGCAAATATTTTAATGTTAAAGTGATTAATATAATTTTTTAATAAATTAGAGAGTAGCCACAGCATCTTTAATTTATTAGGATTATATATTAAGTATTGAAATCACATTAAAAACATTAATTGTAATTAATTATATGTAATATAGTAAAATCTACCCACAGGAATTTTATTATATTTATATGATTAATTAGGAAAAAATATCAAATTATATTTCTTAATCTACCCACAGGAATTAAGAAAAGGAACATAATTTGATAGTTTTGTTATAAGGTTATGTAATGAATCTAATTGAATAAGACTTTAGCCCACAGGAAAGTTTTATGTCCTTAGATTCATAGATTTAGACATGATTTACATTGGTAAACATGATATTTTATTTAGTCTCAAATTATGAATAATAAGCATGTATATTTGAACCTTGTAGTTATGCAATCTGCGAATATTTCTGATATTAAGTGTGACATTCCCGAATTAAGGGGTGATAATTATAAGGTTTGGAAGGAGAGAATTCTTCTTCATTTAGGCCGGATGGACATAGATTATGCTATTAGGAAGGATGAACCACTAGGAATTACTGAAACCAACACTCCAGATTCTGTTGATCTTTATGAAAAATGGGAAAGGTCTAATCACCTCTCTATGATGTTCATAAAGACCAAAATATCTACTGGTATTCGGGGTTTTGTCAATTAGCATAATAAGGTCAGAGATCTTTTGAAGGTCATTGATGATCAATTCACTACATCTGACAAGTCCCTTGCCAGCACCCTTATAATGCAATTCTCATCCATGAAGCTCACTGGGATAAGAGGTGTGCGTGATCACATCATGCGAATAAGGGATATAGTGGCTCAATTGGAAGGCTTAGAGGTTACCATGTCAGAATCTTTCCTGGTACACTATATTTTGTGCACCCTACCTTATTAGTATGCCCCTTTCAAGATCTCTTACAACACACATAAAGACAAGTGGTCATTTAATGAATTATTGACCATGTGTGTTCAAGAGAAGGAAAGATTGATAATGGAAGAGGGTGAGAGGGTGAACTTGACTACTTCAGGAAAGTACAAGAAGAATCAAGCCAATAATAAGGGTAAGATTCTTGCTCAGCTAGTCATAAAGAAAGAGTCAAAGTGTTTCTTTTGTAAAAAGAAGGGACACATGAAGAAAGACTACATAAAGTTTAAGAACTGGCTCGACATGAAAGGTATTCCTTTTGTATTTGTTTGTTATGAATCTAATATGATTAGTGTTAATCATAACACATGGTGGATTGATTCTAGTTCTACAATCCATGTTTCTAATACCTTGCAGCGTATGGAAAACCTAAGGAAACCAGTGGGAAGTGAACAATACATCTATTTAGGAGGAAAGATGAGTTCACATGTGGAAGCTATTGGGATGTGCAATTTAACTTTAAGCAATGGGATTATTTTATGTTTGGAAAAAACTTTTTATGTTCCAAGCTTTTCAAAAAATTTAATTTCTGTTTCAAGACTTGCAACTTTGGGTTTTTCTTTTAATTTCTCGAACACTGGTTTTACTTTATCCAATAAATATGGAATTATTAGGTTTGGTGCATTGATTGATGGTCTTTATGAAATTAAATTACAAAATGCTACTTAAAATTCTATGCATGTTACTGCTAGGTTAAAATGATGTGTTGTGAATGAGGAATCCTCTATGTTATGGCACCGGAGATTGGGACATATCTCTATTGAGAGAATTAAGCGATTAGTGAATGAAGGAGTACTTAGTATGTTGGATTTTACTGATTTTGAGACTTGTATAGATTGTATTAAAGGTAAACAAACTAATAAGTCTAAAAAGGGTGCAAAGAGAAGCACAAATCTATTAGAAATCATACATACAGATATTTGTCGTCTAGACATGGACGCAAGTAGTCCGAAATACTTTATCACCTTTATAGATGATTATTCACGATATATGTATCTCTACTTCTTCGTTCTAAGGATGAAGCTTTGGATGTCTTTAAAGTTTTTAAGGCTGAAGTGGAGAAACAATGTGGAAAGCAAATTAAGATTGTGAGATCTGATAGAGGTGGAGAGTATTATGGTAGATACATGGAGAATGGACAAGCACCTGGTCCATTTGCGAAGTTTCTTCAAGAACATGGGATTGTTGCCTAGCACACTATGCCTGGTTCTCTGAATTAGAATGGTGTGGTAGAAAGAAGAAACCGAACTTTAATGGACATGGTGAGAAGTATGAGGAGTAACTGCAAAACTTCCTCAATTCTTGAGGATTGAAGCACTAAAGACGGCTGTGTATATATTAAATCAAGTTCCAACCAGGGCTATCTTAAAGACATCTTTTGAGCTATTCAAAGGTTGGAAACCAAGTTTGCAACATATACTGCGTTTGGGGATGCCTGTCTAAAGTGAGAATTTATAACCCACAAGAAAAAAAACTAGACCTAAGGACTATTAGTGGGTATTTCATTGGATATGCTGAAAAGTCCAAAGGGTATAGATTCTATTGTCCAACACACAGCACTAGGATTGTGGAATCAAGAAATACAAAATTTCTTGCAAATGACTTGATTAGTAGGAGTGATCAATTTCAAGATATTATTTTTGAAAAGGATCACTATGAAGCTTAACCTCTGGATCAAGTGACAGATTAATTGTCATGCACACCCCTCAAGTACAAACAGGTGTTAGACAACCAGTAATTGAAGTTCCATAAGTTGTTGAAAATAACCCTGTAGATCAAGTTGTTGATAAGGAACAAGATTATGTTGAACAACCAGTTGAACAACAAATTCCTCAACAAGATAATGAGGCAACATTAAGAAGGTCTACTAGAGTTAAGAGGTTAGCAATTCCTAGTGATTACGTCGTGTATCTACAAGAATCAGATATAACATTGGAGTCGAAAATGATCTTGAAACGTTTTCACAGGCCATGAGTTCTAAAGAATCAAACTTATGGTATAATGCCATGACAGAAGAGATGGATTCTATGGCGTCTAATCAAGTATAGGATCTCGTTGAGTTGCCTAATGGTATAAAAGCCATTGGATGTAAATGGGTCTTTAAAACAAAGAAAGACTCATAAGGCAACATTGAGAGACATAAAGCAAGACTTGTTGCCAAAGGATTCACTCAAAGAGAAGGAATCAATTACACAAATTCTTTTTCTCCTATATCCAAGAAAGATTCTCTCTGAGTAATTATGGCATTAGTAGCTCAATTGGACTTTGAATTACATCAAATGGATGTGAAAACAACATTCCTTAATGGTGATCTAGAGGAAAAGGTTTACATAAACAACCTGAAGGATTCTCCTTTAGTGATGGTGAGCATTTAGTCTGCAAGCTTAATAAATCCATCTATGGATTAAAACAAGCTTCTCGCATATGGTATTTAAAATTTCATGTGGTCATCACTTCATTTGGTTTTAAAGAGAACATCATGGATAACTGTATACACCTAAAGGTCAGTGGGAGTAAGATTTGTTTTGTTGTGTTATATGTGGATGATATTTTACTTGCGACTAATGATAAGGGATTGCTATATGAAGTGAAACAATTTCTCTCAAAGAACTTTGATATAAAAGATATGGAGAGGCATCTTATGTCATTGGCATTAAGATCCATAGAGAAAGATCTCGAGGCATTTTGGGTTTGTCTCAAGAGACCTATATTAACAAAGTCTTAGAGAGATTTAACATGCAAGATTGTTCACCGAGTGTAGCTCCCATTATGAAGGGTGATAGACTTGATTTAAGTCAGTGCCCCAAAAATGATTTTGAGCGAGAACACATGAAAAATATTCCATATACTTCAGCTATTGAAGTCTTATGTATGCTCAGGTTTGTACCAGACCTGACATTGCATATGCTGTTGGAGTTTTGGGAAGATATCAGAGTAATCCAGGTGTTGACCACTGGAAAGATGCAAAGAAAGTAATGAGATATCTTCAAGGAACAAAGAACTACATGCTCATGTACAGACAGACTAATGATTTGGAGGTATTTGGCTACTCCGATTCAGACTACGTTAGCTACGTTGATTCTCGAAAATCAACATCTAGTTATATTTTCATGCTAGCTGGTGGGGCTGTATCTTGGAGAAGTGCAAAGCAAACCTTGACTGCTACTTCTACTATGGAAGCTGAGTTTGTCTCTTGTTTTGAGGCTACCTCGCATGGTGTATGGTTGAAGAGTTTTATATGTAGACTTAGAGTTGTGGACTCTATTTCTAGACCATTAAAGTTGTTTTGTGACAACTCTGCTGCTGTGTTTTTGGCTAAGAATAATAAAAGTGGAAGTCGAAGTAAACACATCGACATTAAATACTTAGCCATAAGAGAACGAGTTAAGGAAAAGAAAGTGGTCATTGAACACATCAGTATTGAGTTGATGATTGCTGATCCTTTAACTAAAGGCATGCCACCAAAGAATTTTAAGGATCATGTGATACGAATGGGACTTGGTTTCGTGATGTGATTTCATTGTACGTACATTTATTATCATTAATGAAACTCTTATTCAGTTTGATGTTTTCTCATATGGTTTTGTGCACATATTTGTTTTGAGAAATATCATTAAGATTAGATCTAGAATAAACATATGGTTTATTCATTAAGTTAAAGGGTAATATTAAGAAACTTAATATATTGTGACACATGGAAGATAATACTCATCATTAGAGGACCTATCGCCGTGATTCGTGTATTTTGTTTCTTGTTATGGTTAATAATGGGTTAAATGGACCAAGTAGGAGAATGTAACATATTTTCCGTTACAGATGATTGAATGAATTTTCGTTACTGGCCATTCAAATTCAGAATCAATGATAGGAATTCTGTTATAGTTGGGTATTGATTCTGTTGTTTGAATTTGAAATCAATGGCTGAATATGGTTCGTTTTTCAGTCAGATACAACCCATTAATTTTAGCAAATTGTTCAGGGACATTAATTCGCTCTATTATGTCAATTGAACTCTATGATGGACAGAGCTCTATAAATTAGAGGTGCTATTTGTTTTGGATCACTGTGCCTACTCCTCTCTTCAGAAAAACACACCATCGAGTTTAAGTGAGTGAAGGTCTAGAAAAGTCAAAACAGTGAAGGTGGAGATTAAAGCAATGACTGGAGGTAAGTACCTTAATCTAATTATTTGTTTCTGCTTTCTTTTTTATCTGAAAGTGTTGTTTGGATTTATAACATGTTTAGATCATTTACTTAAGCTTACATATTAGGGTGGTTATTATCAAAATCAACAAACTTACCATACATGGAGGGTTGTGATTGGATTACAATGTAAAACTGTTTTATACTGTTAGTGCATAGCCTATTTTCTCTAATAAATTTATAAATAAAAATATAAAGTTTAATGTATATGCATTGTCATTATAAAAGATTTTATATTGTCAACCAATAAACTTATCATACATGATAGTTTGTAATTAGATGATAATGTAAATTTTTTTATACTATTAGTGTATATAATTTTTTCTCAAAAATATATATACTTATGCATAAGTTCAGTTTAAATTGAATTGGATTGGTTTTCAAAGTCAAATATGAAATCTGATCTAATCCAATCCAATCAAAAATATTGGTTTTTTCGATTTTTGATTTGTTCACTTTTTGATTTACTTGATTTTCGATTTTTTGAACTAGTTTTTTTGGTTTTTATTAGATTGGATCGATTTATGAACATCTCTAGGATAAACCAATATAAATATTATATATTCATACCCTTTTCCTTTACATCTTTGTATTTGTTTTTCTAATTAGTGTTTTAACCTGTGCATTGTATAGGTCAAATCTATTATGTAAATTTTATGATTATAATTAATTATCATAAAAGATTTAATAGTAATAAAATTAATTAAAATTAAATATATTTTAATATTATATAATATATTAAACATTAAATTAAAATAAATTATAAAAAAAAGCTAAAAATATAAATAAAATAGTCATATTAAAAAATCATGTGTGGTAAAAAAAGGTTTATAATATGATATAGAATAACAATTGCACTCAATCCTTTTATTGTAAAAAATAATTTTACTTAACAATCTTATTGACAAAATTAAGCATATGAAATAAAATAATTGTTAGTAAAAGATATAAAACATTTGTAAGAACAAATAAATAATAATTTAGAAATTGAAAAAAAAAAAAGAAAATGTTGTCACAAGCGGGGTCACGACTGGATGACGAAAAAGAAATAATATCAGAGGAGTCATGATTTATTAAGGATAAACCATAGAAAAAGCCTACGAGTGATGGTCTTGAACCGAGAGAAAGGTTCGAGGGTTGTTTACGTGTAGGGAAAATATTAGCAACCTACACGTCCATCAAAAGATGGTTACCTTTTTATCCTAATGTGTGAAAGTCTTATCTCTTGCTTAGCCATTTTATTTTTTATTGTTTTACTACTTGGTATTTTTTTATAAAAAAGGATTATTATTTTTTAGGTTTTTGAGATCGACAGGAGTGGGCTCTTGCTCCTATGTATCCTCTGGTGCAATGAGGAACTCAGACTCACGTAGCTCTTTTTGTAGAAAACATTTTGTTGGTTGATTGTCTTTTATTATTATGTATTTTTTATTATTTTATGTTGTAAAGGCATATTAAATAACCAAATTAGAAGTGCATCTAAAGTGGTTATCAATATACCTTTTAAGATTTTCATAATAGTTAAATAGGAAGTGCATCCAAAGTGACTATTACTAAAACCTTTGTTAGAAAGTTTAATGTCGTAAAACCCTCAATATCGTAAAAGATTTAATAGTTTTATTTTATTTTTGTTGTAAAGGTATATTTGGTTACCAAATTAGAAGTGCATCTAAAGTGGTTATTTATAAAAAAAACTTTTAATGATGTCCAAATAAGAAGTGCATCCTAAGTGGCCACTAAAATTTAATTATTTATTTTTTAAGTAATAAAGAGCTAAAAAGAAGAAAAGAAAGAAACCCTCGTAATATATATATATATATATATATATATTAATACTATAGTCATTATTATATAAGGAAAAGTTTATAGTAATCGAAAACATGTGTATTACATTTGTTTCACGTGATACTATTGCTATTAGTATTATATCATTATTATTATTATTATTATTATTATTATAATTAAAGTTATTGTCATAAATATTATTTCATTCGTTATGCGCACGATATCCTAATTGAACATTTATGTTTTAGGGAGTGAGATTTCAAAAGTAGTTATTCTAATAATTAAAATGCTACACACATAGCTGGCCGTGCGAGAGAATATTGGGCTGAGCCCAGTTTCATTTTGATGAAGACAGAAACTGGAGTGACTTCGTGCGTGTTCTAGAAGCTTCTCCTCCTCTTCTCTACTGATATAGTGCGTCTTCACAGATCTAGCCAGCCATGCGATGGAAGCGAAGTCTGGTCTCGGTCACGTAGTTCCGGGTTGCGCGAAGCATCTTCATCATGTTCTCCTTCCGTCGATCGGCTTTACTCTGAAGCTTTTTGCAGCACTTCTTCGTGAAGAGATCTATACTGTTTGTGGCGAAATGGACTGAAATGCGTCCTTGAAGATGCTGATATGAACAGGGATCACGTCACTGTGAACCGAATCCAGAGGAGATACGGGAGTTAACTTCGACAGGGGCAGAATAAGGTAACGCTGCAAAATGCTCGGGTTTCGAAAGTGAAGGGGGCTCGAAGCTTCCGTCAGTTATGTATCCATAGCCACATTATCGCTTTATTCGTATTCGTATCGATGTTGATGACGAAAGAATGACAGAATAGAATTTGAAGAAGAGAAAAATTTGTTTGTGTGTTTTGCTTTCACTAGATTCATTTACAAAAGAAGAAACGGTGTTTGCGTGTGTGAATTGATTCTCAAAGCAGTATCACCAAAATCACCGTGTAATATTAAGATAATGAACTTCTAATACCAGTGAAGCAACATCGAGATTCAAATGATGATGAAACGCCACAAGATAACACACAAGTATCCAATACACATCT
Source organism: Spatholobus suberectus (assembly GCA_004329165.1). Lineage (NCBI taxonomy): Eukaryota > Viridiplantae > Streptophyta > Magnoliopsida > Fabales > Fabaceae > Spatholobus > Spatholobus suberectus. The sequence goes on from CM014733.1 coordinate 6,267,758, forward strand.
CACATGCTTAACGAGTGAAATTAAAATAAAATGACCAATAAATTCAGCTTGAACACAGGAGGGGGAATTAACATTTGAAGAAAAGAAGTGTATGATAACTTTGAGTCCCAGCAAAAGATATCTGCGAGCTTGTACTTGCGAATAAGAGAGTGAATGTGTGCCTTCGTGAGAAGAAATTGTGAAAGTCCCTTAAAAAACTTTCCCTCTCTTTTTCCTGTCTTCGTTTGTTCCTCCTTTTTCCTTCGTCACCCACTCCGATTTTTGAAAAAAATGAAGTCCCCCTCTTCTCTTTTCGACCCATGCTCTATTTATACTTATCAGAGACGTGCATTGCAAGTTTCTTATTTTTCAGAGACCAAATGCTAGCCTTCTCCGTTTTTTTCCATGTTGTCTTTTGTTATTTCTTTTTGTTTTATGATAATGGGCCTTAGGCCCAATTTTTTATCTTACTGTGTAGGTCCAGCAAAAAACCTTCAACTATATTTATTTATTTGTTTTTCTTTTTTATCTTAATTTAAAAGAAAACACCTACTCCTTATATTTTCCTCCGTTTTATTATTTTCATATCTAAACTTTTTATTTAGTTAATGTTGCACTTGTTAGTTTTGGAACTTTCTACTTTTTTTTTATTATTATTAAAAGGGATTATGGGTGCAATGCATTAAGCCCAATAAACGTAAGACAAAGGACGTTACTTAACTAATTTATTATTTTATTATTATTATTATATATTTTTGTTGCATGGACTGCCTGGATAAGATTAGGTATTCACAAATGTGTTATGTTTAACTTTTTTTATCTTTACTTGTTCTATTTTATCTTTTTTAATCATATATATTTATTCTTGATTATTTGTTAGCTAATTTTAAGAGAAGAAAAATCACATATACATATTTTAAAATCAACATGCATTTTCAAAAAATAATACTAATAAAAACTATCCTAACACACTCAATTTTTTTTTAACTTTATTTATTTATTTTTATTTTGTAAAAAAAGACACAATTGGTGGAAAATCCAACCTTTACACGTAGGTGCAAGTAAAAAATTAAAATGAAATACTAAGTAACAACATAAAAGAAAAAATTGAAAGAAAGCACACAACTCTTGGCTACATCACCAATGTTTTGTATTTCAACAACTAATAGTATAATATATGTGCAATTGTAGGGGTAGCATTGATTTTCGTACTGATCTTTCATTAAGTACAATATGCATAGTAATTCTAAAGACCAAATAATGTTCATAATTATATTATATTTTTCGTGAAGGCTTAACAATTGAAAACATTGAACTTTAGACTAATAATAATATCCATCTTACAGGTTTGCATGCCATCCACAAGTTGCATTTTACGACAATAAGGGGTTGCTTTTGGCTGATCATGGATTTATTTGAGCTTCCACCTTCTTTACGGAAAAACAGAGTGTCTTTTAGCCAATTTTTATAATGGCTAATACCAGTAAGGCCTATGCTTCCTCATTTTGACTTACCCCCAGTTTCAGTAGCAACTTTTAAGCTACTCAACATATACTGCATCAAAACATAACTAAAAATATTAGAAATACAAAGCAAAGTAACATTAAAACATTTATAAAGAATACAGAAACAAAGAAAAAAAGTGAAGAAACCAAGCATAAATTTTTTATTCAAGTTCATATGCTAGTATATGGTCCATTTAGAATTTGTATTTATAATGAAATCATTAAAAAAAACCAAGATAAACCAAAAATTAGAGATTTGATTATGAGGAATATAAGGAGTAATAAATAAAGAGAAATCACCTGCAAACCAGAAGAGATGCAAAGATCAGTAAAAGACATATGCCTTGCAAATAAGATTAGGAACAAGACCTAAAAATAGAAAAGTAAAGTTTGAAAAAAAAATCACCAAAATGGAATAAACCATCTCATTATAGAAAGCAAACTCAACAAACCAATCAACCGAAACATTCAAATCAATTAACATCAATTGCCATCGAAAACAAAAAATAGGAAACCTTAAATAGAAACAAAAATATGACATTATTATAAGGAAGGGAGACAGAAAAATCTTTATTGGTTTGGAATAAGAAAAACATGAAAAAAAAAAAGGAAACCCTAATTAGGAACAATAACATGCATCGAAACGAAGAAATAGGAAATCCTATAGGGCACATAAATAGGGAAGGTAGAAAGGAAAATCTTCATTTCCATGTGTGAAGGGCAAAAGAAATTTAAATTGTGAAAGAAATAACAAATTCAAATCTAGATAGAAGTTAAAAGAGATAAGAGAAGAAGATTGTAGACAATATGAGAAAAGAAAAATAAAAAATTTTAGAGATAAGAGGGAAGATTGTGAAGAAAATAATATGTTGTTGCTAATTTGTCGGAACATTATTCATCCTATATATAAGACTAACCATTCTTTATATAATTTTTTTTAAAGCTTTCTAAACAAAATCTTTTAAAACATGTCAAAATATTTTTAAAATATAACAAAACATAATTCAATATCTTTCTCGTATTTTGTATTTGTCCTTTTCAATTTACATTTTGTTATAATGATTCATTATAAACAATATAGTATAGTAGGCATATTTTGCATTAATATCTAAAATACAAATTGTGAACCTTTTAATGAAGTTGGTTTAAAATGAAACATATCAAAAGTAAATTACTTTGAAGTAGTATATTAAACATTTCACTATAGACTAAATTTTTAACGAGGTCTGCATATTTCTCGTCTTTATATACAAAAAAAACTATAAATTCGTTTAGGATCTGTTTAGGTAAACTTTTCTAAAAGTATTTAAAGGAGAAGAAAATAAGAAGCAAAAATAAAATAAATTTATCCAAAAGCTAAAATTAGCTTATGCATAAACTAATTTGTAGAAGCTCTCTCATATTAGTTTTTTCAAAAACTAATTTTAACTTATGTATAAGCTAATTTTAGCTTTTAAAAAAGTTTATTTTATTTTTTTCTTCTTATTTTTTTTCTCCTAAAAGTACTTATAAAAATGTTTATCCAAATATGCCCTTAGTAACGTTAATCTTAAAAAAGTTAAATATAATTAATTATACACGACAAGATATAAATTATGTTATCGGGGGTTTTGTCAAACATCTTTAAATTTTTTATACTATTTTGTTGATCTTTCAAACATGTCAACGGTGTAATTATTGATTTCATCAGCAGTATAATTTAAAAAGTAGCTAACATTACTTTTTTAAAATATTTTTTTATCTCACATCTATTATTAAAAATTTAGATAAGCCAAACGTAGATTAATTCGCTTCTATGCCTACTAGCATCCATACTTTTATATCCATCTAATAACGATTAAACTTGTTTAAAATCAAAACAATTAAATTAATTAAGTCAAAAAGTAAAAAGTAATTACAGTTACTAATTTCTCAATTGAATTTTAAAATCAATCTATTCAAATTAGATCAAGCTTATATATATATATATATGGGAGATCCTTGACACCAGTTCAAGTTAGCTAAAATTCACCATTAAAATATATGTAGAGTGCAAATTATCAGTCAAACGTTGAATTATGGAATTTCTCATGATCAATATCAAATACATAATTATTTTCTATATATGTCATCTTCTAATTGACTTTTATATCGTTAAAAAATGAGCACGAACTACTCATAATTTTGGAATTGATAATTTATATATTCATAATTGACATCAAATCAATGGTGGATCATAATTTGCACTCTATAAAATGTTATTGAAGTATATTGACTAACTGTGACACCTAGTGTCAACAGATCCTGACTCATACACACACACACACACACACACACACGTTGAATTATGTGATATTATTTTCATGATCATATATATCAAATTTTACATCATTTGGACTTTTCTAGATATGTTATCTAACATTGAATATTTACGTATATTTTAATATCATACTGTATGTTAAAATAAGTGACGTTATGAACTATTAAATAATTTTATAATTGTTTAAATTTTGTATACTTAATATAATTAATAAGAACATCAATTCAACAGTTGGATTGGTTAAATTTGCATTTCACAAAAAGTTATTGAATGTGTAATATGACTAACTTTGACACCTAGTGTCAACGAATCTTGACCCTATATATATATATATATAGAGAGAGAGAGAGAGAAGAGATCAAATGACACCGGTGTTAACTTACACTAATTATTTCACCATCAATAACTTCATATAGAATGTGATTTTTATTGATTCAACCGTTGAATTATAATTTCATATTATCAAGATTGTTTGTGTCAAATTTTGTCAAAATTGAATAATAATAAGAAGGTAATCAAATGACTCATATTTTATTATATTTTGAAAAATATATATTACATCCATTTTGATCTATATGAATAAGGTACCAAATAATTTTGGATTAATATAAATTTTTGTACATATGATTTATGTTAAAGAAACTTTCAATCCAACAATGAGTTTTAAGATCAAATTATCCAATTAAAAGTTATTGAATGGTGTAATAGTTGGTGTAAGTTACATAGGTGTCATTTGATTTCTCTTGCCGCCCCCCCTCCCCCCCCCCCCCCCCCCCAACACACATATATATATAAATTTATTTTAAGTTTTGTACTTATTTAGGAACTTCCTTTTCATATCTTAACTCAAATTAATTATCTCTATTGGATGTGGACATATATTGTAAGGATATTACTTAAAAATTTAGACTAATACATATAATTTTAATTCATATATTAATGTATTTATTCAAACTTTTTAATTTATAATTGATTTAAAATAATAAAATTAAATGTTTATTATTTTAATGCAATTGATTAATTTATATATTAAAAAATAGTAATTTAAAATGAAAAAATATATTAAATCCATTAAATTCAATTTGATTGAAATTAGATTGAATTATGTCATATATATTTTAAACTGAATTGCTTGGATGATATGTAAAAAGAGAGACAGGAGAGAGGGAGGGAGATTAAATTAGATCGGTTTAGGTTATTCCTTCGTTGCCACTACATTAACCAACTATTTCTTCTTTGTCTTTTAGTTTTTCTGGGTCATCATAAGCCGGATTTCCATTATAAATATTCCCTTTTTATTTTTTTATTTTTTGGTAACAAGGAGGGCCTATAGGCCCAAAACAAAAACTATAACATCACGGATCTGGGCAGAGAGATGCCCATACAGTCATGAAGAAACAGAAGTAAAATTGAAGGTAAAACATGATCCACCGTATGAGTGCCAAAGGGAAGGTGATGCGCCCCATTTGCCAAGCTATCCGCTAACATTGGCCTTTTTATTAATCCCATTATGGATAGTTCCTGCTGCCGTTTGGTGGGAACTAAAAGGCATGTAATGCAGTTTGGGCTATATGCTCTCTCTTTTTTTTTTTTTCTAGGTCAGTACTAAGTGTTTCGTTCTTGCACATTTGATGTGGCTCATTGGGCTAAATATGGGTTAGGGGTTGACACTTAAATACAGGCCCACTTTTATTTTTACATGTGCGCTGGTTATGAAATGCGTACGTAGCTAGGTTACTTGCTTATTGATTATTTATTATCAAAGTCGCATGTCTCCAATTACTCTTTTGTAATTTGAGTTATTATAATGTGTGTAATGTATATTCTGTTGCCATAAAATGGAGTCAAGTTCCAGGAAAAAGAGTATCCTAATAGGAGAAGATACAAAGGAGGAATGTGTTATTATGAATGTTTGAGGATTTAATTGTGTCATTTTCTAGAACAAGCATGCAAAACGAAAGTGTACTAATGAGTAATGATCAATGGAAGTTGGTTCCTGTGCTACTTGCTGGACTACATTTAATGTTAAGTTGTTATCTACCAACAATTTTTGTTATGAAAATGTTACTGCTGTACACTCGCAAGTAAAGAGGTTGTGATAAAGTGTGATCGAATCTGGTAGAAGTACATGCATGTTTAATGTGTTGGGATGACATTTGGACTTAGATCCAACAGGTATCTATAAAAATTACTTGTAATAGAATATTGAGTATTTATTAGACTAGGTTTGAAATAGGGTTAATTATATCTATAAAATTTTGCAGGTATGGATATTAGAGTAACTAACCCTACTCATTCCTACATAATATATTTATTATATTTTATAGTTAGAATTTAAAAGTTTTTAAAATTATTTTTATAATTAGAAATTCAATTATTTTTTAATATTTTTCTGTTAAGTTATATACAATACTTTTAACCAATACTATTTTTTTGGTTGTTCATCATTAATGTCATTATTGTAATAGTATTCATATTTTATTAATTAGTAAAATAAATACATTACGAAAAGTTAAATTAAAGTTAATTAAATGCATGTTAAGGGTCTGGGCATTGATGGGTAAGTACCCAGAAAATAAAGATACACATAGTAAAGTTGTTATTTACACAAGTACGAATTTGAATCTGGGTATAATATTTTATCTTGACCCTACACATTGATTATATTCGTAATTATAACGTGTACTTTACGTAGATAGGAAGGCAGACTCTAGAATGCTATATTTCCCCATAATTATAACTGTAGAATATAATGAAATTGGAGAAGAATATCAAGAACCTTTGTCTTTTTATTACTTTCATGATATGTCATGTTCTCTGAGAGTTCTCATATTGCCTCAAAACAAAGGAAGTCCCATCCCCTATCCTATCCGCCACTGTATAGCATGTCCTCACCTTGATATAGGATAATCTTATTCCCGAAAAAAAAAATATTAAAAGAAAACTTTGAATCAAAGTGTCATTGATATAGCATGCTCAAATGTATAATAAGGATAGCGATTTTTAACTCGTACTTAGTATACATTGGTCACCACTTATGTCTGAGACTCTAACTAAGAGATAAGTAATGAAGGAAAACATTTTCTATAGGATGAATAGAGATGAATTTTGGTGGTAAGGAAAAGTGGCCATCCTCTCAACGAATGTACCAGTAATTTTTGTTCAATTTAATTGCTCGTTGGAGTGCTTTAAATAATATCTGTATATTAAAGTTAGAAATGTAACGTGCATTGGCTTTTAATATTTCTGTTTCAGTTTTTTTTTTTTTCCCTATGGATGAATATTCATCTGAAATAACAACTTTTTTGGGGGCGAAATTTGAAATAACAATTTTGTTTGCGTTAGATGCACGCCAAACATGACTCGCTTGTGATGTTTTTAGGTAAGCTCGTGACTTCTTCTTCTTCTTCGTTTTTTCTTTTAGGCGTGGTAAGCTTATTGACTTCGATCGATACTTAATTAAGCAGGGCAAATTCTCAAGTCGATTTAGTCAATTTTTAATATTTATCAAGCTAAAGTAAGTAATAGCTTACACTCTGCTACATCTGCGTCATTTACTGTTGATGACGAAGAGAGATTTTATTACGTTATAATATCCATATCCGTGTGTCCATGTCAAAATTGGAGTGCTTCGTTTAGATGAAGGAAGCAAGAAAGGAGGAGGAAAGATCTTAAATATTTTGGCTTATTAAAGAACGTAGGGAAAGAGAAAAACTCTCTTATTTGATTTGGATGGAGTACTAAGTAAGAAGAAGGAAGGGAAAATAAAACAAATTTACTGTTATACATGAATATTAATAAGTTTTGAAACATAGAGAACATAATTTTGTTAATGTATTTTAGGAAAATAATTTGTGGATGGACACCCAAATGCTAAAAGACACCTAGAGAGATAAAGAAAGAGAAATATATATATAAGAGGTGATATGATTTGATAGGAAAAGAGAGATAAAAAAATTATTGGTGTTAATGAAATGTATGGAATGAATAGGTTTCAAATATCGTTATTCTTATATTTTAAGTGAGATAAGTCAATATCGAGAAACAAAAGATTATGACACTGTCCATGATCACATATTTGAAACATATGTGATCATTCCATTTTAATTACGTATTTACATACAAGGAAATCAAATTTATTTTTTTAGGTGACTCAAGTTATCCCTCGACTGAGATACTTAGATCTATTTAACGAGTTGATCTCTTTCAAAAGATGTTTTTCCAAACCACAAACTTAGGGATCAAATCCCTGATTATATGTTTAAAGACCAAGGTTATCTTCCAACTATGTCACAAATAACAAAAATCAAATTCATTATATAAAATTATAGTACTAATTTTTTTAAGATTAAATAATAAACCCTTTCCTAATACCTGGGTTGAGTGGTTAGTTTTAATATTATCTATCAATGTATTAAAGTTAAGTTGTTAATTTTCAAGATAGGATTAACTTAGTTAGTGGAGGACAATTTAAATAATTTATATATGAGATTCTAAATTCAAACTTACTATTATATACAGGGACAATACATATGTCATGTGTAGTTAAAAGACTAGGTGATTTATTTCCTTGTGGGCTGATATATATATGTTCTACAGAATTAGATGCTGCGCTTGGTAATTCTTTGGTTCTTCAGATGTAAATGGGCAAGAGCATCTTTATACTCTTATTAATATATTTTGCATAAAAAAAAAACCATTATCTATTATTATTGGTACGACTTTTTTACGAGCAAAATTACAATCTTTATACCATTGCAACTTTTGAGGACAAAAGTTGTAAATTGTTCTCTACAACATTTAACGTAATTTCTTCTCTCTCATTCTCGTAGCTTGACAATTCGCTAATACAAATATTCATGACCTGCAAGAACTTAACCGGTTCTTACTCTATAAATTTTCTAATTTCCTGTGAGAACAACAAATTTTACACATCTTTGGTATATCTTTCATATTTTTCAGCTATCCTGATACATTACAAAGTAAAAACACTAAGCTCGTAAGGTAAAAAAAAATACACTGGCTGTGATACTCTCCCCGTCAGAATCCCCAGCCATCTTCATAAATCGCCATTCTCATCATTCCTTCTAAAGCATGAGAGATTAATACAGCTTTCGATGTTTAATTGACCTCAATACATGCTAAGGACATTGCAAGAGATAGTCTTCAATACTAAAGAAATTCCCATGATATGATGTGCCTACTAAGTGTTCCTTTTATTCCAAATATGCATAGCAGAGGGTAGATTTCTAATTTTTAAGCCAAAGCTGTTGATCCTAGGCCCAACAGCACGGTGAGCTGTAAGTGCCTTGTTGATGGATAATCTGTAAATAAGTATATCCGTAAATGCTCTTTTGAGCCTTGAGTTATCTCTTGATTCTAGTGAATTTCCGAGATCTAACTCACCTAAACTTTTTGATACTAGAAAAAAGAACAGCCCGGTAACTCATTATCCCAGTAAATTTCCTACCTAGACAAGAAGTCATGGATTTCGTGATTATTGTGATGCAGGACGGGCTTATTCAGAATCATATATAGCTTAATTAAGCTTAAGCACAAAAGACCGTGCTGTGGAAGCGGACTACAAGAAGCGTTGAAGAAATCGTGTTCTTGTCTGAATTGAAGATGTAACATTTTAGGAAATTATTTTATGACCAATTCCCCCTCGGCTAGGGCCAGATAAAGCTCGAGCCATGTGAAAGTGGTTGATGGGCACGTAAACAGGGGAACGCTGAAGTGCGCATGGTTGAGGCCTTGAGGCTTCCGCACGCAATGATGCGAAGAAAGTCAAGACAAAAATGAAGGTCATGAGCGAGAGTGTATGCTGCAGGGTGAACAAGATGGGACTGGGATGCCTCATCTCTGTTCTCTTGATTTGGTGATTTTAAGAAAGAGCTGCTTCAATGAACTTGTTTGTTCTATTTCCGTGAGGAATTTATACATTGGAGAAAAGTACCGAAGAGGAATGATGGGGCACTCAGTCAAAGATAATCTGGCAGGCAGGGCGGCGGGTTGCCCTCTAACCCAATGTTTGGTAGGATGAAAATGAAATATGTTTAGTTATTTGGTAGGAGAAAGAGGAAAGAAATAAATCAAAAAATGAGGTGGATTATACAATTTTTAATTTTCATGCTGAAATGAGCAAAAATATAAAAGAGAGTGACAAAATTTGGTAATTTGCGACGGTTTTTTCTCCTGGCGGTTAAAACCGCTAGTAAATGTCACTTTTTTTTTTTACATTTTGTGGCAGTTTAAAACTCCCACAAAATGTAATAGTAAATTATTTGAAATAATAAACACTCAATAGTCAACTATTGAGTCTGTAATTCGATTATTTTATTTTATTTTATTTCTCTCTTTCTTATTTTTTTAAATTAAACATATTTATTTATACTATATTTCCTACCTATTTCTATTCACCTATCTCTCTCTTTTTTATTTTCATCTATTTTATTTCTTATCTATTTCTTTCCTTCGTGTCAAACGGACCCTAAAGGATAAAATGATGGATTGACCGATCATAAATGAGAGCTTGCTAGGTTGATTTATCAAAACCTTAAAAAAAAAGAAAATAAAAATTATCTCAAAACTCCAAGCATGTACGGTTTTTTTATTGGTTCCGCCTCCTGAGCCATAGACATTGAAATTAAGAGAATTTATACTAATTATATGTAGGTTGTGAACACCCAATTTTGTCTAGTAAATGAAAATAAAATATAAAAGAAAAAAAAAAGAGAACTTTTGAAGGAAAAAGCTCTTTTTTTTTTATGATGAATACCATAGAAAGATAATGTCATATCTTGAGTTATATTTGTCTGTTTGAGGTGTTCTTTGCACCGTTGGAAAGCTTGTAGAAAAATTTACGACTCATCTCTCTACCTCAAAAACCAAAATCAACTTCTATCTTGATGAAAATCAACCTCAAAGTGGGGCATTTAATCATAACAAAACTCAAGTCCTACATTCTTTCCCTCTCACCTTCCCTTCACTTAAAAGTCCTACATTGGACAATCCACACTCATACATTTTTTCCTTCCTCTATATAAAGTGGTGCTTACCAAGCAATGGAGGAGACCAAAAATTCATTAATTATGGGCTTAATGTAAAGCATGGAGCCTATGAAAGTTTAATTTTTTTTTATTATCTCTTTTATTTTTTCTCTCTTGGAGCTTTAACTAGAAGCTTGTGGTGGATTGTTTTGTATTCACCACAAATTGTATCTTGAGGTAAATTTGTCTATCTTATCTTTTTTATATATATGTTTTATTTCCTTTTTTTGTCATTCTTGTTTTGTTAAATTTTATTCTTTGTATGTCATTTTCAAATTAGAAATATTTTATATTTAATTAATTTTTTAGAGAAATGATTAATTGGATGTGACATCTTTTTAATCCTAAGGTTTTAAGGCACAAGTTGTGACAACTTGATGTCTTTAAACTCCTCTCTAAAATTAGAAATGTTAAACTAAAATTGATTTGCTTCAATGAATTGACTTGGATGTACACTTCTGTTGGTTCTATTTTTAAGACATATAAGCCATGACGGTTTAGAAATCCTAAAATTTAATAAACAAAATTAAAAAATAATAACACACAAATATTTTCTACAAAAAAACTACGTGAGTCTAATTCTCCATTGCACCAGGAGATACGTAGGAGCAGGGGCCCACTCTTGTCGATCTCCAAAAAACAATAAAATTTAAGATAAAATAAAATTTTTTTTATAATAATAAATTCTTCTTGCGATTATTTTTAGGGTGAGATAAATATTTTAAAAATCATTAATAATTTGCTTAATCAATTAGAGGTAACTATCTTTATGACGAACGTTGTAGGATGTTAATACCTTCCCTACACGTAATTGACTTTCGAACCTAAAATCTGATTTTGTAGACCATTTTTCTTTTAGGTCTTTCTAATGTTTTTCCTTAATAAATATTGATAGCGACTCCCTGTTTTTAAAGCTTTTTTGCCGTCCCACCGCGACCCTAGTTGCGACAGATGGTGACTCCACTAGGGTTATTTTGAGAGTCAAGCCTATCATAATTGATTAAGCAAATTTGTGACTTTTAATTTATTTATATCAACCTTTCTTTTCTTTGTCTTATTGTTGTACATAGTTTAATTCATTACATGTCTTACTATTTGTAAATATGTTTTACATGCTTTTGAACTATAGGATAGAAAACCTTTTATTATATTATATGTTTTGCAAGTTGGGTAGTCTAGAAATTGCTCCCTTCACATACTTCAATTACACATCGCACACACATTTATGAGTGGGGTCCTATATCCAGACCTGAGTGCAACTTAAGATAGATAAAGGTTGAGTAGTGGTAACCTTCTGGATGTACATCCTGTTTGGTTACCATGAAGGCCTTACCTAGAGTTTGATCTTTTCAAGAGTATTGTCACTTCTAATAGTTTACCTATTGTAGTGATCAATATTTTGAGAGAGGGTCCTTGGCTCTAAGAACCCCTTTTAGAACCATAGAACCACCTATTGGGGAGGACCACATATTAGAATAACTCGTAGAGCTATCAGTTGTTAAGAGAACCTCTATAGGTCATAAAGGGAGCATTCATTTTGTTAAAAAAAAATAAATCTTTTTCTAGAAAAATGAGAATAATTTGATCTTAAATTTCTATTCAAATAAAAAAAATGATAAACACACATTTTGCATTACCATTGATAAACACGCCTTCTTTCCTACATGCGTCTTAAAAAAACAAAAAAAAATCTTTCTTGCATGTGTTTAAAAAATTTTACACTACATTGTTGATGTACAGACATGCATTGCATTTCATCTTCTAAATGTTATTTATATTCATTGTTTTAAAAAATAAAACAAAAATAAAAAAATATGTTTTTCATCATTACTACATCATATTTCATGCATCCATTTTCATCTTATTAGCATTCATCACTAAAAATATTTAAAAATGTTCATGCATAACATTTAATTACATTTTTTTTATCTAATAATTCATATTGATATTTAAAATGTCCGTCTTGCATCCTCGCATAAAAGAAATAACATTTTGTTTTAAGAGTTCCTATCATATCTTTCATGCATTGAACAAAATCCAAGAATAATATTTTGTTTTACTTCATTTCATTTAGTGCATTAAGACTGCATTCCATTTATGCATTCAAACATAAAAAAGAACCCCTCATTCATTAAAATCAAATACAAATAAAGAAAGGGGGAAAAGAGAAAACTCCTGAATTGATTGTTTTTCTTTAAAGATGACAAATCACAAATTCATAAAATTTTGATATTCATAGGAAGTTAGGTACTCAAGTCATAAAGAGAGAGAGAAAGAGAAAAGAAGAAGAAGAAGAAAGCGTAAGGAAAAATAAGAAAGGATTTATCATAATCCACTGAAACTTTTCTGCAATAAAAAGTCCTTAATGTTTAGGTGGTTTAACTTGTCAATTTGGGTGATTACCATTATTTGTCGTTAACTTTATTTGAAGCACATATTCACTGGTCAACTTGCATGACGTGTTAACTTCACCTGGTTGAGTTGTTCAATATCCTCACTTCTATACCTTGCCTTTGTTTCCTTTTGGCTTCTACACTTGTTTTTCCATTAAAATCAACAACAACAAAATGTTCCTATAACCTTTTGAATGATTCCTAATCAAGAAGTTTTATAAGAAATGACAATTTGAGAATTTTACATTGGGGCAAAGTCATCATCTCTTGGTCATTATATCTAACCAATTCCCCAAATTTGTTTGAGGTAAGTCTTTGAGCAAAAAAAAAAAAAAACAAAAAGTTCGTTAGGTTGAAAACCCGTAAGGGCGGTCTAAGCAAAAATTAGGACATAAACAAAAAAGCACAAGAGTAGCATGTGTTAAATTCATCAAATTTTGTCCTAGATTAAATTTCTGAAATAAGCAGTTATGATTTGAGATGATGTGTGACCATTTTTCTTCATCCCCAAAAATACAAATTGTTCCTTGTTACCCAATTTGAGTCGTAAAAAAAAAAAAACTTTCAATTTATCCCAAACAAGGGTCACCCCTACATTAGGGGACAACGTAGTGTTCATATTGAATCTAGTTAAGTCATGATGTCATCAAAGTAATAAAAAAGGAAACCAAAAAAGAAAGAAAAAAAAAAGCAAAAAAGAACTAAAAAGTGATGTTTGAGACACAAAGAAAAAAAGGAGACTGAGGAAAAGCAAAATACAAAAATAATGGAAGAATAAGGTATTGGATGTGGCACTACATCAAAAATCCTTGTTTCAAATAAACCTTCAAACACTTATTTGAGCCTTCACATCCTTTCATAGCCTTCTCAAACATTAGCCGCGTTATAAAGTCCATACTAATCAAGATTGACTGCTCTTATTTTCTTAAAGTTTAATCCTAAGACAAAATAATTTGACTCATTCATTATTGTTAGCATGCTGGCTCAAAAAAAAAGAAAGAAGAAAAAGAAAAAAGATACAGAATAAAAAGAAAGAAAAAACAATGCTCATATAGCTTGTCCATACAAGATTTTTGTAAGAAAAGACAAATACTAAGCCAAAAATTTCATGCATATCAATGTTCAAAGGGATCATTCAAAGAATTTAGACTAGTGTAATTCAGAAGTCATTCTATCCCTTGTCCTTTTTTCCACCCCTCAAGTCTAATCAGGGCAATCCACGTGTTATCCATTTTTCCTCAAGATGAAACTAAAACAATCTCTTTCATCTTTCTTTTGTCATATGATTCCACCCTGTTATTCTAAATAGGGCTTTACTCTCAATTCATCCTTTGATCTCATTCCCTTGAGTTTAAACTAGGACAATCCTTTTCATCTTTGTCTCATCCTTTGACCCCACCCCTTAAGCTTAAATTGGGGCAAGTACTTCGCATGTTAATCTATCCTTACTTCATTCATTGATTCCATCCACTTAAGGCTAAATTGAGGCAATTGCTCAATTCCGCATTCCATTCCCACTCTTTATTTCATCACAGATTGTGGTAACATCTTCCATATGCTGGGGCAAACTCAAAATTTCTTAAATAGGGGCAATCATTTGATCTATTTTCCAATCCTTATCGAGTGTCTCATGTTTTCTTTTTGAAACTCAAAGATAAAAAAATTCCAAAATCTCTTTGGCATAGTCATGCATATTGAGTAAATAATGCTTCAAAAAGATAATAAGAAGATGGTCCCCCAATTTACATGTTAGTCTAAAGGAACTCAATGAGCTTCAAGTTAAGTCTAGTCAAAAGATAAGAGCTATACATTCAACCTCTGCCTCTTTAGTCAAAGTCAGAAAACCTAAACATGTGAGGAAATTAAAAAAAAAAAAAGGAGTTTGCAAGAATTTGTTTTCAAACATCAAAGCTCTCAAAAGAAAAACAATCAATTTAGAGCATATTTCTCTAAGAAAAAAAAATAGGGGAAAAAGAAGGAAAATAATGAAGCTTTTGCAAACGACTTTTGATCACATTATCATTTCTGCATCACATCACAATTTTGCATCGCTGTCTAAGCATCCTGCATCATTATAACAAGTCTTATCATACAACATATATGCATCATATAAAGATTTTGCATCATTTGTCGCAATGTCTATGCATCATATCATCCATCAACATTCATCATAACAACTACCCTCCATGCAAATTGTCAATTGCATTTATGAGCATCCCAAGCCCTATCTTTCTACTCTCATAGGCTTTAGCCTTACATATTAGGCATCACATAACAATCTCTTGCATGTTAATCTTTGCTTGTACATTTACATCACCTACATCCAAATTCGGTACCTGCCCGGTATTTACAGCACCTGCATCTAAGTCCAGTACCTGTTTAACATCTGCATCATTAACACCAAAGTCTGGTACTTACCCGAGACCTTTTGCATCATTAACATCAAAGTCCAATGCCTGCATCTAAGTCCAGTATTTTCCTGGCATCTGCATCATTAACATCAAACATCTAAGTCCAGTACTTGCCTGGCATCAGCACTTGCATCTAAGTCCAGTACCTTCCTGGTATCTGCATCATTAACACCAAAGTCCGGTACTTGCCCAGCACCTTCTGTATCATTAACATCAAAGCCCAGTACTTGCCCGGCACCTGCATCTAAGTCTAGTATTTGTCTGGCATCTGCATCATTAACATCAAGCATTTAAGTCCAGTACCTGCCTAGCATCAGCACCTGCATCTAAGTCCAGTACCTGCCTGACATCTGCATCATTAACACCAAAGTCTAGTACCTCCCTAGTATCTGCATCATTAACACCAAAGTTCGGTACCTGCCCGGCACCTTCTGCATCATTAACATCAAAGCCCGGTGCCTGCATCTAAGTCCAGTATCTACCTGGCATCTGCATTATTAGCATTAAGCATTCGAATTCAGTGCCTACCCGGTATTTACAGCACCTACATCTAAGTCCAGTACCTGCCTGACATCTGCATCATTAACACCAAAGTTTGGTACTTGCCCGACACCTTTTGCATCCTTAACATCAAAGCCCGGTGCCTGCATCTAAGTCCAGTATTTGCCTGGCATCTGCATCATTAACATCAAACATCTAAGTCCAGTACTTGCCTGACATCAGCACTTGCATCGAAGTCCAGTACCTCCCTGGTATCTGCATCATTAACACCAAAGTCCGGTACCTGCCCGGCACCTTCTGCATCATTAATATCAAAGCTCAGTACTTGCCCGGCACCTGCATCTAAGTCTAGTATTTGTCTGGCATTTACATCATTAACATCAAGCATCTAAGTCCAGTACCTGCTTGGCATAAGCACCTGCATCTAAGTCCAATACCTGCCTGACATCTGCATCATTAACACTAAAGTCTAGTACCTCCTTGGTATCTGCATCATTAACACCAAAGTTCGGTACCTGCTTGACACCTTCTGCATCATTAACATCAAAGCCCGGTGCTTGCATCTAAGTCCAGTATCTACCTGGCATCTGCATCATTAGCATTAAGCATCCAAATTCGGTACCTGCCCGGTATTTACAGCACCTACATCTAAGTCTAGTACCTACTTAACATCTGCATTATTGACACCAAAGTCCAGTACCTGCTCGGCACCTTCTGCATCATTAACATCAAAGCCCGGTGCCTGCATCTAAGTCTAGTATTTGCCTGGCATCTGCATCATTAACATCAAGCATCTAAGTCCAGTACCTGCCTAGCATCAGCACTTGCATCCAAGTTCAGTACCTCCCTGGTATCTGCATCATTAACACCAAAGTCCGGTACCTGCCCGGCACCTTCTGCATCATTAACATCAAAGCTCGGTGCCTGCATCTAAGTCCAATATCTGCCTGACATTTGCATCATTAACATCAAGCATCTAAGTTCAATAACTGCCTGGCATCAGCACTTGCATCCAAGTCCAGTACCTTCCTGACATTTGCATCATTTATAATGTTCGGTACCTTCCTAACATCTGTCTAACAAATACTAGAGGAACATCAATCACTGCTTTTACGTTTTCGGGTCTCCGCGCCCATTGCTTTTAAGTTTTGGGTCCCCACACCCACCGCTTTTGTTGGGTCCTTGCGCCTACTACTTTTACATTTCGGGTCCCCACACCCACCACTTTTACAGTTTCAGGTCCTCGCACCCACTGCTTTTATGTTTCTGGGTCCCCACACCCATTGCTTTTACTTTTCTAGGCCCCTGCGCCACCGCTTTTACATTTCCGGGTCCCCATGCCCACCGCTTTTACATTTTCGGGTCCCCACGCCCATTGTTTTTACTTTTCTAGGCCATTGCGCCACTACTTTTATAATTTCGGGTCCCTACCCCCATCGCTTTTACTTTTCTAGGCCTTTGCGCCCACTGCTTTTACGTTTTTGGGTCCCTACGACCACCGCTTTTACGTTTTGGGTCCCCACACCCACTGCTTTTACATTTTCGGGTCTTTGCGCCCACTGCTTTTACATTTGTGGGTCCCCACGCCCACTGTTTTTACTTTTCTAAGCCCTTGCACCCACTGCTTTTATAATTTCAGGTCCCTGCGCCCACCGTTTTTACGTTTCAAGTCCCCACGCCCACTGCTTTTACATTTTCAGGCCCCTGTGCCTATTGTTTTTACGTTTTCAGGTCCCTGCGTCCACTGTCTTTGCGTTTTGGGTCCCTATGCCCACTGTCTTTACGTTTTCGGGTCCTCGCACCTACTGTTTTTACGTTTTCAGGCCCCAACGCCCACTGCTTTTACGTTTCTGGGTCCCCGCGCCCACTACCTTTTACTTTTTTCGGTTCCTACACCCACTGCTTTTGATGGTTTTTATTCCTGTGTCCACTTTTTGTATTTTTGGGTTTTATATCCATTGCCTTTCTGTTTAGGTCTCGAATAAAATTAGGGTTCATATATTTACTTATCTTTTACTACAATAATATGAAAACGTTTAGTTATTCATATTATCTAGTAAAACCTAAGTAAAGAGGGCAACTGTGAACACTCAATTTTGTCTGGTAAATGAAAAAAAATAATAAAAGAAAAGGAAAAAAAAAATAAGAGAACTTTTGAAGGAAAAAGCTCTTTTTTTTATGATGAATACCATGGAAAGACAATGTCGTATCTTGAGTTATACTTGTCTGTTTGAGGTGTTCTTTGCACCATTGGAAAGCTTGTAGAAAAATCTACGACTCATCTCTCTACCTCAAAAACCAAAATCAACCCCAAAGTGGGGCATTTAATCATAACAAAACTCAAGTCCTACATTATTTCCCTTTCACCTTCCCTTCACTTAAAAGTCCCACATTGAACAATCCACACTCATGCATCTTCTCCTTCCTCTATATAAAGTGGTGCTTACCAAGCAATGGAGGAGACCAAAAATTCATTAATTACGGGCTTAATGCAAAGCATGGAGCCTATGAAAGTTTAATCTTTTTTTATTATCTCTTTTATTTTTTCTCTCTTGGAGCTTTAACTAGAAGCTTGTGGTGGATTGTTTTGTATTCACCACAAATTGTATCTTGAGGTAAATTTGTCTATCTTATCTTTTTATATATATGTTTTATTTCCTTTTTTTGTCATTCTTGTTTTGTTAAATTCTATTCTTTGTATGTCATTTTCAAATTAGAAATATTTTATATTTAATTAATTTTTTAGAGAAATGATTAATTGGATGTGACATCTTTTTAATTCTAAGGTTTTAAGGCACAAGTTGTGACAACTTGATGTCTTTAAACTACTCTCTAAAATTAGAAATGTTAAACTAAAATTGATTTGCTTCAATGAATTGACTTGGGTATACACCTCTGTTGGTTCTATTTTTAGGACATATAAGTCGTGACAGTTTAGAAATCCTAAAATTTAATAAACAAAATTAAAAAATAACAACACACAAATATTTTCTACAAAAGAACTACGTGAATCTGATTATCCATTGCACCGGGAGATACGTAGGAGCAGGGGTCCACTCCTGTCGATCTCCAAAAAATAATAAGATTTAAGATAAAATAAAAATCTTTTTTATAATAATAAAATTCTTCTTGCAATTATTTTTAGGGTGAGATAAATATTTTAAAAGTAATTAATAATTTGCTTAATCAATTAGAGGTAACCGTCCTTATGGCGAACGTTGTAGGATGCTAATACTTTCTCTACACGGAATTGACTTCCGAACCCAAAATCTGATTTTGTAGACCATTTTCCTTTAGGTTTTTCCAATGTTTTTTCTTAATAAATATTGGTGATGACTCCCTATTTTTAAAACTCTTTTTCGCTATCCCGCCGCGACCCCGATTGCTACATAGGTTAATAGGCTATGAAAAATGTTTGTAGTATAATAAAAGTAACTTCTTTTTTAGTACAGATGTGATCCAATGAATCTATACCAATCAATTCTTACAATTTTATTTCATTCAAAGAACCATGTATGACGTGGACGGATGTATGTAATAACTTCGGGGGGCCTACATTTTCTAATTAAAATTTATAACATAAATTATATATTATAATATTAATGTAATTATTTTTATTTAATTGGGATTGATATTAGATATAACATAGTATTTAACTGTTATTTATTCTTTTATTTTTGAATATAATGGTATTTTCTCTTTTTATATAAATATTTTTTTTTAGTCTTTAATGTAGAATAATTACATTCTTTTTTTTAGATAAAATATTAAAGTATCATTTATTTTTCTTTTTGATAGTGTTTTTCTTTTATAATTTGTTATTTTTATTTTAAAGACTATAAATGATTGTATTTGCAATCAAAAACTTTATTAGTCTTCCATTTATACTGATTTGATTATAACTGATTTGAGAATTAAAATTATTTAACCTTTGTCAATAGGGAAAACTTATTATGAAAACTAATACAAGGGATTAATAATGATATTTTCCTAAAAAATTATAGTTAACGTAGATACCTTTTTATTTAATTATAAATTCATGAAGATTCTTTTTATCAAGTGAAATATATGATTGAATCTTGGATCTATAAAAAAGTGTTTGGTTTGTCTTATGTATAAATATATTTTCTATTATACGTTTTTTTATTACAATGATGTTCAGATATTAAAAAAAATAAAATTCTTGACTTGATTATAAAAAGAATGGCACATATAATTTGCATATTCTTCTTTAGTTATAATTATATTCAATATGTTAACTAATGCTTGTTAATTATACTGATTTTTGTTTACAAAAGTATTTATTTTGAAAATAAAATTGTTAAAAAGTTTAGTATAAATTCAATTATAAATGATTTTCGTAATATAAAAGAAAGATATTTTAATTTGAAATATATAATTATAAATGTTTTATATGAAATTTTATTCGTATATATTAATTTGTTATATAAGGTTTAAGTTTTTTATTTGCTCCCCTTCTCAACTTGGCGTTGTCCCTGGTATGACATATTGCAATACTGACCTCATTTCATTATAGACAATTCTCTTGAGCTTAACAAATTTAATAAGCAAGAATGAAATGAAATGTTAAAATGATACTTGATAATAACATGATATTTCTCACTACATAAAAAAAGGCAATAATGTTTTAAGAAACCAAATACTTTAACTAATTATTAATACATTCACAAACACAAATTAATTTATCAACACAAGTTCACTACAAATTACTCTTCGAAAGTTTAAATAGTACAAAAGTCTAAAATGATGGCCTAGCACCTTCAACCTGTTTGGTTGGCGGGTTGAGTCACCTAACCCACTCTCACCATTTTTGGCGGATTAGGCAGGTTGACCAAGTAAGTTCAACCCGCTTTGTCACTCCTATCATTTACTTTGCCAATGAAAAGAATGGACAATATAGTATTTTTTTCTTATTAAGGAGTTAGGCATGACAACGAGACAAATTGGAGGTAGGCTTGACTCTATTTGTCCCCACAAAAGTAAGTGAAGGGGTGTTTGGGGTCAAGTTTGATAGAAGTGGAAATAAAAATCCATAGAAAACCAGTTTCATCATTTTTTTAATTCAATTTCTTAAAATATATTTTTAAGTAAATCATATGTTAAGTTATTTATTACAACAACAATCTTAAAAATAAGAAGGAAAAATGAATTGAGTTTCTTCCCTAAGTTAAAATCAACTTATGCACCTCAACATTGGGAGAAGTTAAGACAAAAGAGCTTTTGTAAAAGTTAAGTGCATAGGTTAATTTTAACTTATAAGACTTAATTCATTTTACCTTTTTATTTTCTTATTTTATAAGTGTTTATTGAAAAGTTTATCCAAATAAAACTTTGATATATTTAATAAGAATTGACAACTAGAATAGTAATATTTAATATGTATAAATAGATATTTAAGAATGTAATTTTACTGTGAGTACTCCTAAAGTTTATAATATACATACACACACACACATACCCTCCTAATATAAGAAATTGAGAGGGCTTTTTGTAAGTGAGAGAGAGAGAGAAATAAATACGAACCATTAAATATTATCATAAATAGTCAAGATTAAAATACTCATGTGAGTTTTTTTAAAAAGTTATATATTTTTTTAAGTAGGTCACGTGACATTAAATATTTATCATCCATGTATAGTTGTATAATTCAAATTTACTCTTGTTATCTCTATAAAAACGACCTTCTTATTAGACGTGACTCATATATATGTGTGTGTGTAGAACATATGTAACAAGAGCATGAGACGAGTTAATCTTGACCATACTACCATATATGAATAACTAAAATTGTTTTAATTAATTTTAATTTTAATCATCTAATTAAATTGTATGGTTGTGATTTGTTTCTTATTTCACTCCAAATACATTTCTTTTATGAAAAAATGTTAGCAATGCACTCTCTTGAACACATTTTTTATTATTATCTGAAATTTATTGAAAATTACAAAATTTTATGAATCTCACTTTTTATTTAATAAGTCTCATTCATAATTTGTAATTTTTAATAAATTTTAACTAATAATAAAAAATATTAAAAGACATTGTATCATAATATAAATTATATATTATAAATTTAAAATATAATTTATATGTTTAAAAGTATTTATTTATTACTAAATTTTAATTATAATATAATTTATATTAAATTTATGTTATATAAAATAAATATTTGCACAAGTTAAAACACTTATCAACCCTCCTCTTGATATGTATACCGGAGGGGATTGGTGGTTAAATTTATACGAATCCTGCTAAAGTGTCAAAATCAAAATGAACTTTTTCCGTGAAAATAGGATTAAAATCAAAGACATAGCTATAAATTCGGATTTAATTGTGGGAGACGGTAAAGAATAGTATGTATTTTTGGCGTTATTGCATCTCTCTCATAATAAAAAAATAAAAAAAGACAAAGAGTTAGGTATCCAATCTCATTATTGGGACTCGGACAACGGCACGAGATGGTGGTTAACTGGTTATGAACCTCCAAGGAGCTCGCGTACTAAATGAGCCATCTGTTCAGTTTTTCTGCTTATTTCATTAGAAAAACAAGAATAAGACTAAGTTATATTATTCATATATGTTTTTGTAATATTATTTATCTTTTTTTTTTTCTTTTTTAGTTTCCTTTTATCATACAAAAAATTATAGAAAGTTGTACACATGCAATATCTTGATAGTAATGTTTATGAATTATGACCCATCTCGTCTTATTAACTTATTTTATCCTAAAATTGATTTTGATGCATTAGAGTTTTAAAAATTAAATTTTGTATATTTTAAGATTAATTTGAGTTATACCTTAGTCTTTAGATTATTTCAATAGATAATGTTTTGCATAATATAATATTATATTAATATTAATATTAATATTAATTATTTTAAAATATATCTTAATTTTAATTTATATTTTTTAAATTCTATAACTTAACTATCCATAATATTAAAATTAATATATTAAATTAACAAAATCAAATTGACCTATTTTCATCCAATATATTATAGGATTTTAATTGGATTAGATTTAAATCCAGGTAAATGATGGAAGCAATTTTTTATTTATTTTTTGAAATAGAGACTAAGACAAACTTAAATTATGCGCTGACGCTAGGGTGGTATGGCTGCAGGGATTTGTTGGTACCAAAATACTGATAGCACATTCTAACATATTTTTTTAAGCACTTCAATCCACCCAACCACTTATAGAATAATCAAATATTTGGTTTAAGATTAAAATATCAATAAGGAATATTGGACTACTTTTTCTATATTAGCGTCTAAGGGGTTTTTCACATTTTATTTGTGAGGATATATGAAGATCTGGATGGGGAAGCACTTGTTTCGGAAATTTAATGACGTCAAGATTAACGTGGCAACTTCTCGTTGATTCACATGTCGCAGACCCAAGTTATTTCACGTTTCAGAAGTCGAAAGTCACACCTTTGTTGACGTTGATTCTGTATTTCTGTTGATCGATCCATCTCCTTGAAAAAATAAGAATGGGTTTGATTTTCCTGTTGAGATGTTCAGATCTTAATTTAAGAAGTTTCAAATATAATCAATCACCCACTTAATCTTTTTTCTCTAAAATCCAAGTCACCGTCTGATTCATATTGAATAAAATATCAGTCGTTTGAAGTGAATTAATAGGACATAACCTGCAGTTTATATATATGTGTATATCTAACCCAAGCAAGCTCCATTATATGAACTAATAAGGAATAAGACTACACTATAATTATATGACAATTGAATCTAACAAAGTATAATAGGCCAAAATAAATAAATCGCCCTTAACCTCATCCGTATAATTCGATCACCACTTCATTTTATAAAACTAAAAATCATGATTAGCAATACCCCATGATAAGAAATATTGTTACACAAGCCTCACGAGATTGAATGACTACAACTTGAAATAGTTGACAATTATTTAATGTCCACAAGAACAATTTTTTAGGCCCCCAAAGAAACACATTGCGTTGACGTACCATTAAGCTTTTGTCTTTTAGTGGACAAGAAAATAAAATAAAATAACGGATTATAACAACCTAGCTTATCAATCTCATGCTTCACAGGGGCTCATAAATTAAACATATATGATTATAAATTACATCTTTTGGTACACGATATTGGTATTGGCTCAAGTGGAGTCAATGGCTTCTTCATGTAAGTTATATGATAATTAAATTTAACAAATAACTTGCAAAATATAGAAAGATAGGAGGACTTGGGGATCAAATAGACGAAAATTAAACTAAAACAGAGACATAGAGCTGGTTGAATCTGAAAAAAGAAGGGACATAGGGCTTGCCCCATATGTTCTCAAGAAAATAGAAATTTTGGGATATAATCTAATCAAGCGTTTGACTTTGGATTCCACCAGCAAAAATTTTCGGATCTAATGTAATCCCCCTCGTGTCATCTTAAATTTTAGCCGCCGTATATCTTGTCAAGTTGTTGTGTTAGGTTGTGCAACAAGCTTATTATGTTGATTTGGACTTCAAGAGTCAAGAAGCAATTAATTTCTTTTGCACATGATCCATGAATGCAAGTGCTACGTCTGAATTATGTAAATGACTTTTCCATGAGCCAAACAAAATTTAAATACAGTTTTATTTAATGCTTTTTTATATTATTTTTTAATTAAAATTAAAGTTTTATCTCGACTAATTATCGTAATAATTTTAATGCAAATTTTTAACTCTAATTAAAAAACAACCCTAAAATAAAAAAGTACATCTAATTTTTGTCTAGCACCAATAGTTCTGTTTATGGGTCACCAAAAAAACGTACTGAAACTGAGCTAAGCAAGCATTAGGTGCATGATTGCCCCTAATTAACAACGGCGCAATCAACAATACGATCTTCTAAGAATAACAATCGGCGCAATATTATTCATGTCAATTGCCTTTTGATAACACAACATGATTAAGAAAACAATTCGAAGACCTTTTCGGATTTTCGATATCGCCCTTTTGCAAACAGTAAGGATAGGAGATTAGGAGGAGAACAAAAAGCTCTGGGGGTAGGCACCATTGTGTTCCCTGATTATGCAACAATTTTTTAGGTGAAGATTGTACGGCAAATTTTGAATTACATAAAAACGCAGGGGCGTTATTCAAGTTTTGCGGCACTGGAAAGGTCGAAGGTCAGATTAAGCGGGGCCTTATAGATTTCGTTGATCCCGTGGTCCTGCCTGTGCTTCACAGTCCGTAATTTTTATCTGTATTACCAAAAGTGAGCTAGCTATGTACCAATGCACACGAGGCCAGGATCACGCCTCCAAAAAGGCGTACGTATATTGAAAATATTTCTTAGGTTTAATATATTAGTTGGTTTCTAAATTTTTGAAAATTTTTTAATTAGGTCCCTGAACTAAGAAAATTTGTAATTAAGTTTTTTATTTTCTACAATTTTTGTAATTGAGTTCCTAAAATTAATTTGTGGAGGTTTGAAATCACTAAAAAATTTACAATTTGTGGTGATTTTACAATTTCTAAAAACTCAATTACAAAAATTGTAAAAGATCAAATATCTAATTACAAATTTTTTCAGTTCAAAAATCTAATTAAATTTTTTTTCAAAAGTTTAAGGATCAGCTGATATATTAAACCTATTTATTATGTGTGAACATTCCTCGAATTTAAAACAAAACTAACTAAACTCTAAAGCAGCAAGCTAAGATCGGAAATTGTTGAAGTGTAAAGGAAGGCGATCAATGCGTGGGTACATTAAGGACATGTGAAAAGAAGAATGAGATTTTGACCGAGAAATATTCAGGGATAGATTTCCTCTTCCTCTGGCTAGCGATTCATGGTATCATAAAGTACTTTTCTCTAGATTAGAAAAGTACACAGCTTTTGCTGGCTACACTAGATATGCTTTGTTTTAATTACTTTACTAATGCATATATATAACACTAATGTTTCCGAATAAAAAAAAAGATTAATCAATTAATATACGCGCAACGCACAACAGCGTGTCTGCAATTTTTTTATTAGTATTGATATGTATATGGCTATACAAAATTAACATATATATTCCTAAAATTCATACACTTTCCTTACATCTAATATCATAGGAAGAAAAAAATGAAAGGAAGTGAGACTAATTTGTTTTTTCTTAAAATAAGTTTGAGTGGTAGGTGTATAAATTACAATGTAAAATTCTACAACTATATTTAATTTGTTGTGAACTATAATTTGATTAGATCCGTGAAGATTTAACTGAATAGATTCACTCATGTTTACAAAATTTAAGAAATATGATTATGCATGTGATTGTATCCTCTTAAATATAGTCTCTATCTTTCCACTTTTCTTATCTCATTAACAGGAGTACTTTTCTTTATTGTGAAAGATTCTACTTTCCTAATTTTATGAGAGTTCTACTTTTCATGAGAGTTCTTGAGCATTAGAGTTTCTTTACACATGCACCCTCTCAGTCACCACCATTATTTAGTCTTAATTCTTGGAGAAAGAACGTGTCTACAAAATCAAAATATGCACTGAAACTCAGGTAACAACAATATTTAAGATTAAACTACTTAAGTCTCTCACAACACACATTACCTCAGGTTCCCTAAGCACCGCCTTGAACTCAAAGGAGGTGACAGTTCAACCAAACGTGTATATGCCTTTTCTTAGGCAGAAAATTTCATGTCCACCTTCTTCGTGGTTTTCAAATATTATACATATGGAAAATAAAAAGGGAACACAAATATTAAAAAATGACAAAAAAAGGTGAGCATGCTCCGCGTAACAGATTGTACATACAAGCATAGAATCAAAAAACCGTGTGAAACAATGGGTTCAACGTGGACATGTTAGCGTGTCCTTGTGCTAGTAGACTCTGTAGTTCACTAAACTTCCCTAGCGTTTTCTTTCTTGCTTTGTCAAAATTTAACATTTTGAGTAGTATGAGTAACAGTATAAAGTCAAAGTTTAACAATATTGGAAGAATTCAAAGCAACCAATTCCTTCTCTGCACGTGGAACCTAGCGGCAAGCCAAAATTAACCCCACAAATTTTTAAATAAAATATGTTACATGTATAACAATTTATATAATATTATTTTTTATGTCTATTTCACATGTTAAAAAAAATAAACATAAAAAATATTATTATATAATTCTCTTTTCAAATAGCATTACACGAAAGATCGACATAAGAAGTTGGCGAAAGTCAAATCAGCTTGCAGCTTTTAAGGACCCACTTGGAAATAGCTTCATCGTCCCTGCCAGAAACTGTGTATATAAACCATGTAGCAGCTCAGAGTTTGGGCCAGCCCAACCCAACACAAGCGCAACAACTTCATTCACTGTTACATAAATTTCCTGGCTCTTAGAGAAGGAAAATACTCAAGAATATATAGAGAGAGTTTGGAAAAACAAATTAAGATGCAGATGAAGAAGGGTCTCTGGATTGTGATGGTTATCACAGTGCTTGTGGTGTCATCGCAGTTCTGTTTTGTGCATGGCAGAGTTCTTCGATCAGAGGCGTTAAAGACACCGGTAGGTGACGGCTATGAGGACTTCAAAGGAGAAGATTCGTCTCTCGGAATGGCGACATTTGCTGTTGCTTCTAACAACTCCAGCACTCGTCAATTCGCACGAAGCTTGGCGTATAGACTAGCTTCTGGACCTAGCAAAAAGGGCCCTGGACATTAGTCTTAGTTGCTTTCAACTATGGCTTTCTTCCACCTTTCCATTTTGTTCCATTTTTGGTTTTGAAATTGTTCTTTCTAGTCTTTGACTCATAGATGTTGAGCCTCTCTCTCTCTGTCTCGTCTTTTCTATGTTTTGTTTTTGTCTTCACTTCCTCCACATACATTAATCTAATACGTGTGTCTAGTATGTAGAAGTTGGTTGTAAAAACGTGTCACACGAGTAATTATATATGGACATTTGCTACAGTAAGCATCTTATTGATACTTTTTATTTTTCTTTATCTCTCTTCATATCACATCATATCATTTGTCACATTTATACTTTTTTTTCTTTCTCTTAGTGGGTGTAGATGAGCACTTGGATGTCCATGGATGAATTTTATAATATTAATGTTGAAGTCTTTATATATCATGAGGCTATGCAAATTGCGTGATATGAATAACAAGCTATCGAGTGCGTTCTTACAAAATACTTACAAGCTATCCAACTAAGCTTATAAAAGGTGGTGCAGGTCATGAACTCGTAAATCTTACAAAATACTAGATGCAAAACAATTATATGAACACATATAGAAACAAACATGTTCAGCATTCAATTTAGCTTGGTTCAAAACTGGTTTGAATACTAATAATGAAATGTAATTGCTGATAATTATCACTAATACAATTATTAAAGGTTAAATTAATGTTACCTCTTATGATTGGGACTAAAATTATCTAACGATTTTGTTAACATCAGCGAAGGAGAGAAAAATGAAAATTTTTTATTGGGAAAGAAAGAAAATAAACATTGTTTTATGTTTTATTTAATAAATACTTTTACACATTTTTTTTATCCCTTTTGCCCTTAAAACTGTTGTTAACAAAATTATTAAAATGACGTCACATGAATATCATTTGAGAGATCAAAGAGGGCGGTTTACTCAATTTTAAAATAAGTTATGATAGATCAAAATTGCATTTGCTTGCTATGATGGCTAAGTTGCTGCTCATATCATGATTTTCATTTAGTTTTTTATCCTAAAAATTATGATAATATTTTTTCAAAAATTTCTTAAATAAAATGTACAAGAGAAATAGAAAGAATGAAAATGAAAGAGATTTTGGACAAAAAAAATGAGTAGACAAATTCTCTTGGTTAGTTTCTTTAATATTCAAACCTGGGGGTTAAACCCACTGGAATTTAAGTCAAAGATAAGATCTCACAAAGTCAGGTATTCAGGATGACATTCCCCTGCGGCCATGCTTGAAAATGTTGCCCCCGCGTAACCGCTTTCTTGTAGCACTATAGGAAGTCTATATAATATTATGTACTCTGTTAAAAAGCAATATTTAATTTATTTAAATGAATAATTAATCGTATTATTTCTTATAAGTGAAGCTTGTGTTGGCATACTTGTTCATGAGAGGTTTTAAAAACCAAACTAAATTAGCTCATTCGACTGGTTAAACTGGAAATCGGTCAAGTTACAAATCTGGATAACTTAGAAAATTGGTGAAGAAAAAATCGTTTTAAAAAGGGTCAAAAACGAATATGAACGGATACTAGTGAACTAGTTTGAATTTTTTTTTTTGTTAAAAAAATTGATTTGTTTGCTATTTTTATTTTAATTTTTTTCATTCTAAAATACTTGTTAAATTAAATAAAGACTCACATATAAGATGTACACATGAATTGTTATTATTTAACTATTTATTATAATTTTTATCTTGTAAAGTATATAATATGGTCCATTTATGTTAATTTGTTTTTGGGTATCCACTCTAATTAGGGTCTTTAGTTCTCTAGTGGGACCTTCAAGGTATCTTTACAAGTTTTGGTCTTTTGAATTGACTATGAAACTAATCCTCGATTCAAAGCTTAATCATATTTAAAGCTTCTCGTCCTTCTCCAATAATGTGTTATGCGGGAGTTGAGTCCTTCTTTAGTTGCCAATTGAGTCATACTGTCCAATCTTAAAAACATTATAATGACTATATGGAGAAGATAAAATTGCTTTATATTTAGTGTGTTTTCTCATGTAAAGAGAGAAGGTAACATGATAGGTCCATTAATCCATCTTACTATGTTGGATTGAGAAAGCATTCCAAAAATTTTGTAATATAATATCTTTTTCAATATAAAGAAAACATGGATTAAAATATTAATTCAATTTACTCAAGCTTGTTGGTTCAAGTAATAAAGAACTTATTTCCCTTTAAAAAAATCTTGAATTTAAGTTTTCTGAATAAGAAAGGTAAATGTTTGGGAGAAGTTTAATATCTTAAACTTCTACTTGACTCAAATTAGTCAAAGTCTAAAATATATGCGTTCCAAAATATCAAGAGTCTCATACCAATAAGAACAAAGATTTAGTTCGATAAATAATTAAAAATATTTTTAATTAGAAAAATAAGTAAAGGTAGATAAAAATGAAATATGTTTCATTTTCAATTATCAATTGCCTATATACATTGGAAGCTTTTTCCCGTAAATTTTATCTATAATTATGATAAATCAGGTCATTTTAGTCACATAAACCATTACAGTTTGATATATTTCTGTTTTGGATCAATTTATTAGATTAAACCCAACTGAATGTGACTCCACCCAATCCAAAACTCTCACATATCCTATGAAAAGTACTCCATGACCATGATCGATCCCACCTTAGGTTGTCAACTTAAACAACCAAAGAACAATGGACATCAATTCATCAAATAGACTCTTACTGTTTGATACAAAGACTCCTATACTAGAACTCTTGCATTAGTTTGAATATTAAAGTGTCTTTTACAAGAACCCATTCTTCTACTCCTTAGAACTCGAGAGCAAGAAGATTTAAGCTTACTCGTACTGCAAAAAAAATAAAAATGCACTTACTAGATTTCTCTTAATAATTTACTCCTTGTGGTCAAAATGCTAAATGGTTGAAAACAATAAGAAAGTAAAAAATCTCTTTTTTATGACTACTTTATAGTTCTTAATTTTCAAATCACACATTTTCTCACTCATACATTTATCTTCCTCCTAATTAGTTAAAAACATATTCATAATACTTCATGAAAGGTTCTTCGTAACAAATACCAATGCTAGTTGATTTCAATGTCCATCCCTTTTTTTTCATCTTGTTGAGTTGTTGTTTTCAATTGTCAAAGTTACCCACGTGTAAATGTTTGGACACATGATCACTTCAAGCGATAGTTTTCAGTTGTACCAAACTGATCCTCGTGTTTCAAATAAGTGGTACTAGCAGATTCAAATATGAAGTTTGACAGGTAAGTTTACTGAACATTTAGTTTCCAATGGTGCAAGCGTTACCGACAGCTTGAGCCAATTATATTATTCCCCCGCATCAGTTTTCCTAGTTTTTTTCGAAGTTTAATAATTTTCCATCCAATTGTTTCTAAACAAGGAAGTCCAAGAACATATACATCATAATCATAACATTAATTAACAATCAACGTACGATAATGAATCGCAATATTGAAGGTCAAAGACGGCCCATGGCAGCATGTGAAATTGGTGAACGAGTTAGCAACGTTGGGTGGCAAAATCTTCAAAGTCCAAGCATATAGGAATAGGCGCCGCACACACGCACTCACCAGTCCGAAATTTTTGCTGCCTGTGTCAAAAGTGGTCCATAGAATTAGGGACAGCTATCCGCACATTCGGTTTGTTTGGAGACATGTATTCGTGCAGACATGAAAATAAGCTTTGATTGCCAATAAGAAAAAATTTGATTTAATTTTAATTTAATAAGTGGAAAATAATATTTAATTGTTTTAATCGTGTTTATTACATAAAAAGAGTTTAATTATGATATTCATTAAACCTAAAGGTTTATCTGTACAAAAATTGCGTCCAATTACATTTGGCAAATTTCACTCATCCGTTTTTATTCTCCCATTTTTTTTTCGCGTTGGACGAAAATATGAGGAGAAAAAAATATATATATATATATATATATATAATTTTGTTTTAGCTAGTGTAATTTAGTCTGAGCTAAGAGTTTAATGGTCCGTTGAATTACAACCAAAATCAATTCTTCATGACCCATATTTTAATGTAAATAATTTAGACACACATCTTAATTACATTTAATAGTTTAAGATCTATTCTATCAAAATAATCCGGTCAAAGTTAAAAACAAACAAACACTAATTTTGAAAAACACTTTGTGTAAAAATATTAATTCAATTGCGTGCATAGAGTAGAGACATTAATCTATTTTAAAATTTCACTTAACATAGATTTCATAATTTTATGTTATTTTACTAGTTTATAAATAGAGACATTAGGATTAGACTAGTGAACCATAAATTAATATCTTTATTAACTGATGCAATCTTTAAAACATTGTTGAATACCAAGGACATAAGGATAGGAAGGAGAGGCCGTGAGGTTGCCATGTTTCTCTCCACCTAGTAATATTCTCATGAATCTATTCATTCATATATTGAGTTCATAATTTCATAAATTAAAAAAAGTATATTTAATAAAAAATTTATCATATTAAAATATAAAAATAATTTAGTATTTATTTTTAATATAATTAATTGTTTTAATAAAATATACTAGACACTCATTGGCTAATAATCGTTGTTCATATTGGTAAAAAAATACTCATTGTCTTTTTTTTTGTGGAACAATTTTTAACATTGAAAGCCCAGAAGCAAAGGCTCAAAGGCACAGTAACATTGGCCTAAACCAAGCAGCCCAAGAGCGAAAACTATGGCAGTACACTGGGAAGAAATTGTAAGACCAAGTACGCCTGTTGAGACAAATCCAACCTTAAATACGGTAAGACTAGCACAGCTAGTTCCACAAAATATGCTAAATCTTGACTTAGAAACAGACAGTATGATAAACCTTATAGTAAATTAGAATTTTACCTCACTGTTGTAATTGATTCCCTTGCCCTTTTCAATTTAAAGGACCGTAGGCCCACAAGTTAATTATAACTAAGTTGGACCAAGTTCAGAAAACGTTTTAAACGGATCTCAAAATGCCAGCCTGGGCCAGCTGAGAAATAATTAGTATGACAGATTGGTATGGTCTAGTCAGCATCAATTTGCTTAATCCTGTGCTTTAACGGATCTGTACTTCGTGTTTTCCTTTTTACTTGTACAGAATTTAAGTTATGGAATAGTTTAAATGATTTGTAAGTCAGTCCAAAATAAAATCATCTTTTAAAACGTTAAAATGACTAAAGGAATTTTATTATTTTATTTTATTTTTATGTGTATAAGTGAGTTGGTCTCAAATTAAACTCATTTAACCAGTAATTTTTTCAAACAACCCGTGCAAACCCATTATTAATCAAACTAAACTTTGCTTAATATAAACCCGCTGCACAGGTTGAGTTATGCAGACCAATCCTCAAACCGTGATCCATATACTCACCCTTAGCAATAGTCGGTGAGCATCGTTACCTCATGCATGATGCATTAAATGTCTAGACTAATATTCATAGGTTAGGCTGAGTGAAATTTAAGATATTTTATAATCCAATCCACTCATTTCGTTGATAGGTTGAGTTAGAGGAATTTTTTATTCAAATTGACATGATTTAAACCAATGGAGTAATATATGTACCAAGAAAAAAAAACTAGGATACATAAGATATTTACATGTTAAAATAAATGTCAAAATAGAAAATTAAAAAAGTCATTACACATAATAAGTCCCGACTAAAGCTAACATAAATCCCAAATGTACTAAACAATAAAAAAGAACTCTAAAATGTGTCAAATAGACTAAGGTAACACAAATCTCAAAATCCATAAATAATAAGTTATGCAAATCAATTACAATTAGTGTCATGGCAAGTAACATTTTTTTGTGTGTATATAGCAGTAATGAGGATAGAACCGAGATCTTCATGCAAATTACCTCAACTTCCCACTATTAGGCCGACCCTAGTAGTTCCATCACAAGTAACATTTGAATTGCTGTAATTATTAACTTAATCAGTAATTATTAAAAAAAAACTTCTCCAAGTGATCCATCAATTTCTCTTTATAATGGTCCATAATATGCTTCATTCATTTCTTATCTCTATTTTCTTCACGTTCTCAACATAGTCTTAACCTGGTGGAATGGAAAGAAATAGAGGAGATATAAATTTGGCTTGTTTGGTAGGGTGGAAATGGAAGAAGAGAGAAATAAAAAAAATGTGAGTTCCACACTTTTTTATGTCCTTGCTGAAGTGCGCAAAAATATGAAGGAGAGACGCATGCCACACATTTTGTGACAATTTTTTTCTAGCAGTTAAAAACCACAAAAAATGGCAAATATTGGTTGGTTTGAATGTTTATTGACAGTTTAAAACGGTTAGGAACTGTTATAATCGATTTCCAAGAGTGCTTAATCGATTAAAAATTGCTATAATTGATTAACAATTTTTATTTTATTTTTTCTATTTCTCTTTTTCCTATGTATTCCCCATTTCTCTTAAATCAAATATACTTATATTCACTCTATTTCCACTTATTTCCATTTATTCTATTTCTCTCTTTCCTATTTTCATCCACTCTATTTTTTACCTATTTCTTTCCTTCATACCAAACACACTCTAAAGGAAAAACAAATTTTTCAAAAAATAATGTGGGTTGGGTTCTGTTGTGTGGCTTGATAAGCACCCACAACCAGACCCATAACCAGTGAGTTGTAGTTTCCAACCCGACCCATAGCACTCAATTGTGTTTTATATAACAAATCACACATGGGCGTCTACACTACCAAGTTCAGACAATAAAACTGGTATTCGTCCAATTGACAATATTTCGGTCAGAAAATGAAGATCAATATCAATGACAATATTTTAAGATCCCTGTTTCACTCCACAATATATACTTTTATCTAACATCCAATGCGCTCAGATCATGATGACAACCATCACAATTCAGTCAGTCTGTATTTCTACTCAATGTATAGGCTGCAAATGCAATCACAAGCAAATACTATGACATGTCTAGAAGCGAATGACATGTCTACAAGCGAATTTCAACTTGAGTGACCTACTAGTCCAAAATTGCCTTGACGCTTAAAATTTATGGACCTCTCGTTTATATATTTTCATTTCTTTTTCTAATCCATCAATGTGAAACTCATTCTGCACATAGACTGTCACCACAACTCCATAAAACTACATTCAAAAAATGGGATGCCTTCACCAATATCAACCACCCTATGGTCTATGCTACCTCAATCACACAAAATCCCGTAATGATATTAATCAAAGTGTTGTTGTGAATACGGGCTAACACTATGTCCCTGTTACTCTGCTCATCACAACATGGAAAGATAAGAGCTCTCAACAGGAAAAGTGCTATGATCCAACCACGCATATATAATTGGAGCCTTACAACGTATAAAAAGACAACTTGTGTAGACATGCATACAATTTGTTAATGAATTATAAAAAATGGAGCACCTCTCAACTTCTTAAACCACAATGTAGTCAGGCATACGCATATGTTAGTTCAAGATCTCTATACAAGTAAAGTGTTGAGCTCAACACTTACAGAAACAAAGAGATGAACTTAAATGTGGTGTTAATCAGCATGGAATCCAAGGGAGAAATAGTTGATATAGTCGCAATTACATAACACATACGATTAACATAATCAACTCTAAAGTGCTTGCAGAACAAAAGAAGCATCGTTGTTGCTTACCATTGATTGGAATCTTAGGACAAGGTTGATTCAAACAAACAGTAAATAAATCATAGCATTTCTAAGAATATAACATCCAAATAGCAACTAATAAGTTCATCCACCCATGGAATTAAATATTATCAAGGATACACTCACAACATCACCTGAAAATAGAAAGCATAAATATAAGAATTTAATCAAAATACATTCATCTTTATACTCTGACTTTTATGATAGATAGTGTGACAGAGCATCAAAATTAAACTCTTCTGATCATGACTTAGGAATTCAGCTGAAACTACCAACCTTCAAGGAAACGGTCTTTCCGCAGAAATAAACATTCACAGTGTACAGAATAAAGATTCAATCAATCTACATTGTCTCCTAACTCGTGGGGTATCTAGATTCTAAGAGAAGAAAACACAATTGGCACATAAGAGAGAAACCAACATCACTATCTAACAATTACTAACCATTAACCATCAATGCGGTATCTCTCCCAGTTAAATCACCAACAAGAAGTTTCAATCGCGCCAAAATGTGTCAAGCTCAATTCATAACACTTAACACTTAACACCACTTAATTGAGAATAAAAATTGATGGATTATTAGGACAAAACTTAGATGCAGTTCCTTGAGTACTTTTGATGTTCTCCTCGAATCAGAATTAAGCCCCTATGGAAGTGTATCTAAGTTTTGTCCTCACTGTTATTACCACAATTGGGTGCAAAAAAAAACCATGCGCACACAAAAGAGACTATGAAGTTAGAAATAAGACAGTTTTTCACACGAATTTGAATAAGCCAGAGTAACTCTTTCTACATGATCACTCCAATTCTACAATCTCACAAAACACACAATTAAAGAGGGTCGGAGACGGTGGCGGCGACGCCCTCTACGGCGGCTCGGCCCGGCGGGGCTCTGGCCTTAACGGTGTCAAGCATGCGCTTGCTGATCTCCTTGGAGTACACCTGGAGGGTTACAATGCCGTCGCCGGAGGCCGCGGCGGAGGCGCCGGCGGCGGAGAAGGCCTCGTCCTCTATCCGGCTGGCGGCGGCGGAGGCTTCGTCGGAGGAGAGAGTGCCGTATCGCGTGGAGAGGACGGAGGGGGCGGAAAGGGTCTCGATGAGGCGGTTGATGACGGCGTCGCGGGTGCGCTGAGTCGGGGGCCATATGCTGAAGGAGATGGCGGCGGCGGCGTCGGACTGCGGCGGAGCGGAGGCTTGTTCGGGGGTGGTTTCCGGGTCGGACATTGTTCCGAGGAAGGGGGGCGTGTGGGATTTGTGTTTGTCGAATAGTGGTTTTTAAAGTGTGGGTGTGTGTTTTGTCTTGTTTTCTTCTGTTTGGGTGAGCGATGGGATGGAATGACCAACAAGTGACCGGTGGGATGGGTTGCCTTGTAAGGAAGATTTATGGGTGGGACGGCTCACCTTTTATCAATAAAAGAAAATGAGGAGCGATAGCAATACGCTCTCAACATACTCTTTTGAATATTTTTTTTATTAGTTAAAATTTATTAAAAATTACACAATTATAAGAGATAATTATTAAATAAAATGTAAGACTTATAAAATTTTATAATTTTTAATAAATTTTAATCAATAAAAAAGAATATATTCAAAAAAATGTGTTAGCGAGTGTGTTGCTAACATTTTTCAAAGAAAATTATCATTTAAAATCATGCTTTTTTCTTTCTTTCTTTTTTTCTTTCTCTTAAGGTGAGTTTGATAGAAGAGAAATTTCTTCATACTCAAAAATCATGATTCCTATGAATCATGAATATCAGGAATCATGATTTTTAAGAATAACTAAAATATGTTTGGTTGGTTATGAATATTCTCGAAAATATTTATATTTGTTTCTTTAGAATTAAAGATTTCTACTTTTAGTTTTAATAGAACTTTTCCAAAAACTTTAATTATTTATCACATTAAATGAGTTAATAAAGGTAACATGATATTTTTACCGCAATAAAACTTTGTTCCTAACTCGAAAAAGTTAGATTCCACCTCCTCCCATGAGAACAATTTCATAGGAAACAAAGGTAAAAAAGATTCTCTAGAAACAAGGTTTCCTGATAATGTCATTTTTTAAATAATTGTTGATGGTGAAAATTTGTTTGAGAAATCGAAATCGCTTCAATTCTCAATAGATAACTTCTCACAGAGATTCTAATCAACAAATAAAGATTTTTAAACGACACTTAGAATCTTAAAATTTTAGTGTGGATTGTTTTATTAGAACTAGCAGTTAAAACTTTCAACTTGAGAACAATCCGATTAATATTTCATTATTTAGCAATAATTTCATATAATACTCGAATTTGTTATGTTCTTAATACAAATTGAATTAGTACCACATTCATTTGTAATACAGGTAAATGTATGGTTTCGAGATATTATAAAGTAATTGAACAAGAGCATAAACATTAAAACTAAATTGTGAAGGAGTTATCGAAAGAAAAAAGAGTTATCAAAAGGAATTGCAACAAAGGTAATGCATTAAAATAAAAGACGGATTAGAACATACACGTTCTCGTTGGGATTGGTAGCCATATGTGTGGCGCGTGTGCTATACAGGATTTGTGTAAATGGTCAGAACAAAAAAAAATGACTACACGATCGCTTATTTATAGACATTCCATCTAACGGTAAAATTACTACAACAAGACACATATACAACATATGAATAACTTCTAAATAATATGCTAACACTTGTACAGAACCGTTTTCTAATAATAACTGCTTCCAACGTTATTATAATCTCCTTTATACATCTTTTTGATTTGGCCAAGATCTTTTGTCAAACATCACTTGAATGTTTCCTCAAACATGATTCAAAACTCCTCCTCGAATAGCTAGGACTTTTACTCAAATTCCTTGAAGATTCTCGAGTCAAACACTTTTGAGCAGCTTTTTTGTGTATTAATTATGATCTTGTCGAACAGGTTATTTCAACAAAATTTGAATCTTGTCGAAAAAAGCATAGATGTTTGATAACTTACCTTCGTGTATTTCTTTTCGACAACCATTTTTGACCAATTTCATAATGACCCTAACAATAATAAACCAAACATGGGAAATAAACATTTCCAACTTCAAATTCTTGGAAAACTAAAAACTTCCCTTATGTCAAATGCCCCCTAAGTAAAGGATTTTAGGCATGGGAACAATTTTTGGAAACACTATTTCCTAGGAAGCTTCCCTTCTACCAAACTTCAATCAATTAAAATACTCTTTATCATTTTGGAAATTTCTGGATTTTAGGCTGAGGACTTAAGAGTGTATTGGATTAAGATTTTAAAAGACCTTTTTGTAATAAAAAAGTATTGTGGTATTCAATTAACACTTTTTAATAGTATGAATAAGTCTTATGATATTCAATCAAACTATTAGAATTTTTTTAAGGTGTTAAAATATGGTGTTAAAAAGTCTTCTAGTATTCAAAAACATATAAATTTCAATGGATTATTTTGTATGATGGATTTTGTGTGACCTTTTAGTATGATATATAAATACTACATTCATCCAACAATCCTATCTAAATCCTTGAGAATTTTTTGACTTTTCTACTTTCTCATCCCTTCTCTTCTTCTTCTTTTTTCGCCATTACCAGACTTTTATTTCTCTCATCACACATATTCTCTCTTTTTGTTGAAGGCAGTACAAATATTGGTACAGTACTCAATCATCTCTTTCTTCCAATCTTACGTGCCTTCTCTCTAACTAGGCAAAAGACAATCTTTTACTTTATAAGAGCATGTATTGTGAATTGATTCCATTAAAAGAACATTTGTCTTGTTACATTTTTTTAAGCAATTACATTGATGTGGATAACCATTTTTCATGCCTTTTTTTGTG
This sequence comes from Spatholobus suberectus, assembly GCA_004329165.1. Classification (NCBI taxonomy): domain Eukaryota; kingdom Viridiplantae; phylum Streptophyta; class Magnoliopsida; order Fabales; family Fabaceae; genus Spatholobus; species Spatholobus suberectus. The sequence continues at coordinate 6,307,084 of CM014733.1, forward strand.
CCTATTCCATGCCTTTTTTTAACGAAAGTCATTGTTATGGAGAAAAATTGGTACGTTTTGAAATTAGAAACACGTCATTCAATCAAAATTCTTTTGGTGTTGGAATTGTAACGAGGCATTTCAATTTTTAATGCAATCAGATTGAATTCCATTTGTAACGCAATCAATCTTTGGCCTACCAATTTGAATTCATCGCAATAAATCTAAATTCAATTTTTTGGTTGTAAAAACAACAAAATCAATTTCGACTGAAGTGTTCAACCAAAAAAATAGTGTCTTTCATCGTGTTTTGTAATTCATTCCATTCACTGTTAATCATTGACTTGATTATAGAAATCGTGCTCTGTTTTCAAATGGAAAAACAAAGAGGGACTTGAAAGACTAATGTTTTGTAATTGGACATTAGAGGTGGTTGGTCTATGGGAAAACTAAAAGTAATAGACACATTATTTCATAATTCATAACTAGAATTTATTTTTGTAGAGGATAATAAATAATTTATTTAAAATATATAAATTATATTATAATTAAAATTTAGAATAAATAAATATTTTTGAATATATAAATTATATTTTAGGTTTATAATGAATAATTTAAATTATAATATATGGTTATTTTTAATTATTTACAATCTCTTTTAAAAAACTATTGAAATTTAATTTAAAGTTAGAGATAAAAGGTGATAGACTGAAGGAGATAGACAATTAAGGAGATCGAGTATACAAATAAGGATAAAATAATAGTAGTTTGAAATGGTTAAGAGAAAATTTTTTGGAATAATTGTAGGAGTAATGTATGAAATACATATTCAACTGATAGAAGAGAGAGAATATTGAGAATGATTAATTAAGAGCTAGAGAGAGTAACCATAATTTTAAACCTATTGTTCAAACCTACGAGCAAAAATGAGAAGATGGTAATGTATGGAGGGCTAGTATAGCTTTAGATATGTGGAGAAATGCTACTTAGGAGGACATGAAGCTAGAATCAATTAGTTATTAAAAGATTGGAAAATTGTTTTTTTTTTCCTTTATCAAAACTTTACCATTTATTTGTTATCTTTTTTATTAACTCTTGTGACTTTGAATGCTTGTTAAAAATCCATGGGATCTTTTCAAATTTTATAAGTCCATGAAGTTCTTTTAAATCTTATAAATTCTTATGATATAAATATATTCAAATTCAAACTACAAATTCTTGATTATAAAAGTCTTTTAAAAAAAATTGTATAAGTCATTATATTTTTACATAATCTTTTAAAATTCACAAGACTTTTTTATGGCAAAATCGTTTTTTGAAATCTCAATTCAATACACCCCTTAATTTGAGTCTATAATTACCATAGTCAAGCTCTTAATCACGAGTCACTAATGACTAATCACACCATATTTGTTGGGAGAATAATTAATTTCAAATTTTAAATCTTTAATATATTGTTTATATTTAAAGATATTATTTTTATTTTAGAGATTTGTTTCTTCTTTTAATATTAGGATGCAAGTTGTATAAATAAGAGTTATTGAGATGAGAAAAACTACCCCAACCTAGAAAAGGGGGTCAAGTGAAAAGAGAGTTTCATAAGTTTGTCAAGAAAACTTGTAATAGGATAAGTATTTTAGATGATAAATATATATTGAGATGTTTTCATGGATGTAGGTAAGATGTGTCGAACTACGTTAAATTGTATCTTTTGCTATTTATATTTTATGGTGTTATTGTGCGTGAAGAGGGGTTTGTTTACCCAACAATACCTGTAACATCCCGAGCACTGATGAGGGCGAGGAGTGATCGCCGGTGTAAAAGAAATGAGGCATGGACAATGAGCGGCTCCTGGCAGGCTTCCAGCGGGAGGGGTACATGAATGAATCGAATACACACCCGAACGAGAGGGATCCAGAAGCTGTGCAGGTATAGGACTGTACGGTTGAGGATAGCTTAAAGGAATTAATAAGTACTACCTATACCAACAAGATGCATCTACTTTTCGGTAGCCTATCACTTAAAAACTCCACAATTAAGCGTGCTTGACTTGGAGCAATTTAGGGATGGGTGACCTCCTAGGAAGTTTCCCAGGAAGCATATGAGTGAGGACAAAGCACGCTGAAAAGTCTTGTGTTGGTTTGTGGGGACAGTCACTTATCCTGCAAGCGGCCGAGCGTTACAAAGTGGTATCAGAGCAAGGCCTCTCTCCCAGTACGGTGTGGTTCGAGGACGAACCAAGTGGAAGCTGGTGGGCATGTAACATCCCGGGCACTGACGAGGGCGGGGAGTGATCACCGGTGCAAAAGAGATGAGGCATGGACAATGAGCGGCTCCTGGTAGGCTTCTAGCGAGAGGGGTACATGAATAAATCAAATACACACCCGAACGAGAGGGATCCAGAGGCTGTGCGGGTATGGGACTGTACGGTTGAGGATAGCTTAAAGGAATTAATAAGTGCTACCTATACCAACAAGATGCATCTACTTTTCGGTAGCCTATCACTTAAGAACTCCACAGTTAAGCGTGCTTGACTTGGAGCGATTTAGGGATGGGTGACCTCCTAGGAAGTTTCCCAGAAAGCGTGTGAGTGAGGACAAAGCACGCTGAAAAGTCTTGTATTGGTTTGTGGGGACAGTCACTCATCCTGCAAGCGGCCGGGCATTACAATACCAATGGATAAATAGCCACATATGGAGGCAAAATTCTTGTTGACCTTAATATCACTTGCTGAAGTAATGACTGTAACACCCTCAATTTTAGGAAATATTAATATTAATATTTTATTTTCAATAGACGTTTATATATTATTATTTTTTATTATTACTATCGTTCCGATATACGGAGACATGGCATGAAAGCCTAAATATTAATTCTGTATTCTGAAAAATTAACATTTTCCAAGAACAAAGGATTGTATTTAGATTTATACAAGTTAGAGATCTACAAAATTAACTAGGGACTCTGACCGTTAGAAATATAGATACATTAGGATAGAAAAATGCTAAATAAATATAAAAATATGATAAAATGATATTTTGAACATTGAAACATGCTTAGAATATTATTTTATATTATTGTGAATTTTTTCGTAATTTTTAGAGATTCTTCAATTTTTAGAGAACTCCAAAAATTATTTTAAAAAATTAAGAAGCTAATTTAATGTGTTTAGAAGAGTTTGGTAAAGAAAAATTATAGATTTATACTTTCTAAATTATTAATGAACTCTAATGCTTTAAGAGGCTTACAAACACATGTTTTATGCTAAGGGAAGAGAGGAGCAACTGTCACTTCCTTTTTCTGTAAACCTAGGTCAGATTTCAGCCTTCCTCTCTAAAACCCAACACTGATTTCGTTTTTCCTTGAGGCACACACACATCCAAGGGTTTGTTTCTCTCTTGATCAAGCTTGTGGGAGTCTTGAAATTTGGCATCTTCACACTTTTTTGCTCTCATCTTCACGTGGCAGTACACAAAGTAAGGGGAGGAGGTTTTGCTACCTTTATATGGTCTGAAATTGAATGATAATGGAGATTCCCTTGATCTCCTTGATTATGTATATGCATTAAAGCTAATCCATGAGTGTTGTGTGTATGTTTTATGATATCAACTATGTTTTGTTTTTTAAATCAATAGCTTGCTCACCATTTCTTGCTATTTAAATTTGTTTTAAGATCATATTCTTCATGTAATTCATGCCCTAAATGGTTGTAGGTTGAAGCTCTAACTTGTATGCATTTGTATGAAGCTCAATGACTTGATCTTGTCACTTGAAAAGCATATACTCTGTCAAAAACGTGATTACTGTTTCGGGTCTGAATTGGTGTGATGAATTAGGAAATTAACTTACTTTTGATCATAGTTTTAAGCGACAAAAGGTGTTATGTCATTACCAAACTTGAAGAGAGTGAAATTATGCTCAAACTATGTGTTAGAAGCATGAAATTAATGAGTTTTTTGCATAATTTTATTGCTGCTGTTCTATTGTGTTTAAGGCTATTAAAATCACATTTTTGTGAGCCAAATGTTGCCTATTAATTGTATTTTGATTTGTATATGATCCCTCTAAAATTTGGCAAGCACTAGAGGCCATTTGAACATGATTTGCTACTTGAAATCACCATGTGACAACAAAAAATGAAAATCTGTTCTGCTCTATTTTTAAGCATGAAAACTATACTTAAATGAGATTTAAAGTGTGCTAATTGTATAAATTAGGTGCCTTATAGTTAGTATATGGTACCTTTAAATTTTGGTGAACATTGATAGTCATTTGACATGTTATGACACTTGAAATTAGTCATTATATAGCAAATACAAGTTGTTGTCCTACAGTTCTACAACAGTGAAAAATTCATATTTCTTAGTGTTTAAATGATATATAATTGACTAATAATGGATGTCACCACATTAAAGAACATAAAGGAGGAGGATTGAGTGAATTTGGATGCAATTTGAGCCATAAAGAGCATATTTATGTACATGGGTTGCATGTTGTCTTGTTTTTAAATATGACAGCAAAAATCAGTTTTAAAATAGAGTTTTAGTATATTGGAAGGTTAGAGATCTAGTTAATAAGGTCATGGACAATTAAGGAGTGAAAATCACTTGGATTGATGAAAGAAACTCATTATATGTTGTAGAAAGAAATCAAGCCAACAAGGAGAAACTTACTAATTTAGAACCATTCTCAATCGCAATTTCATTTCAATATCAAAACTCAGTTCATTTTCACATAGGCTCTCATGGCCTTATCATTTGGTAGCTTTCAAGCTTAGCACAATCGTCATATCTCAGTTTCAATTCTAAAACTACAAAAACATAGTATCTCAACACTTTATTTCGAGTAACATAATCAAAACAAAATCATCATTCCATCCAATACTACACAATAGCCATATTCCACTTATATAAGCTAGCAAGATCAATTTTAGTTCCACACATGATTTTTTAGTTCAAGATTCTCTATTAATATTCGATCAAAAAGCCTTTTGCTCATTGTCCTCATTTAGTCTAGGTATTAATATTCTTTCTCAAAATAGGAAACAAATTTAATTAACTAAAGTTAGTATTCCAAATTTTGTTATAAGTGGTTGATCATTATATTACCATTACTAGAACTTAATTTTTAGGATTTTAGTCCATTAATGTTATGTCACTTTGCCATCACACACCATTAAAGTCATTTGACAATATATACTAAAAGTTTAGTTATTAAAACTAATTTGGTAAGTCTAGGCTACTTTAACTAACTCACTATTCTTTTTCATGGTTCTAAATTAGTATGTTTCTCCTTGTTGGCTTGATTTTCCTCTACAACATATAATGAGTTTCTTTCATCAATCCAAGTGATTTTCACTCCTTAATTGTCCATGACCTTATTAACTAGATCTCTAACCTTCCAATAAACTAAAACTCTATTTTAAAACTCATTTTTTCTATCATATTAAAAAACAGGACAGCATGCAACCCATGTACATAAACATGCTCTTTATGGCTCAAAATGCATCCAAATTCACTCAATCCTCCTCCTTTACGTTCTTTAATGTGGTGACATCCATTATTAGTCAATTATATATCATTTAAACACTAAGAAATATGAATTTTTCACTGTTGTAGAACTGTAGGACAACAACTTGTATTTGCTATATAATGACTAATTTCAAGTGTCATAACATGTCAAATGACTATCAATGTTCACCAAAATTTAAAGGTACCATATACTAACTATAAGGCACCTAATTTATACAATTAGCACACTTTAAATCTCATTTAAGTATAGTTTTCATGCTTAAAAATAGAGCAGAACAGATTTTCATTTTTTGTTGTCACATGGTGATTTCAAGTAGCAAATCATGTTCAAATGGCCTCTAGTGCTTGCCAAATTTTAGAGGGATCATATACAAATCAAAATACAATTAATAGGCAACATTTGGCTCACAAAAATGTGATTTTAATAGCCTTAAACACAACAGAACAGCAGCAATAAAATTATGCAAAAAACTCATTAATTTCATGCTTCTAACACATAGTTTGAGCATAATTTCACTCTCTTCAAGTTTGGTAATGACATAACACCTTTTGTCTCTTAAAACTATGATCAAAAGTAAGTTAATTTCCTAATTCATCACACCAATTCAGACCCGAAACAGTAATCACGTTTTTGACAGAGTATATGCTTTTCAAGTGACAAGATCAAGTCATTGAGCTTCATACAAATGCATACAAGTTAGAGCTTCAACCTACAACCATTTAGGGCATGAATTACATGAAGAATATGATCTTAAAACAGATTTAAATTGCAAGAAATGGTGGGCAAGCTACTGATTTAAAAAAAATAGAGTTGATATCATAAAACAAACACACAACACTCATGGATTAGCTTTAATGCATATACATAATCAAGGAGATCAAGGGAATCTCCATTATCATTCAATTTCAGACCATATAAAGGTAACAAAACCTCCTCCCCTTACTTTGTGTACTGCCACGTGAAGATGAGAGCAAAAAGGTGTGAAGATGCCAAATTTCAAGACTCCTACAAGCTTGATCAAGAGAGAAACAAACCCTTGGATGTGTGTGTGCCTCAAGGGAAAACGAAATCAATGTTGGGTTTTAGAGAGGAAGGCTAAAATCTGACCTAGGTTTACAAAAAAAGGAAGTGACGGCTGCTCCTTTCTTCCTTTGGCATAAAACGTGTGTTTGTAAGCCTCTTAAAGCCTTAGAGTTCATTAATAATTTAGAGAGTAGAAATCTATAATTTTTCTTTACAAAACTCTTCTAAACACATTAAATTAGCTTCCTAAATTTTTTTATAATTTTTGGAGTTCTCGAAGTATCTACAATTGAGCTCGCAAAGTTACCCGTGAACACTTTGAGTCAAAATTGAAAAATCTCTAAAAATTACAAAAAAAATCACAATAATATAAAATAATATTATAAGCATGTTTCCATGTTCAAAATATCATTTTATCATATTTTTATATTTATTTAGCATTTTTCTATCATAATGTATCTATATTTCTAACGGTCAAAATCTCTAATTAACTATGTAGATCTCTAACTTATTTAAGTCTAAATACAATCCTTTGGTTTGGGAAAATGTTAATTTCCCAGGATACAAAATTGATATTTAGGCTTTCATGCCATGTCCCTGTATATCGGAACGATAATAATAATAGAAAACAATAATATATAAGCGTCTATTGAAAATAAAATATTAATATTAATATTTCCTAAAATTGAGAGTGTTGCAATGACACCCCCTTATATATAGACAACAGTTGCAAAAAGAGAAGAACACAATTTTGGAAGTATTGGGATTGACTTCATGCCTAGAGTTTAGCATTGATTGGGATATTTGGTACCTACTTTATAACAATGGTAAAATACTCCAGGAATGGTACTTGATAAGAAAAATATATCAACTTCTATCTAAGTAAAGGTCACCGGTAGAGCTTTGTTAGGACGAAGGGAGGCCATGGCTCCCTGAATCTTTTTTGCAATTTCTTATGTGTCTGTATTACGGTTGTAACTAGCCTGAATTGGGTCGAATTCAGTCGCATTAAGACCTAACCCAATTAAAAATAGTTGAGTTGGGTTGGTTTTTTTTTTTTTTGGGTGCGACCCAACTCAACCTTAATCGAGTTAGGTTGAGTCATTGGGTTGGACAATTAAAATATTAATATAATTTTTATATTCAAAAAAAATTAAAAAACCAAAAAAAAAGAAAAATTAAATACTTAATTAGTTCAACTCATTCAACGCATGTTCAATTTAAAATCAAAGTCTAACCACACAAATTTAACAATCAAGAAGAATACAATATATGTTAATATTATAATATATTTAATTTTTTATTAATAAAATAATAAGTCAGGTTGGATCAGGTTAGGAATGCATCAACCCCGGGACCCAACCCAATCTTAATTGGGTCAATGAAAATGCACTCGACCCAACCCGATGACTCGGCCCAATTCACTGAAATGTAGTCGGGTTGGTCGAGTTCGCGGGTCAATCGCAACTCACTTACGCATTAGAAACTTTTACCAACTCTTACACCATTCAATAACTTTCAATTAGATAATATTTTTCAAAACCTAGTGTTAGATTGGAAGTTCCTTTCACATAGATTATATATACCAAATTTTATATTAATCCAAAAATATTTAATACCTCATTTATATAGATCAAAATCGACGTAATATATTTAATAAAAAAATCGACGTAATATATACTTTTCAAAATATACTAAAATATAAATTATTTGATCACCTTTTTATTGTTCTTTAATTTTGACAAAATTTGATACAAACAATCATGGTAATATAAAGTTATAATTCAATGGTTGGATTGAAAAAATTTATCATTTATATAAAGTTATTGATGGTGTAATAGTTGGTAAGAGTTACATCGGTGTAATTTGATCTCTTCCACATATATATATGGGTCAGGATTCGTTGACACCAGGTATCAAAGTTAGTCAAATTAAACTTTCAATACCTTTTTGTAGAGTGCAAATTTAACCCATCCAACCATTGAATTATGTAATATTATCTTCATGATCATGTATATCAAATTTCACATCATTTAGACTTTTCTTGATATGTTATCTAACATTCAATATGTAAATATATTTTAATATCATATTGTACATTTAAATAAAGTGATGTGATGAATTATTAAATAATTTTATAATTGTATGAAATTTATATACTTAATCTAATTAATAAGAACATCAAATTTAATAGTTAGATTGTTTAAATTTGCATTCTACAAAAAGCTATTGAAGGTGTCAATTGACTAACTTTGACACTTGGTGTCAACAGATCCTGACCATACATACATACATACATATATATATATATATATATATATATATATGAGAAATGCTAGCAACACACCATCTGACACACTCTTTTGAGCACATCCATCTTATTGGTTGAATTTTTTGAAAATTAGAAAAATTTGTGGGTCCCACATTTTACTTAATGACTCTTATGATTTAGTAGTTTTTAATAAATTTCAACCAATAATAGGGTGTGTGTTACAGAGTGTGGTCCTAGCACCTTTTTTTTTTTTCTCTCTCTCTCTCTCTATCTATCAATTAATCTATCTATTTATCTATCTATCTATCTATATATATATATATATATATATATATATATATATATATTAAAATTATCTATATTTTTATTTATTTCAATAAGATTTTCTATAATATTTTTAAATATTCTTTAAATTTTTTATTTCTCAATTATTAATAATTTTATGTCAATGAATGAGCATAGAACAACACTTTAATTAAAAATAATTTTAATCATTTTTTTTATTATTATTATAAACAATTCTATGTTAATATTACACTTTATGTTTTTGCTTTTGGTAACACCAACCCTTATGGCTAGTTTTAAACATTAATAATATTTTTCATACATTAACTATTTCATTAAATTAATTGCATTTTCATAATATAAAACCACTTTTTTAACATTCTTAAAGTTCTAACTCATTTCTTCTATGGCTTTAGTATCTCTTTGTTGACAGTGAAATTTTGCACCTTTTTTTATCAACATAATCTCATTCTAGATTTTGAGAAAGGGGACATTTATTTCCTTTGGATGCCTTTTAACCTCCTTTGTAGGCCCTTTACCCTAGGTCTACGGTTAAATTTTTATTAATTTCGATGATTGATCATGATAACAAATTGTAAATAAAAGAGAAAAGAATTAAGAGGAAAGGTGAAAAGAATTGAAATTTCAAGCAAGAGAAAGGGGTAGAAAAAGAGTGTAGAAAATGTAAAGAGATTAAAGTTTAGAGAAGAAATGGAGGGAGAAGTAGATTTGCATAAATGTAAATTGCTATAATTGAAATGGTGGTTGGAAACATTGTAAGAACATGTCGATCCGTGAACGTCGGGAACTTAGGATATGTAGGGTGTTTACAATGTCCAACCCTTATTACATGGTACAAACTAGTATTTATAGACAAAAGATTTCGAACTACTAATTAATAACCGCTACAAACTTCTACTAAATCTTCATCGTTGATGGCTTTTGTCTTCAATCTTCACTGTTGATGACTTTTGTCTTCAATCTTCACCGTTGGTGACTTTTGTCTTCAATTTTCACCGTTATGACTTTTCTAGTCTTGATGCTCTTTGGATCTTTAATTTTTTTGTCACCATCTTGTCAAAGTGAGATTACTAGAAAAGCTATATTTTCATACTTAGTCAAAATAATATGCTGAAATACCAATTCCAGCACTTAGTCAAAATGTTTTTCTCAAAATGGCTATTCTTTTTTATTTTCTCGAAATGTCCTCAAAAGACCTTTTTTGATTTTCTCAAAAAATGGTAATATCAAGACCCTCATTCTCTCTTTATATATATATATATATATATATATATATATATATATATATATATATATATAACTTATACAATATCACTTATATTTGCATATTTTTCTTGCCGACGGATTTTTCATATGAATTTTTCATGCAATTTTTTCATTGATTTTGTGATTATTTTGCAATTTTTTTATGCAAAATTTGTTATGATTTTCTAAAATATTATTATTTCCGTAACTTCAATTAAAAATTCAGTGAAAATTTAATATTTTTTGTGTATTCACATATAGTTTTTTGTTTTGTATTAAAAACTCAATGTATTTTGCATATTTTTTCACAAAAATAATTTACAAATAAATTCTCTTTTTGTAGTAGCAAATAGGGATAAAAAAAGTCGTAAAAAAATTGAGTAGTATTTTTAATAAAGTAGAAAAAAGATATTGTAATATCATAAAAAGTCAATTAATCAAGAAAATAACTAATATTTGAATAATATCATTGAATGATTAAAATCATCCATAAGAAATGCTTTTATCTAAATTATTATATTTAATTTATACATTATAATTTTAACTATTTTTGTCTCTCTAAACTTTTCATCAAGTTCCATCACTAGTAAGGATGGTGCAAACAATAAGGATCCGTTTGGTAGTCAGGATAAGATAAGATAGGATATAATAGGACAACAAGATAAGAATAGAATAAGATAAGAGAAAGATAAGTTATAATCTTATCTAACATTTGGCACACGTCAAATAACAAACCAAATAATATTAAGTTAAAATATAAAACATGTTCAAATAACACAATTACTATTTGTTAAAATTACATATAATTTTCTAAAAAGTAACTTTTAATTTTTATTTTTATTTTTTTACAAAAATATAATTTAAATTGAAGTATAAAATATTATTTTTATTTATGTAGTTACTTTTCTAAAATTATAAAAAAATATATAAGATTTTAAAATTATAATTATTAATATTTGAATTAATAATATACTTCAAATTTACATGTCAAAATTATTATAAATATATATGTGTGTGTGTGTGTGTATATATATATATATATATATAATAAAAAATATATAAAATAAATATAATATATAGTAATATATATTAATATGTATAATATTTCTATATATTATATATATTTGGTTATTATTATTATTATTATTATTATATATATATATATATATATATATATATATATATATCATCATATATTATATATAAATCTTATATGTATTTTTCATAATAATATTATATCTATTTATATTTAATTTTACATAATATTTTTATAATATAACTCTCTCTCTCTCTCTCTATATATATATATAGAGAGAGAGAGAGAGAGAGAGGCAAAGAGACAGAGACAAAGAGTTTATCATTGCTTCCTAACCCTGCTCTCCCTTTAGGATAAGAAATATACTAGAGCAACATGATAGGATAAGGAGTAGGATAACATTATCATATCTTATTGGCACAATAAATAACATATTATAATGGGATAGGATAATTATCCTATTCTATCATATCTAGGCCACCAAAAGGGATTTCTTGTACGAAGACAACTGCTAAATATTTTCAAAAACTATCATACTTTAATACTAAGGGTAGTAGGACCTAGATCTAAGACCTTGATATCAATTTGACCATTAGACAATATGATACTTTTTCCAAGTTGCAATTGACACAAACAATGCAACAATTTAACCACAAGACAATATGGTGCTTTTTTTAGGACAACCTTGACTTGTGAACTCAGTTCTTCATTTCTTCAAACTTGTATACAAAGACCTAGGCAACAAACTTGGGCATCCAAATAACATTTGGGCAATTTGAAGAAAAAAAAAACATAGGTATCCAAATAAGACCGAGTGATTAGAAGAAAATACATATTGATTGATTCACTAGTTTTCCTTTTTGAATCCCAACCCGACTTAAAATGCCATATTTTTTATTTTTTCATTCATTTTTCTATTTAATTGATTCATCAGCTTTTCCATTAAATTATTTTCACAAATTTTAGTATACTTTATATTATATTTATTGATTATGAGGTCTTAATTTGTTTGAAAATATTTTCTATAAAATTGAAAAATATTAATTATTTTCATTTTTTAATTTTCATTAAATGAAATAAAAAAATCACATAAATAATATAGTTAAATAAAATTTTGATATTTTAAAATTTTAAAAATTTTATTTTTCCAATTTAATTTCAATTTCAATTTTTTAACTTTTAATTTGTTATTAAGTTTTTGAATTCTTAATTACAATAATATATTCGTAAAATATTTTTGGATTATTTATTATATATTTGTTTCAATAAATTATTTTTTATCTTCTAAAAATTTTATTAAAAAAATAATATAGAAATTTATAAATATTTATCTTGTTGTAATTAGTACCTAAATTTATTTAACTAATATTATATACAATAAAATATTTGAAAATATCTTTAAAATTACTTTTTATCAATTACAATATTTTTTAACATTTTAAAATTTTTTAAAAATTTTAAATATATTTATTACATAAAATAAAAGAACGTTGCTAAAATGAGTAAACAATATAGATAAATAAAATTTGGTTATTTTAAAATATTTATAATTTTTATTCTTTAAATTTCATTAATATTTCAGATTTTTGAAAAATTTAATTTTTAGTTAAGTTTTTGAATTCTTAATTGCAATAATATATTTCTTAAATACTTTTTGGATATATGTATTAAATATTACTTAATACTTATTGGAATTATTGAATTATGTTTAAATAAATTATTTTTTATCTTATAAAAATATTATATATATATATTAAAATATTTGTAAATCATTTTTAAAATTATTTTTTTCTAAATAAAATAATTTTTAACATTTTTAAAATTAAAAATTTTAAACATATTATTTACATGAAATAAAAAAGTGTTACCAAAATGAGTAAATAAAATATTTAAATAATATTTTTATATTTTAAAATAATTATATTTTTTATTTAAATTTAATTAATATTTCATATTTTTCAAAATTTGTAGTTGGTAGTTAAGTTGAATTCTTAATTACAACAATGTATTTATTTAAATATTTTATAGAGTATTTATTAAATTATTTTTTATAGATATTGATATTATTGAAATTCATTTAAATAAATTATTTTTATCTTATATAAATATTATTGAACAATAATATAAAAGTTTTTAAATATTTTATCTTTTGTAATTAATACTTACATTTATCTAATTAATAGTATTTATAATAAAATATTCATAAATCATATTTTAAATTTTTTTATTAATTAAAATATTTTTGAAATTTTTAAAATTAAAATTTTTAATTGTATATACTTTTATATATTTTTGTTATCATTAAAATAAAATTATATTAATTAAATTAATTTTACGTATTTTTTTTTAACATGTATTTTCTTCCATCAAGTGAGGCAAGTAGTTTTAAATAAATTTAATTTTTTTATCAAACAACTTTTAACTAAAAAGAAGCTTTAAAACAAAAAATAAATAAAATTACCAAACATCTTCTACTTTATTTTTAATGTTCTTATTTTGAACTTTAACTTTAAACTATTTTTGAAACTAAAATAAAAAGTTAGATCAAACATAATCTAAATATATCTTAAATTTCCCTTTGTGCAATTTTTTTGGTATACAATGGTAACATAAGGGTAGAACCTATGACCTCATGCATATTACCAAACTCTACCATGCACAATGAACACAACATTATACAAAGATAAATATTTGACATGAAAATATTATCATAATTTATAAAAATAAATATACTTAGAAACATAATAAAATTAATTGAAATATAATTGCAATACAAATAAATTAATATTTTTTAACTGAGTAATCTTTGCCTCATTAAATTTTATAATTGTAATGTTAGAAGATAATTTGTTCCTTTTTTGGTAGGTTAATTACTATATTTTAACATAATACTAAAATAATCGATTTTTATTCATTTTGATATAAACATGTCTTTATTGTCTTCTTAATTTTCTTTTCTCTTCTTACTTTTATAACTTCTATACATTATTTTTTAACAATTTTTAAAAATTGTAGAACAAAATGTATTCTTTCTATGTTGACTCAATTTCTATCAAATGTTACTTAAAAAAATGTTCATTAATTCCTTATTTTGTTCTCATATGAAATTATATATTCATGCACATAGATTGTTTGTTATATTTTTTAAATCAAATTTGACACATTAACCTGCTTGATAATACTATTTTGATGAGAAATAAAAAAAATAACATTAATACTTCACGATTAACATACTCGTGTTCGTGTATCGTAGGCGTTATAGTGTTAATTATATTTTACGAGAGATTATTTTTTTTGTTTACTAAGTAAAAAGGTATTTTCAAAGCGGGAAAAACTTCTTATTGTCAAACTATTGTCGGGCTATATAAAATAAACAAGGGTTAAATATGTTTTTAGTCCTCCAAAAATTGACCTGTTTTGGTTTAGTCCTCAGAAAAAAATTTCTTTGAGTAAAGTCCCTCAAATATTAAAAATGCCCTAATTAGATCATTGTGTTAAACTCTGCTTAACTTTTCTGTTAAATGATAGTCATATCAGCTTGCAAGTAAAGTATTTTATTACCTGAAGTATCTAGTGATAATTTTTAATAAAAAATTGTGTAACTACTTTTGCTTTAAGGTTAAAAAACTCTGTGATTTAGGATTAAACAATCAATAATTTTATTCAAAAAGTATGTTACTAATTTGACCTGGACATAATAGTTGACATGGATGGCCACATCAGCAAATTAATGGTGATTGTGATGTTAATGTGGTCATCATTTAATAGAAAAGTTAAACAAAGTTTAGTACAAGGATCTAACTAGGATATTTTTAATATTGAGGGACTTTATTCAAAGAAAAAAATTTCTGAGGACTGAAACCAAAATGTAACAACCCTCTGTCACTATAGTACCACTTACTACTTCATACATTACTAAGATATTCAATAATAAATAATCAAATACTGTTATAAGATCATATAGGGCTATCAAATATTTACACACATTAAAATAATATGATATACAAACCATCATATACTATTCAAGTTATACAATATCAAGGGAGAGGGATACAAAAATAAATTCCCTACAGCTAGTCAACTATACAACATATACATCAACCATAAAAAGATCTTCCAAAAGATCCACCCAAAAAGGGCCTTCTACCATCTCCACTGATACCTCTTCCATCAACTGTGGGAAACTGGATTTGCTGAAGCTTCACCCTCTACTTCCACGCCAAATGACGTAATCATCACAGTTACAACAACACACATAACCACAACCAGCAACAACAACAACCATAACAAGACAGACAGCAAGGCAAGGGTAAGCTTACATAACAAAACGAACTTATATTGTACAATCCATATCATCAAACCATCAACATGCTCATTTAGAATACAATTTATCGAAGAATGGGTTTACATACATTATAGCACAACACACTATGCTTTCAACACCAACATGTCAATGCATGAATGACACAACTCTCAAGAGATTTTCTACATTCTAAGCGATCAGCCAAGTCTTACCCCCTATCATGGCCTTCCAAGCACCATTCAGGGATTGCCAAAACTTTGATCTACTGATAAGCTTAGTGGTTTATCAAGATAAGTGAATATGGGTGATGGCCAACCCAAACACAAGGCTTGCACCACCTTAGCCCCTTGCGAAATTACCCATTCACTCATTTCCAAGGCCCATTTTTTCGACCCCAACGTCTTACCAAGCACTAGGTTGGAGGCCCATCTAAGCCACAGCTCTTGTTAACCAGCCAACTTATACACTTACCCACACACGGCATGAAGCCCACACAATCTCAGCCCACAACATATGCATGAAATGCATGATTCACAACAACAACTCACACTCAACCATTCATCAATATCCATACATATATGCATATGGCAACACAATACCACATGGCCTACTCAGCACCACCTGTAGTCCAACAATCACTACCAACTGCATGCAGGCCCAAATTCAGCCCCATGCATGGTCAACAAGTAAGGCTCTATCTAGGTAGCACATACCCCATGAGATATCTCACACGTCTTAGGTGAGGTTTTATCCAAGCAACCAACACCCACTGTAAGATATCTCACTGTCACAGCACACTAAAACTAATGGAGGCCCTACCTAAGCAACCTTCTACTCAACTATCATTTCCTTACAATTTCTCACACAACACAACAGAAATACATGCTCGCTTAGCGAGTACCTTCCATACAGAGGGCACACTTTCCCTCTTGAAGGTTATCGCTCAGCAAGTGTAAGTCCCACTCAGTGAACTCAATTCCAAAGATTATTCCTTTTCTGTACCCAGGGTTCTTGCTCAGTGACAATAAGTGTGGCTCAGCGAATCCAAGCTTTCCTTCTTTCCCTTTGCTCAGCGAGTAGCCTCTTCAGAGAGCAGCCAAGTCTCAGGTATAATTCTCACCCAGCGAACATATTTTTCACTCAGTGAGATACTTACAACAGAGAGCCATAAACCTCCAAGGCACCAATTCGCTCAGCGAGGATAGGTCTCGCTCAGCGAACACCTTCAGAACACTATGTAACACTCATCCCTCTCCCAACGAGTGTTCTACTCACTCGGCGAACCACTTTCTGGAAAATTTCCAAAATTCTTATGATCACTCACTCATCGAATCTCCTCTTTTCTCACTCATTCATCCTACCTCAAGAACACTTGCTCAACGACATTGGTAGTCGCGCAACGAACCTTCAACCAGACAACTTCATCCCAATTCTAAGGCACTCTCACTCAAGCGAGGCCCTGAGTTGCTCAACGACTCTCTTCGAACAAAAACCCAAAATCTGATCTTTTCACTAATCATTACTCTAATTCAATTCAACGAAGGTCCAACAGATTCATACAACATCTAAGATCAATATGTTCAGCAAATTTTTGCAAACAAAACAACATACACCAGCAAATCATCCAAATTCAAGCAAAACCCATTTTGACAACAAGTTTCACAAAATCTCAAACCAAATCAGTTTTCAGCACAAACCAATGTGAGAATCACACATAACAATAATCAACCAACCAAATATATCTTAAGTAAGCTTCCCTTACCTCTAAAAGTTCCTGAATCTGAATTTAGGTTCCTTGAGAATTGGGTATCTTGAGCCAAAACCTTCCCAGAATCGATCCTTCTCTTACCAACTCATTGAATTGAGCTTGAAAATCCTTTGACTACTCTTTAAAACTTGAGAGATTCTAAAGAGAGATGAAGAGAAGAGAGAGAAAGGAATGAGGAAAATGAAAGAAACTCTCCTCCCTTCCTCCTTTTATACATTGACCTCTCGGAGCTCTCACACAAACTTTGGGCTAACTAAGAATCATAACTCATCAAACCACTCCCCCTAAAACATAACTAGTCTAACTTAACTATTTTCCCTCAAAAGTCCAAAATCACACTCATAACACATCCAAATGGCTCAAGCACATATCTCAAATTTCCTAAATTCAAACCAGAATCTCAAATAAACCACTCATAACCATCATCACATGCCACAAACCATACATAATAACAATTCATTTATTTCTTTTTAATTACCTAAATTACATATCTAATTTCTACTTTTTAATTATCAACACACTAAATCATGCATTAGAAGAACAAGGTGTTACACAAAACGGGTTAATTTTTGGAGGACCAAAAACATATTTAACTCAATAAAAAAAATAACCTATAGACACCTAAAGTGCTCATCTATACTTAGAGAGAGAGAAAAATGTAAATATGATATATATGAAATGATGTGACAATAAAAAAATAAAGAGTGTCAATAAAGTGTTTAAAATGTAATAATGCTATGCTTTAAAATAAACTAAAACTAGAAAAGAGCTCCTTAGGACCATATCCCACATATGGAGTAACATTAATGTTGGAAATTTATCCTCATTAATTAGTTATAGAAGAAGAGAAAGAAAACAAATATATATAAATAAAATAAAATAAAATAAATAAAAAAGTTAAATTTTTCTTCTTGTTTGATTGTATAAAAAATAAAAAGAATATATATATATATATATATATATATATATATAACATAAATATTTTTAATAAAAAACATGTTAAAATAATTATATTTTAATCTTTTATCGCCGGTCACGTGAATTAATTAGTATGAGATTGTTATAACTTACTTAGTAATTTTGAATTCGAATCTTAAATATGAAATTACATTAAATACTTAAAGAGAGAACTTTATTGCATATAATAGTCTTATCCAATTCTTTCTTCTCATTTTAGACTTATTGAGAAAAACCCAAGTCTCGCATTGGCTAAAAATAGTGCTAAGATAGAATATATAAGTAGAGACAATCCTTATTTTCTTAGCTAACTTTTAGAGTTAAATTAGACCCAAACCAATATTCTAAGAAGGCTCATTCCAAAATATGTGAATCTCACCTTTTTTTTTTATCATTCCTTCATTTGTAAAGAATTACCAAACGATTGAATCTTACTCCTTTTTCTTTTTTTTTCAATCTCTCTTTCTTCTTTCCTTCGTCATTCACTAATTCCAAAGGAAGGGACAAAAATAAAAGAAGCTAGTTAATCCTTCCATGAACCATCACAATGTCATTCTCATTTTGTATTATTTGCTTGGAGTTTGGAGCCTTATTTGCTAGCTGGCCGACATAAAGGGACGAGCAGGCATTTGATTGACTATCTTAAAGAATACAGCTGCGGATGGAACAAAATGAGGTCTTATCCGTCGTACCCCGACTGATCACAAAATCATTTGGCATCCATATACTATACGGGAATTTTGAGAAACTGTTACAATTCAGATCGATTGACATGGGGAATCTTTCCTTCAAAATATATATAATCCCTGACTTTGATTGTGCAACATGCAAGTGGAAAAATTCCATGCATACTATTTTTTTAACATTTTTGTAACCGCGTTCTAATATGAAACTTATCATTAAAATTAATTTTAATATGCATCTTTATTATATTTAACAATTTAAAATTAATTTATTAAAATTAATTACTTTTAATTTTACAATAAATAAATCTTGTTTTATTTTGTACATATTATATTTAGGAATAATTAACGTGTAATTAGCAAATAAATGAGATAATTATTTTTGTAAATTCGTATATATATTCGGTTTGTACAACAACATCAAAGCAAGCATTGCATCGCAAATTGTTCTCTCTATATAGGATGGAACATGGAAGAATTGGCCCAAAAAAGCTAAGGGAGTTACTACGGTACTCAATAAATATAATTGTTTTGGAACAGTTGATTTTTAAGGACCACAATATTGACTTAAATCAGAATTAAAGTGTTAATTCAAAAGGAGCGGAGAAGCAAATGATGCAATTCTTTGTCATCATCAGATGGGTCAGGTTCTAATTCATTGTTGCATTTGAAATTAGTAACGTAAGTTTTGTCAAGCTCATGGCTTTCAATGTCGTGGCTATGCTTTGCGGGGAATAGAAGTTTACGTTTTGATGCTAAGAAGGCGATATAGGGAGAATGATGTGAATTCTTGTACAAGATTTGGTGATAATAGGGATGGGAGGTTGTTTCCCAAAGTGCCATAGTTTATGACACCGCCACACCCCAAAACGCCTCTTTACCATTTGCCTCTAAAGTCTATACATCCAGTTTTGAGGAATGTTTTTAAAATTATATCAGTCATTCAATCAGTTAAGACACTAGTTCAAGATTTAATAGTTTAATCGTGGTTAAACTGTGATCGAATTGCTATTAATAACATAATAATACTAATTAAATAATACACAAAATAATATTAAAGAAATATAATATCATAATTTTACAGTATTAAAATCTAAAAATAAAACATAATTTTATAGGTTCTTAACATTTATAATACTTACAAAAGTTCAAATTAAATGTCATGATACTTAAGTCTAAGTTTTAATAATACACATTAACATTTATTAATAAAAACAAGTTCATATTTAGAATAAAAAAAATGACAGATACTTTAGGTTGATTTTCATTTTTTTAAGAAAAAAATCAAAATAATGTTTTATTAAGCATTTTTTATTGACCTGCTACGAATCGGTTTTTTGCTAGTTTATGACCGTTTTTTCCGATTTTTGGGTAATTTACCAATTTGTAGACCAGTTATTTAACTAACTGATTTTTTGGTTCATTTAGACCGAACGTAGGATCAATTCACTGGTTTTTTGGTTGAACTGGTCGGTTGAATCTGATTTTTAAAACATAGGTTTGAGACAAGCATTGTTGATTTGTGTAGGTCATCCATGGAGATTCAACTAGAATTGACTTGGTCAAGTAGGTCTTTAATTGAGTAGGGTTGTACGGCGAGGAGTGACACTTCAGATTCGACACTGATGTGACTAGCTTGTTGGTGCTAGGTTGGTAGTGCGAGGTTTGTTGAATGTTATAGCATTGGAGCTAATGGTGGTTAGCATGAAACAGAAAAAAGGCAATGATCATGAGTTGAGTTTTTCTTTGAAATATGAAGAGTGATATATGTACATAGAAAATGAACGGAAAAAAAAATAACTATTAGTCTAAAAACTAACTATTCCAAAATCCCTCAAATTTACAGGAGTATGATAGAATTTCTCTAATTGCTTATAACAATGTCGCGCACCTTTGAATCATTTAGCTAAAAAATTCAACTTATCCCCTACAATAGTGAAAATTAGAATGATTCGAACTCAGTTGAATGAAAAAATTCAATCAATTTTTATAGGATTTAGTTGGTTTTAGATAAGCTGTCAAAATAAATCAACTCATTTAACCCATTGCAAAGAATTGAATGGAATGGATTTAAAAAAATCCAACCAAATTTAATTTTGATCCAACGCATCTTTGCCCAAATTTTAGCTACCCGATGCAGCTGACTTGCAATGGGTCAGATCGACCTATGTGTTAGTCCAATTGTATTTATTTTTATTTATTCATATTAAACCTGAGTTTAGGGCAAAATTAACAAAAATTAAATTAGAAACTACAATTTAAATTAAAAAAATTGAAAATAAAAGTTCTTATATTTTTATTCATAAATATTTGTTAGAAATTCATAATTTTAAAGAAAAATGAATCCACAAACTAACTTATTTGGTCCATAATCGGTAATGAATTAGACTAGGTCAACAAATTTCTATCCCACAGATAAATTGAGCTGCCATAACTTAAAAATATATTAACTGACATTGAGCTAGCTTCAGTGGGTCAAGCCAGATCAAATTGATAACCGTAATTTTATAGACAACAAAATTCTTGCTAAAGAGGGAAGTCCATGTTCTAGAATATTAATAGAGAGATGGTTTAAACTTTAAACCTTCAAACCTCTTTGATCTAAAATCTCATAATATAAAATAAGCATTGACTAATCCTCTCTGAAAGCACGTAGGAAGAGTATGAAGTACTCATCACATCAAGAACCATACTTGATCATTAGAATCTTTATTCTTTACAAGCTTAAAGTCCCATTTGAGGTGGTTTTTAGTTGTGAGTTTCAAAAATTTCTAAAACTAGCAACTAGCTTTTAGTTTTTAAAAATTAGTTTTAGTTTTTTCTCAAATTTTTGATTTCAAAATAAACTCATTTTGTAAACTTTTTTTATTTTGTTAAAATTAGTTTAAGGATATATTTTTGTGGTGGCGGCAAATGTGGCAGTAGTGGTGATGGTGACGACGACAATAACAGTGGTGGGAACATTGATGGTCGTGGTGGTGATAGTGGTGGTAGCAATAACAGCAGCGGCAGCGGTAGTGTTAGTGATGGCGGTGGGAAGAGTCATTGTCAAATGTAATAATGTGTATTTTTTGAAAAACTAAAAACTAGATTCACAAAACATTTTTTCTTGATTTTGAAAATGAATATAAAAGTGTTTTAAAATTGAGTTAAAAACTATTTCAGCTCCATTTTAGCCAAACGTGTTTTATTTTAAAAATTGGATTTGAAAATCAAAAACCAAAAACTTACAACTACCCCCAAACGACCCTTATAGAGTTGTTTGTGTTTATTGTTTAAAGAATACCCAAATGACTTATACCAAGAGTTTAGCTATTTATGGTCAATGTAAACATAACCAATATAAATTCATAACAAAATGAAAAAATAAATTTAAAAAGGAAGAAATGCTTATAGATTTCTCTTAAGCACGTGAATCCTTTCCTTCGAAACTTGACCTTCTTTGCATGCTATGACTCGAATTAGCTTTTCCTTTAAGAATTGCTTTTACTCTGTTTGTGTAGAAAACGTCCTTTAGGTAGCAACACAGCTACAAATATACAAAAACAAGTCTGGGTCAATGGGCCACAAAAATAGGCATTTGTTTATGTTGCAGCATGCCTTATTTCTTTAAGTGAAACACGCACTTGTGAATTTTAGTAGTCATGCCTCGACATGCAATGTCATGTTACAACATGGGTTGAAAAGTAGGCTTTTTGAGCTTGTAATCACACCATCGTTTCTTGCATCCTTTCCTTAACCATTCGGGACTTTAACAAACCTTTAAAGGCATGTATTAACACCCAAAAATTAACTTAAATGCGGCAATTGAATCTCAAAACCGTAATACATAAAAACAAGTTTATTATTAATAAAAAGCAACCAATCAAATAATATACAACCATACTCAAATAACTCAAATTGCAGGAATTATCACTCACTCTCATACCACATAAGTTATGGTTTGTCACCAAGAAGTGTGATACCTCACTCTTCATTGAAACAAATTCTATGGGTTCCACCTATGTTCTAGTTTATGTTGATGGCATCATAACCATAGACAGCTCCCCCAATTGTCAAAGCGTGAATTCTAACATGAACTGAGAATTTGGCCCCAAAGAGGTCTTAACAAACTAAATTACTTTATGGCAACTAATGTTCAAGAACTTAAAAGATGATAGTTTACATCTTTCTTAAGCAAAATTCATCAAGGATTTGTAGGGCAAAGCTCACACTTCAAATAAAGGTTAATACACTAGTAGTCCGTAGTTTGAAACTCACCAAAACTGGCAGTAGTTTAATGTAGTATCCACAATGTAGAAACCTACTACAACAGAGCACTGCAATCACAAGACCTGAAATTTATTTTTCTGCGAAAAAAGGTCTAGCAATTCATGCAGTGACCATTTGAGGAATACTAGAAGGCAGCACCACGGAATTTGAGATCATAGAATGCCACCTCAAGCTATAACCTCATCTTAATTACACCAAGTCCTACCTTCAATCTTTATACATTATCTGATGCAGAGTGAGCAACTGATCTAGATAACAGGAGATATACAAATAAATCCAGCCTTGAAGGTTGAAGCTGAGTTCAATCGTTTTGAACTAAAAAGCTCAATTCACCGTTGGAATCCAATTTATAGTTACTGTATGATTAGAAAGAAGTAGCAATTCTGTTGGAGTGGTTGAGTACTTGAATGTTAGCTACACTAGCAGCACTGTGTATGATGTCCATGTATGCAATGAATTCAATAAAGCAAAACAATATTCAGTACTTTTCTTTCCCTTTCCTTCTCTTCCTATCATTCAATCTTTTCACTCTTATTCTTTGCTGTTCAATTTCGGCAACCAAACTACTAAAGTTGGTTACCCCACTGGTATGATATGAGAATAGAGTATCATTTAAAATTTAAGAAAACATAATAATATATATGATCTCCTAAAACATTCAAAAGTTAGAAAAATGTTTGTCTATATCACTATCCATCAATAACACAATTAAAAGGCTAATATTTATTAAATTTGTATGATATTTGCACCAAAAATTAAATAAGTAAAAAACAAAATGCATGCTAGTGGTATTCTATAAGAGTATCTCACATTAGGGACTCCGACACGACACCAGTCAGACAGGTTTTTCTATCCGTGCTTCTTGTCAAGTTCAAAAAGAAATTGGGAATCGATGCTAAAGAAAAAGGAGGGACAAAACCGAAAAAGAACAAAAGAAAGGACATTCTCCTAAGAAAAAAGACACTGTAAACATTACTATATGTTCAAAATTTACATATCCTGTATAGATTGCAATACAACATATGAAAGGAAAAAAAAAAAAAAAAAGTGCTAACCGAAGAACGAGCTAAGTAGAACAAGCATTGGCGTAGTTTTCGAGAAGCAAACAGCATTCTTCATCATTTCCTCCCCCATAACATCCAATCATAGATGAAAAATGCATGGAAAATTTTTAATTTGCTTAACACCAACTCTACACAAAAAACCCACCTCAAACCTCAATTTTAATCTGCTCATTTTGCAACCTTGACTCACTCAATAAATAAGCAAACGACACATGACTCAACGGTTGTGGAGAGGGTCTGATGCATTCGGAACCTTCCTCTTCTGTGAGAAGTAAACGCCAAAGGGGTAACGTGGATGTTGGTGTTGATGCAGCTTTTGTTGCTTCTCTGGCACATTGTGTGGCTGGTAGTGCTGATCAACAACAACTGAAGGCTCTTCTTTTTCACCGCAGACTAGGAATGTAAGCAGAACAAAAACCATGAACCCCTTCAACCCCCCAACAAGCGAGCACTGCTGAAAGTGCATGTTTTGGTGGCTTCAGAGGAGAGGAAGGGTTGGTAACACTGATGCATACATATATTGGGTGCAGTGCAGGTTGAAAAAGTTGGAGGAATTAAAGGAAGGCAAAGGGCACTTGATGATCTGAGATGAGAGAAAAAGCCAATAGGCTTTGTTTGATGGGAAAAGGTGATGCAGTGTTTTCAGGGGAGGAACATTATTTTCACAACAATTTTTTATGTATAAAACTCAAACAATTTTATATATAAAATTAAAGTTTTACTCCAATAAGTTACATAATAAAAACATACATTAAAAAATTATGTAAATTATTAAGATGAAATTTTAATTTTGATCAAGAGAACAGTATCAATAACATCTAAGCAAGGTAAAACTTCATTCTGACAGGAGGAAACCAACAGTATCTAGCGACTGTGTCTAAGTTTTTATTTTATTATAACAATTTCTTCACGCTTAAGATGTCATATCTCAAATTGTTCTCTTTTTGTAACGTGTATAGATTATTGTTAAACTTTGTTATGTGAATGGATTACTGTTTTCATAATGCACAGACTGCAAACAAGGGGGGCACATCTTACGAGAGGGCTTTTCTTACTTTTGCTTTAATATATTCTGTGTGTTTCACGAGAAGTCTTTTTCTCTCCCGCTTCTGATTTTCTTTCTCGCTTTCAGTCCCCCAAAATAAGGGTCACTCCAAGTCCAATTTCTATGACCTATGTATTCAGATTTTGGCTCTTGTGCTTTTCTTTATTTCCTTGTCCTGACCTTGCTTGTCGGGTTTGCAGCCAAGTTTTTTTGCTTCTTATAGCCATTCCTGCTAGGCGCATGACCCAGTAATTCACTGTTTGTCACCTAAATATGAGCAACTTCTACTCTTCAACTTCCGGGTCTCTTTTGCCATAGCTTTCTTTTCGTTTGAAAAATGTGAATGACACAGATCCTAATACTCTCTTTTTAATATTTTATTTATTATTAATTAAAGTTCATTGAGACATGCAACATTATAAGGAATAGTTAGTGTACATTTGGAAGAGCGTCTATAAAATTGATGTTAAATAAAATTGATTCTAGTTAAATTAATTTTGAAGTAAAATAATTTATGTTTGAATGTTTTCATTTTAAAAACAAGTTAGTAATAAGACTCTGATATAAATTTTTTTATTTAAAACAAAAATTACCTAAAATTTCTTAAACTCAAACTGTTTGGAACCGCGTCACCACTCCACATTAACGCAAAAGCTACACAAATGTATAGTGTATGAGTTTTGCAGCGTGTTTGGAAAGAATTTAACAATGTGGAGCGGGTATTCTCTCTCCACATAGAACATGTATTTTAAGTGCATGTTTGGTTTTACGTTTGATTCTCCAGAATCACGTTAAAATGCTAGTTAACGTAATTTTAAATAAATATTAACATGTTTGGTTTTACGTTGAAAAATTGATTTTGACTCCAGAATTGATTTTAAGTTGAAGTAATTTTAGGTAGTTTTTGCATTAGATCAAAAAAATTATACTGAATTTGACTATTAATTTGTTTTTAGAGTAAAAACATCCAAACATAAATAACATCACTTCAAAACCAATTTAAGTAAAATTAATTTTACAAAATCAATTTCATTCAAAATCAATTTTATCAATGCTCATCCAAACACATACTAAATAGAAGCTACTTCTATCAGCTTTTACTGGGCGTGAATCTTTTTGAATTGAACATGAAAGCAAAGATGCTATTCATCTTTGAAGGTGGGTTCAAACACCCACAAAATCAATTTTGAAGTCAAAATGAATTCCTTAATATGGAATTGAGTGCGTGTCTGGTAATCTATTTCAAACTTAATTTTGTGTCAACACTCAACAGTGAAGCTACATCTTTCTCTAATTTAAGGTGAAAATAAGGAAATATTTGAGTTGCAAACATCACTCTTAATATATATTAAATATATGAACATTTATTCAAAATCATATTAACCAGTATTTTAACTAGATTTTAGATGATACAACATAAATCTAAACATGCGCTTAAATTTTGTCCAATTATAATATTTATTAAATAAAAAAGAAAACATTACTTCGTAAGTTTTAATAAATTTGAATTAATAATAAAAAAAGAGAAAGTGAGAATGTGTATGTACCATTTTCTTTTTGGTTTTGGTATGTGTAACACTCACAGGCTAACGTGTCCGTGCCTGAGGTCAGCCATCATCCATAATTGCCCTCTGATTCTTTCAAAGGCTTTTAATTTCAAATTATTATTTTTTTCTATTGCACGGCGTATTGGCATGTAAATGCAATCACTCGTATGTTGCAGAATCTTTTTAAAGTAAAGATTTGTTTATTGTCAGTACAACTATATTCTGAAAATAAATAATAATGAATAATTTAAGTAATGCTCGCTTAAAGTGGACGTTTTCGAGTGGTCATGTCATGCGCGCGAGACCAATCAACTAACGGGGTTCAGCCAAATGCCTGAATAAATGGCTTGATTGTGGATATTAAAACCCACAGGGTATTAGACACTTTGATTTTCTCGTGTGCTTCCGTGACAGATGGTGTTTTCCCAAAGCAATGTTTCTCATGTTTCTTAATTATGTAGATTCACAGGAACCGTAGCACTAAGCGGCCAAGCTTGCCTACTCTCTCTCTTTTGCTTCTCTGTCGCTCTCTCTCCAAATATGTCTGTCTAACCTGTGCTAATCGCAGGTTTTGGATACTATCATTGGCTTGACCACTTTCTGAAGAGATGAAACTTGAAAAGTAGAAAAATTGCTAATTTTGTCTTGTCAAAAGTTGCCGGTACTAAAATTAAGCATCCTTTGATTTCGTTTTAAAAGAATTGGATAAATTGTATTTTTGGTCTCTTTATTATTTTTTTAATTTGTAATTTTAGTCTCTTTATTTTTTTAGGATGTGTTTGGTAGAGAGAAAAGAAATAGAGAGAAAAGAAGGAAAAAGAAAAAAAGAGAAATAAATAAGAAATAGAACAAAAGTTAACATTGTTTAGTTGAAAAGAAATAAAAGAGAAATTAAGAGAAAGTTAAATTTTTTAGATTATAAATATTATTTTTAGTATTAATAATAATGTTTATTTTTATTATTAATATTATTTTTATTTATTATTATTATTATTATTATTATTTTTATTATTATTATTATTATTATTATTATAATTATATAAAACAGGCATTGTAGGGGGTGGGGGGGTAATTAATAGATTGAAACAGAATCGATTTGCCTTGCTTGTTTTTTAAATGCAAATCGATTTGCCCAATGCAATCGATTTGCCCAAATGCAAATCAATTTTGTTATCATTTTTTTATATTATTTGAAACAGATACAAAAAAAAAGTTACAAATCGATTTTCAGTCTATGTAAATTGATTTACACAGGTTATTTTTGTGAAGATCATCCTGCGTGCACTCTAAATTCTTCGCAATTCTTTGCTATTTTGCAAAGAATTTTTTAGCGATGGGTCCCATGTGTTTTTTTAAATATTTCATCGCAATTCTTCAATACCAAATGAGAGGAAAACAATGTAATTATCAGATTTCTCTTCTTTTCTCAGCTTCTTCTTCAATACCAAACGAAGCTTTAGAGACATTTAGTCTCCTATTTTTAAAAATCAACAACTTTAGTCCCTCATCAAATTTTTTACATTGACCGTTAGTAATTTAATGTTGATTCTGACGTATCAATACTTAAATGACGTGTTAAAATCAGAGTCAACATTTACACGTCAGAATCAACGTTAAACCACTAACGATCAATACAAAAAATTTGACGGAGGGACCAAAATTCAAATTTTTAAAAATAGGAGGACTTAATGTCTCTAAAAAAAAGTAGGGGAACCAAAATTGCAGATTTTTAAAAATAAAAGGAATAAATGTCTCTAAAAAAAGTAAGGGAACCAAAATTGCGAATTGAGAAAAATAGGGAGACCAAAAATATAATTTAGTCAAAAAAATTCCTCCAAACTTTCATAGTGACTGGGCATTTGAAGAATTTGTAAAGTAATATTGGCAAGTAGTAAAATGAATAACAATTAGGGTTAATAAATTGATTAAATCCAATAATAATAAAAAATCAATATGTAAAATAAATTAAATAAATCAAAAATTGAACAAATTGAAAATAGAAAAAATTGATTAATTTTTTTATTTGATTAGGTCAATTTCATACTTAATTTTGAAAATTGATTTAATCTAATTATTTGTGGTGAAAATTTGTTTCAAGAATCGAAATGATGTCAATTCTCAAAAGATAAATTTTCATGATGATTCTAATCAACAAATAAGATTTTTATTCATAGAACTTAGACTCAAAATTAATTGTAAGTTTTTTTTATTCAAACTAGCAACCAATAATTTTCAACTTGAGAAAATCTTGATCAATAATTTAATATTACTACTTTGATTTTGATGAATATGTTGAACATTAATTTCATATAGTGAATTCAAATTATTATTATGTGTTCATTCGAATCAAAGAATAACCATATGTATTTGAACATGTGAATTCATTTGTAAGGGGACTAAAAGGCTCATCAAGTTTTAATATCTTTGGATTCTTCCTTATACGTGGTGAAATTGCCATCCACTGCATTTGTCCTCCTTGTAATTTAAATCCTCGCTCCCTTGATAACGTGTCATAACCCTACATAAGGATCAATATTGTTTTCAACATTTATGGCCTAAATTCATATGCTTTTCAAAAACATTGTATCCCCGATTCAGGCCAAAAACCATAGTTGCCTTACCAACAACCTTAGTATCCCCGATTCTTTCTGTATTGAAAGATCTTGTAATTCACCCCCATCAATACAAGTTTCACAAGAAAAACATTACAAGCAAGAACATGTTCAAGTTGTGGTTCATTCGATAAATGGAATTCTTGGCTCTATGCTTAGAGTATATGGCTTGCCAGCCAAACATTTCAATCTACATATATATGCATTTCTGCAAGTTGAATCGCATATATTCATTTAGTGCCAATGGAGGCACCAACCGAATTATTATAATAGCAGGCTAAATTAAAGGTACAAGCCCAAGTACCTAGGTTACTATTGCTATTCCAATAAATCAAACTAGTAAATCAATTGCTTCCTTATCTAAATCTCTAACAAAATCTGAAACAATATAGAGCCTTGCACCACCAACAACTTATTCAAAAGAAGGTAGAATCCATATAAGCAACATCTTTCCTCAACATATAGCTAGGAAATAGTTAAAACCTCCAAACGCAAATAACCAAAAAGGCTATTTTATGTTTAGCAGCATGATTTTTAAAACAATATAATAAAATCATATGCAGATATGTCAAAAATATAAAAGAACCAATTAAGAAATATAACAGAAAGGGAGGCATGAGGGTGAATTGCAGCATAATTGAGAGACATACAATATCACTTAAATACTAAAACATTAGAGTCCTAAAAAGGTGAATCTATCACCATGATTAACCAGCACTATAAAACAAACTGTCTTAAAATACTTCAAAATAACCTATTCTTCAAAAGTTCAAATTGGTGCAATAACTTGAATTGTCCTAAATCAATGATAAAGTTTCATATAAACTCCAAAATACACGTCAAAAGATAATCAATATTCAAATTAAAGAAGTCTTCCAACATCAAACTTTGACAAGATTCTTCCTTTTTGCTTCAACTAGCTCCCAATTCTTAAAGGCCTTTTGAATAACTTCATTCTTTTTCTCATTATAAGAATCCAACACTAAATCTATAGCAATACGCATCCTCGCATCAAGCTTGACCTGCAAATTCTAAATAGAAGTAATCCTTACAAAGCTAAGTAAAGTGGAGCGAAGTGGTTATTGACATACATAATTTTTTTTTTATTTCTTTCCATGATGAAGACAAATTCGTACAGAAATGTTAACATATTTATCGGACCAGATGCATTCAGACATCCATTTTGAAACCCATAAGCCACAATCATTCCTAACATAGTGGTAATAAATTTGATCAAACAGGTAATCAAAGAAAAATAATAAAACATATATGGTTAAGATCTTACGATCCATCTAGCTGCTGCCCAAGTTCTTCAGGTTCTTTCACCAAAAAAACAGATATGAGAGGCTTTACACAATTGGGAATGTCATAAAATGATGGGTCCTACAACATCTCTTCTAAAAACATAGCCTACAAACAAATAGAATGCTTAATTGTAAGTGACAACAAATTTTGCATATATGCACATATATTAGCCTCCCAATTTTTTAACACTTTGCCTTCTTATGTCCAATCTTGACTAACTCCGTTGTGAGTCCAAAATAACAAGGGTTCTTTCTATAATGTCAACGGCAAGGAGGTACCAATGCATTTGGCCATCATTACTAGGAACAAATATCTATATATACAAAAAAAAAATAGTTGTTACACTAAACATAGAATAAGAATGATATGAGATTTGTGAACATGCAACTCATCTAGTATTTACCTTTTGCAAAAGATCAGCATTGTCCATAAAATCCTTTTTATAGTATCTAATAACCGTTTCAATGGTTGTCCCTCATTCCAATGCATATTGCTGCAATTTAATTATAAAGTAAAATATAAATTTATAAAATTAAAAATGAAATAATGACAACATTTAGAAATATGTTTACTCCAAAAATTGTAGGTAAGAACCAAGCTGACATATACTTGGACAACTTTTTTTGTTCACAGGTCAGCTTGCAAACAAGTGAGTTAAGAACCTACAACACGAACGACATATAAACATGTTACAAATTATTTTATTGAACCATTAATTAAAAGATGTTACTAATCATGATGTATAAAATTCTTACTTCCTGGTTAGCAAATGTTTTAAGCATGAGGCTCAAAAGTGTCTTCCTATCTCCTTTAGCCCAAAATGATTTGATCAAAACCTCGTCTCTAGAAAGAACCAGCAAATGATGTTAACACTTTAAATGTAACATTATTTATGATACTTTATGAATTTTGTCAAAAAAAATGTTGAATAAAAATCACAAACCTACGTATATTGTTTATCTTGTTAGTTTGAAAAATGTAAGAAGCAACAACTACCTCTATGTCATTGAGAATCATATCTTTTGGGGGTTTGAATGCTACAAGCATCCACTAAAATTACACACATTTATGTGTTAGCATTGTAATGGACATATCACAAATAATTGCTAAACATAATATAAAAGGTTGTTTTTTAATTATACTTACTTTTGGTATCTCTGTCGGAGATAAATATGTATGCTCAAGACCCAATCTATCATGTGATCAATTCTTAATAAAGTATTGTCCTTTATTTCTTTATCATGTTATTGTTTGATTAAATAGTTAATTTGACAAGGTCCTTGATTAAAATTTGAGACTTGTTATCATGATAAAGATTATGATAATGAGAAACAAGTCTTTTTATAATTTTAATCTAAATTGTTCTTGATCATAGGATTATTATGAATAGGACATCAATGATCCGGATAGATCAATATATATGTGATGGTCTTTATTGGATAAAGATTAATAGATCTCATTTATTAATTTACATATATAAATGATGCACATATGGATGTGATGATGCACATATGGATGTGATCATTGAACTGACTCAATTGAGAATTTCTAATGGTTAACATTATCTTAAATTGTCAATAGAAAATTCTCAAGAAGAAACGTAATAGTTTCCTTTGACCTAAGATTATCATAGTAATTAATAAGATATTTATTATATTTTAATTCTGAACACCTAATGCCTTAGGGTACTAGTTGAATGGACATTTGATATAATTAAATGCTTGTAGAATTAATGGTTAATCAATAAGGAATCCATCAACTCTTGGTAATGAGTTTGAGCTCCATGATAAAATTAAGACCTTGGCTAGGGCAATTGCATGAAGGAAGAAAAGAGTTTCTTAAGTCATTCATTGAATAAATATATGGATTAATTTATTAGAGTTTGACATTAATACCATGCTCTAGAGTTAATCCGAAGTTGTAAATGATGGAAAGAAATATCACGTTATTCTTCTATTGGTTCTTGAAACTAAAAGATATTACTTCATACTATCTGGATGTTAAGAAGTGTTGTTAGACACCCACCTTGATTAGTAAATTAATTTGATTAATTTACTACCGGCTTAGTATTGAACCTAACGGGTCACACACAAATGAGTATGCTAATCTTTGCTAAAGAAACTATTTTATTTGATAAATTAAATTAGAGAATTTAATTTTAAATCAAATAAATAAAATTTTCTAGGTGGAATATTATTATATTCTTTGCTAGCACCAAGAATATAATATATATACATATATAAAAGGTATCCTTTCATGAACATGGATGTGATTAGTTACTGTAATTAGTCATGTAATTAGTTACTATAATTATTATATATCTGAGACTATTGTGTGATTAGTTACTGTAATTAGTCATGTGAATAGTTATTGTAATTACTGCGTATCTAATACTCTTATGTGATTAGTTACTGTAATTACCATAATATTTTTGGAGTAAGCTTTACGAAAATTAAAAGGGGAAATTTTTTACTTATAACAAAAACAAATCTATTTGATTTTATTAGATAAGAACAAAAAATGTATCTTTAATTGCTAGCTATAAAATAGCATCTTGATACACTGACAAGACCATCGGTTTACCTCCTTCTTCTCTTTGCTCACAAATACTAAAATATTATAGAGGGATAACTTTGTTTTATGTGGTTCCACTAATCAAAGAGTTGATAGTAGAGATTGGTCTCGGTGTAGATACACGTAAAGTCTTCACACAGAGTTGATAACTCTTTCTTACCATTTTAATTTTAATCTTTTTATGACCCTTTCTTTTGTCTATGACTTTTTCTTTTGTCTATAACCCTTTCTAACTTTTTACATAATTTAATGTATGTTTCAATTCATATGTTAATGATTATATAACTAAAATCAAATCTGAATTTAAATGTTCATATACATATTATTATTAATCAATTTGAATGATTATACAATTGTGGTTCGAATTTGTTATATAAAATCATTATCTAATATCTTTACCAAAATTATAGTAATATATTATTGATCAAAATTTATCAACTTGAAAATATTAAATTGCTAGTTTGAATAAAAAGAACTCATCATTGATTATTGATTCTAAGTCCTATGAATAAATCTTGAAACGAATTTTCCACCGTCAACAACATCATAAAGGGTTCTTTACTCGTAAGTCTTAAGCCCGTCTAGAACAGGCAGGCTTTACTAGGCCCATGGCATTCCAAATTAGTCAATGACATGTTTCGTTTGTGCTCTGGTCACTTAACTCAACCTAATCACTCAGTTCAAAACACCAATAAGTCTTATTCTCAAACTTGATAGGACAAGAAGGGAAACATTGGACACGTGTCGAGCACGAATACATTAGTAAGAGTTCTTAGTTTAGTAACAATTATTTCAATTAGTAAGCATGAATTAAATTTGATTAAACTCCCATTTTAGTCTTTGAATTTGTCAGATGTTGTCATAATAGTCCTTGAAATTGGAAAAATGACAAATAAATTCCTAAAATTGAAATTTGTTAGTCACCTTAGTCCTTGCTCTTGGTTTCATTAAGGACTATAATGATGGTAAGTTATAAATATTAGCGACTAAAATGATAATAAGTTGTATATTTCAGGTACCAAAATGACAATAATTTCAATTTCAAGGATTTATTTAACATTTTCCTAATTTCAAGGACTATTAGGATAGTGCCTCACAAATTCATGGACCAAAATGATGGTTTACACCATTAAATTCACTATAATTTATACAATATTAATAAATTTCACATTTTACTATTTTCTAATGTGATTTAATTGATAATCAATTTTAATTTTTTAATATAAAATTTTTAAAATAATATACATTAAGTAATATTATTAAGTCCAATTTATTTCTATCAAATTTTACAAATTTTATGAATCAAAATATGAATTAAAGTAATTGCTATACTATCTTTGAAATAATATTAATTTAAAATATTTACATAATGTATATAGATATTAATAGTCATTAATATGTTTAACATGAAAGATGTTGATCACAAATATGACCCATCTAGTGTATCTACTAAATCTATACCGTAAATGACCGTTAAAAAAAAAAAACACTAAAGTTAATAAATGAACATTTAGCCTAGTGGAAGTGGCTTATTATCACATGACTACCCAATCCCATTGAGAAACTATAATGTAGTTAAAAGGGTGTAATAGTTCGTGAAAACCAATGTACCATTTCACTTATTCTCGACCTTGGAAAACGCAATGCTCATCATCACACCTACAACCATTGAAAACCATCCTCAATCAACCCCTTCCTTTATCTTACTCTGGCTCTTCGTTTTTTTATCATAGAAATTTGTCCTTCAAAATTTTTATCAGTTCACAATATAAATATGATGTGTCAGGTCATAATACGATGAGGAAACCATCCCTTGTTTCAAGTGTGAGATTTTTTTTTGTTTCAAATAATATGAATTCGTGTATTTTGAAATATCTTCTTTCGATGTTCTTTGTACAATTAACTCATATGTTTTTTAAACCTTTTTTTTTCTTACATACAGTTCAATCTGGGCTTTATGCAATACTAGAACTTTCACACTACAAATAGACATTACAAGGTGAGATGTTTGGTTTACATTTGATTTCAAATTTGTTGTGTTTTACATTCGACACACTAATTTATTTTTTTTGTATGCTTCTAGCTTCAATGACCATATGAACAAGTATTGGGACCAAAAGATACATACAGTGATTTTTATTTGTTGTCTCATAAAATTCTGTTGCAATTGCATGTTTATCTCCATCATATTAGATAATTTTCAAATAAATATGGAGTAATTCAAATTCTTTATTCTTCAAGCTTGCAATAGTAATATCTTCTATGGATTGTGTGTACGCTGACTTTGGGTTTCACTGATTTTTTTTCTAGGTATCAGACAAACAAATGGTTATTGATACATTGAAAACAAAAGATTTTTATTCTAAAATTCCTATGCAACTAAATTCTGATAGTGATTTAGTAAATGCATACTTACCAAATGATTTCTAATTTATTTATTGAATATTTTCCAAATGCATACCTTAGAAAGTGCTAGGAAAAATTCTTGTTAATGTAGACAATCATGCGTGCTAAACAATTTCAACACATATTTTTTAATCAAACCATTTAACATTTCTTCTTCTTTTTTTTAATTTGTAGATGGTAGTACCTATTGAAATCCAGTAATCACATTACAGGTCGTTTTGGTGTGAATATAATCCTGAATATGTGAGTTTATCCTATGCGTGAATTTTACTTTGAATTTTATACAGTCCTAATATGGTCTAAAATTATTTTAATTTAATTATGATTTTTATTTTTTTATGACGCAAAATTATGGAACAATACCTACATTGTTTTCAAGCTTATTCGTAAGGGAAATAAGATTGAAGTTGCGGTGTCTAAACAACAAGAAAGGGTTTATTTCACTCAAGGGTGGTCTGAAATACAAACTATGTACAATCTGGGTACAGGTGCTTGGATGAAGATGTATTATCTGGAAAGCAAAGACATGTTCATGCAGTTATACGACAGATACATGGTGGAGATAACATATCCTACTACTCATTTTCAAATCCCATTGACAATAACAGGTGAACCAGTTGTTATTCCATTTATTTTGGAACAACTTTTTCCTACTCAACATAATTTTTGCTCATTTGAGAGAACTATGACTTACAACAATGTTAACTCATCTTCTCTTGTACATTCTCTTAGATTTTTTACTTCCAATGTTATTTTTAATAATCATAATTATTGAAATATAATAAAATATTCGTATTTTGTAGCTACTACCTGCATCATTCTGTAGCAACGCACTACTTCCGACTGTGACACACATCACACTGGTGGATGAGAAGGAGATAAATGGCTGTGCTCACTTAGATGGATCAAGAGAAGACGGGCATGCACTAATGAATGTTATCATACATGCAGATGGCTTCAATTCGCTAGACATTCGAAACCAAATATAAGAAGTACAATTTGTTTTCGAATGTTCAAAAATGAACACAACTATATGCATGTGACAGTGGCTACGATTGTTTAAGGATATTTGGTTGTTTTTACAAACATTTGTTTTCAGTTTAGATATTGTGCGTAATGCATCTTTTGGCATTTCCTACTTTTTGATATATTTTGGGTATTTTGAATCTGTGACTTCAGACCATGAACCACATTATGTGTAGCAAACATCTTTTATGGTTGTACCTTTGGAATAACATGTTTTGCAAGGCCCACTTTTGGCAAACATTGCTTGTGATTCTAATTTTATACAACTTATGTTTCGCAAAGCCCACATCTCCATTGTTCCAATGCTGATAATTCTTTGGCAAATTGGGCTATTCACATAGTAAAATAAGTACATTATTTTTGTAATAAGTATTTAAAGCAAAATTAATAATACAATATAGGATCACATGTGACATTCTGTTTAAACTAGAATCCATTATGAACTTTTAAGCATCATTGTTGTATGGCATAAATGTATGTATTCTTTTACTCTCCTATCCCAGATTGTTAATCTAGAATTTTAAACAATTTAGAATTTTAACTATTATTAATTTTTGAACATAAATACCTTTATTAGTAATTACCCATTATCCTGCTCTTATTTGTTGTTCAATTTTTATTTGCCATTTACATCCATTGTTTTTTTCCTTCTTGCTTTAAACATTAACGGATGAATTTATTGCTTTTAATTTTTTAAATGGAAAAAATACAAATATCGAAATTAACTCAAGCTGTAGTGTTGGTCAAAGAGTTGAAGAAAGAAAGAAATAATTAATAAAAAAAATGAAAACAGAAAACTAGAATTGGGGAATATGAGAGATGGGCATAAAAGAATTAATGGTATGTGAATATGACCTAATTCTTATTGAAATTTATCAAAGTTGAAATTATTTTTAAGAAGAGTAATATAAAAAGGAAAATTATGCATTCTATAATTAGATATGCGTACACTTAATCTTTTAGGAACTGCATTAATTTAAACATCACACAATTAGATGTAAGGACACAATTATCTTTAGAAGACTTTTGTTGGACTAATCTTGTCGACTCGTTATTAGATATAGACTCACCTTATTAATGAAACACTTTTATCGTATCCGTATTGGAAACATGCAATTACGTATAAATATGCTTTATCGAAAAAGCTCTTTTATTATAATTAGAATGAGAGAATGACCCTATAACTAGTTTAGACTTCCTTTTCACCTCATTATTTAATTTATTTGTATCTAATATAAGGTCCCACATATCAAAAATGGTATAGAGATATTGAGAGACGTTTTCTTTACAAGGTCAATTTTGAGCTATTAAAAATTAATTAAGGGTTTTTCTGGTTCAAGAGAATTCTGAGAAGGCTTTTGCTGGTTTCCATTTTAGTATATTCTTATTCAAAATCACATTGAAATTTCTGCCACTACAAGTGGATATAACTCACAATGAGTGAATCAAACATTGTTTCGAACACTGACCGCGATTAGGTATCTAGTTTAAATAAACTACAGTACTGACTTGACAAAAAAATGGTTATAACTGATAAAAAGACTGGTTCATAACTAGTCAATGAAAAATGGTATAGAATATACATGTAAAATCATATTTATTTCATTATTAAAAGAAATCAATAATCAAAAGATGCTTAAGATGAGCACCTTAACATTAACAATATAGATAATAAATCCTCACATTAATAGAGCATATTTCTTCGTTGACCAAAACAACTGGACAAAATCTTACAGAAAAATGGCCAATCATTATGCATTGCAAGCTTATTTTCCTACATCCATTATTATGCGTTTCATCTTTGTCCAACTAGACTGAAGGATAATTCCTACAACAATAATACTTGTCCTGTTCCAAATGACACATCACTCTAACAGCATTTCATAGCCCTTTGTACTGCATCTAAATTAGATATTCAAAAAATCTAAAAGGTCCTTACCCTTATACAAGTGATCAAACTATTTGAGTGCAAATAGACCTCACATATTGCCATAATTTTACAAGTACCATAATGTCCTGTTAGACCAAGTGTATAACAGACAAAAGACATTCTGCCAGAGTAAATTAACAAAAACATTTAGCACAACCAAAATCCAATTACTGTCAATTAATATGATCCCATTGGCATAGTTTATATCCATCCATCTACCTAGTTTATCTTCAAACTTGTGGTCCTTTTTTGTTACAACATTGAGGCTGGCCACGCATACCACCTAAAAACAACAATGAACCAAATAACTAAAATTAAGATACAGTTATCAATTGATAAATTCAAAAGGTTTAAAAATTCAACTGGAGTCACACTTACCACTTTGACTTCCATTGTTAATCGCTTGTTGAAGCAAATCGTTCCAATACAGTCCATCGCTACTAGTTAGCATTACATTAAAAAAACTATTGGAAAATAAAATACAACATATAAGTAGCTCACACAAAAATAGCAAAATGCAAAATTTATAACCACATTACAACTTAAGACAAACTGGGTAGATTGAGGCGAAGCTACAATAGGAGGAACTTGAATATAAACAAGAAATTGACCATTTGTAGGTAAAATAGGCACCCCTTGGCTATGTGTGCTATATTGCAATGACAAGTTATGTAATGGGGGAACCACAAACAACCCTTGTGGAATAATTGGATTAGCTTTATTGGCACGGGCATTATGTTGAAGGTTCTAATCAAACAACATTAAAAAAATGATTGATTAATAAAGTATCATAACAAAAAGTTTTTTTTTAAATTAATCAATTTATAAAAGTAATTAATTGTTATATCTTTATGAAATGAGGTTACCACAAACTCCACCACAGGAGCGACTCGATTAGGTCCACTTGCAAATGCACTATTTTGGGTGTTCTAGACATATGGTTTTCAAAACATGTCCAACATTAAGTAAGTAGCCATAAATAGAATACTTTAGACAAACTAAAGAGATTAACACAATGATACATTGATGTACATACATGTTCCTTATCTGGTATTGGTGTCGATTGTTTAACTATCTTGTTTGTCCTTTTTGTACCAATTACTTTCTTTTCATGTTCCTAATCAAATATTCATATAAATGTTGTCAAAACAAAATCACATACATCAATATATATATATATTGATTTAAAATTGCAATTACATTTACGACATAACTAGTACTCTGATTTATGGGCATAGTTAATGGGTCATTCATCTCATGAAGGGTTGTGGTTGTGCTTTCTTTTTCCTGCAAAAAAAAAAAAAAAAAAAAAAAAAAACAACAACAACAACAACATGAACATTATTTAAAAATTTGCCAAACTTAAACAAATCAAATTTAATTAATATTAGAAAATTACAATGCTATTAAGAGACTTTGAAGTTGACGAGTAGTCTTCATTATCATCATTGTTATTGGTGTCATCTTTTGTAACAAGCAGCTTTGGACATCTTCTAACCATGTGTCCAACACTGTTGCAATTTCTGCAATGTCTCCTCTTTCGACCAAAGCCTTTCTTTCTCAGTACTCCTTTGGTCTTCACCACAATAAGATTACCAACTTCATTAACAACACAATTGTGTGTGTTGCATGCATTCACCCTTTTCTCATACTTGTAAGCAAGATTTAAAGCATCATCTTTTATTTCCTTAAACAAATCCCTCCTGTTTGAAGCAATGTCACAAAGCCTATGAACAATAACAGATACTACCCCAAATCGAGCACCTTTCATGACATGTGTATCAATTTCAGCCAATGTATCCAAGCAAACAAACTCAATCTTCGTTGTTTTTGTCCATCGTTTGCAAATCAAACTGCTAGGAATAACATCCAGATAGTCATTTTTCATGACAGCAAAAATGTGAGAACACAATATCCCACGAGATTGAAATAGATGACACTTACAAACTATATTGGACTTCACTATATCATAAACAACATTGACTTGATTTTTCAGATTAGAATACATGCTTATCTTGAATGATAACTTTTCTCCAATTTCCATACGCTCATTAACATTTAATGCACCAGCCACTATTAACTCTTCTTTCACCTCTTTGAAAATCTCAATGGTGTATATTTTTGAGGCCTCACACTCAAACTTGTATAGCAAGGCAGTCATAACAAGTTCTGTAAAAGAAGATTTAAAATCTGCAATGTGTTCATTGTTTCTGTATTATCTTACAGCTTGGTCAAAAAATTGTATGAACTCAATGATGCTACTTTTTCTTCTGACATAAAGCTTGATTAATGCATTGATTGCTTCACATTGAGACATCGTTCTTATACGACCAAAGAATTTATCACAAAAATATGTAGTAGCCTACAAATGCTTGATCTCATATGATTTAGACATTCATTTGTTTCTTAGAAGTCCATGTTTCACAACAATCTTCTTCCAATATTCCTCAAATTCATCAAGGGTAAAGTTAGAATACATTGCTATCTTGAATCTGCTAAAAATTCAGATTTTTTCACATTCTCACATGCATTTTTATGCAAATGCCATGCACAAAGACGATGCGATGAATCTGGCAACGCTTGCTTTATGGCCTCCCTCATAGCACCATCACCATCAGTCACAATTGATCTTGGATGTTTATTTTCCATTGCATCCAAGAAAGCCTCTAACACCTACTTATACGTCTCAATAGTCTCATTGAACAATAATGCACAACCAAAAATAGTGGTTTGTGAGTGGTGATTACATCCTAAGAAAATTACAAGTGGATTATTGTATTTATTCTTCTTGTAGGTGGTGTCAAATGCAAATACATCACCAAAGCATTTGAAATCCAATATGCTACATCCATCTACCCAAAATAAATGCTTCAATTTACCACCATCCATAGTTTGGAATTTGGAATAAACATCGAATCATTGCCAACCTTGCCTTCTAAATACTTAATGTAACACGCACATCTCCATCTTTAATCATATCACATTGTTTACGATGAAAATGGTTGTACAAATCACTTTTTGAAAAACCAATACCAACATATCCACCCTTTTGAGCCAATAAATATCCCATTATATGGCAAATTCTAACACCATATGAAATCAAACAATCCACCTAAGTTTTATCTGCAGCTATGAGCACAAGATATTTGGGAATATGATGGACATTAGTCGCTGGGGTAAGCTCATGGTTATGAGTCTCCTGAAATGATGACACTTTCCACTTTGATATCTTATAATCTAAGAAAATATGAAGCTTACCTTCACACTTAGTGTGAGTTAGAGGTTTATGATCTCTTTTTCTATCCACCCTCGTCAAGTGTTTTCTATTTCTCAGCCTTTCTCTATTGCAAACAAACTGATGTTTGATGACGTTTCCCTTAACATCTCGATTTATATCATCTTTCCTCACAACAAAGCCATGACATCTAGCATATGTCGTATAGAATTGAAAAGCATGATCTTCACTACCAAATTCAAGATGCTTTATGCCCTCGCTAGTCAAATTTGCTATCTTTTTATATTCCAAACTTGTTCCATCTTGCTCTTCATCTTCATTTTTACCACAAACATGGTTGTTATCTTTCCTATGCTTGTCATGACATCTAACACCATCATCATAACTTAAATCTCTGTCATCATCCAAGTTAACAATTGAATCTTCAACAGATTTATCCATCTGCATTACATAATAAAAACATTACAGCATATATCAATGATACTTTAACTCATATTGCCTACATACAGTTAAGTTATTTACTAGTCAAGCATATTACTCAAGTTATCTCTTACCACTTATAGTCATGGATATGAAATTTGTCAATGAAAATGTCAGTTTTTACTCACACAAATATCACATGATCAAATTCTGCAAAGATAACATTGCATGTAAATACTATTACACACATAATGTTTAATCTTTTGAATCAAGCACATGGGTATGAAGACTAGATTACTAGTTTTTAACCACTACAATTGTTCTAATTTGTCCCCTCGAAATATCTACTAATTGTATGTAAATACTATTACACACATAGTGTTTAATCTTTCGAATAAAGCACATGGGTATGAAGACGATATTACTAGTTTTTAACCACTACAATTGTTCTAATTTGTCCCCTCAAAATATCTACTAATTATGATCAATAGGCTTTAAAATTTGTTTTGCTATGTAGTGTCTTACATGGCAGCTACATAATATTTAATAACCACATTTGTTGAACAATTCAGTCACACTTAAACAACCAACTAAGTTTCATAAACTTCCAACAAAACAAAAATAGTTTTTAACCATCAGTAAGAACACTATGCTTGGAACAGAGTTTATGAAAGGGTTAAGAATTCTAAATTCTGTTCAAATTACATATTTGTTAATTTTTAAATCTTCAATTAATTCATAACAAATTACACATCTATTAATTTTGATGAACCACCTACGTTTGGTATCGAATCAATCCTAACAACAACATAATTGATAATTTAAAACAAAAGCAGATGAAAAAGGATGAGACCTGATAAGGGTGGCAAAATAAACAACAGCAGAATAGTGAGCACAAAAATAGGAAGAACAGTCGCAGGATGGGTGACCTTCACGAAGTGGTTCACAAATGTGTTACAATCAGAAGTTAATAGCTTCGATTTTAAAAGAAGAGCATTAGACGACAAACCTAGAGGAACATCTACACAAATAGATTACAAAAAATGATTCTTCAGCTTCAGCTTCAGCTTTACATGAAGAGTAGTAACTGGATGAGCCAGAAAAAAGTGCTTCAAAAATGGGTTACCTTTTCTTCCTTATCAGCAAAACAATCTTTATAGAGGTAATGCAGGTTTGCAGATGCACAAAACTGTCCAAAATGGAGCTTCACAACCTTCACAAAGTAAAAAGTTTTCTGGCAGCACAGTTGGGTTACCTTTCTTCCTTTTCAACTTGATGATCTTTACAGAGGCAATGCAGGTTTGAGAATGTAATGGACTTTTTCGGCAGCACAGTTCGGTTACCTTTCTTCTTTTTAAGCTTGATGATACTTACGAAGGCAATGCAAGATTACGAATGTAGTGGAGTTTATCGACGACATAGTATGGACTGAATGGGGGAATGCGACACTTGCATAAATTAAGGTTCTGTTTTGTTTAATTGGAAGTTAATAAATTTATATAATATTCTATATTATTAATATATATCCTAAAGGACTACATTGCAATTTCACAAACTTTCAAAACAAATACTGACATGGCATCAATAAATGACATGTCATTTATTTCTCTATAGTTTTAAGCTTCGTCCAAATCTTTTGACCCTTTAGGCACAATTTTCACTCGAAAATTCGGGTATGACATGGACTCGATATGATTGTAAATGAAGTGATTTATTTGTAAATTATTTAAACTCTCATTTATTAAATATTTGATCAAGCTAATTATTCAAGTTTAAAATTAGGCTCGTTTATTTAAATAGTCAAATTCAAATTCTATAAGTTTGACATCAGTAACTCACAAATAACTTATGCATTGATGAGTTCACGTTTGTAGATTATTTGGAGGCATTCTTATTGTGTTTTACCTTGGATAATCCTATAATTCTATGGGAATTTCATCAGTCTTGTTCATTATTCCCACTATTTCCATGATTGTATAAATCTTGAGTAATTCTTGTCATTTCAACTTATTTTTATGGCTAAATTGAAAGATTTTGTAAATGAAGGAGATAAAAAGAAAAAAAGTAAAGGAATGAAATGGTTGGAAATGTGGGTGTCAAATGTGGCAAATTAGTTGTACATACACTGGATGTAAATGTACAACATCCAACAGAAAAAAAAACACCCAATCAATCAATATAATCAAGGAAAATGATGAGGGGACACCTAT
Organism: Spatholobus suberectus; assembly: GCA_004329165.1. Taxonomy (NCBI): domain Eukaryota; kingdom Viridiplantae; phylum Streptophyta; class Magnoliopsida; order Fabales; family Fabaceae; genus Spatholobus; species Spatholobus suberectus. The sequence goes on from CM014733.1 coordinate 6,351,834, forward strand.
ATGTTATTTGATACCTAAAGTGATAAAAAGATAGAAGAGAGAGAAGTGTAAATATGATAAGTAATATGATGTGATAGGAAAATAGAGATAGAGAGAAAAATGGGTGTTAATGGAGTGTTTATAATAAAGAGGTGTCCAAATATCAATGCACTATAATCAATAAAAAAAACAAAAAAAAAGATATGGTTAGATATAGAAGACTGACCTTGATGTTTAATAGAGTCTTGGAGAGTGACAATAGGGCAGAGAGTAAAGATCATTGTTGAATAAATCGTGTTTATGTCAATACGTGTTTAGCAATTAACATTATTCTAAAGCAAATCTCCTCTTTATTTGCTCTTACATTCCTATTCCCTCTGTCCTATTGTAAATGCTTACGTTTCTATACTTTTTTTCTTAAAAAAGAAAATAGGAATCCTTGTTGTCCGACTCCTGCCCAACCAATTTCAAGTCTAGGCTTCTTTTCATTTTTCTCCCTCTTCTTTTGTCTTTTTTTTTTTTTTTTTAACTTGTGGTACTTCAGACTTATTTTTGCTTTTAATGGTTCGGATATATGCATCAAGCTTATCAGCCAGAAGCCCTAGTATGTTGGCCTAACGAAAGCCCAATAGGTAACCCAAAATTAATCAGAGCCACGTATAGGCCCAACACAGGTATTCCTTGTCGGGGGACAAGAACTAATCTACTGATATTCATTTAAGACATTGACTTATCTCAGAATGTTTTTTCATTCATACGAACCTCTGGATCAAAATTCTAACCTTTGAATACCCTTTTCTTTTCACTTCTCACTTGGGGTGAGAATGTTTTGGACTTACCTAAAACCTCTGGATCAAAATTCTAACCTTTGAATACATTTTTCTTCTTTGTTCACTTGGTTTTTCTCTGCACCTGAGGGATTGAAGCCACAGTTAAAACCAGTGATCATCGACGATGATCTCTAACTCCAAGGGTGAGTTGAACTCTTTCGTTACCATCACGAGTAAGTTCGTTGGATTCCTTAATCAAATTGCCTTTCCTCATAAATTACACAATCAAGAATATGAAACATATCATTGCGAAACAAGGAGTTTTTCTGCTTTGATTTTTCTTTAAAGCATATTATGGTGAAATCAGGAATTGTTCTGCTTTGATTTTTCTTTAAAACTTTATGGAGAAATCAATAATTCTTCTGCTTTGACTCTTCTTTATATATTTGCGTTTTATCTCACCGGGGCACGGGTTTTATATTAGCAATTTCCACAAGCTAAAATGTTTGATTCAGTTTGCAGATTTAATGATTTGTCTAGGCCACATGGTAAAAAATTTTATAGTTGGTATAATGAATGTGCTTCTGAAAATTTCTTTCATATCTTAGACGTAATTTCTTTTGCTCCATTTGTTCCTGCATCTAACTCGTTACAACCAGTCGACCATGGAGAGGTCATTTCTAGTCGACTCCTTCAGATGCTTTTTTTTTTTGGGTCCAGGAGACCAGGACTCCTTGACATCTTAATATTTAGTTTAAAATTCTTCTTCTTCTTCTTTTAATTTCCCTTTTACCATTAACCAGGCCTAGTCTACGTGCTGTTGAATTTAATTAGGTGGATTAGTATTAATTAATAAGTAAAATATTGTTTAAACCATTATTTAACAATTTTGTGATTATTAATTATATTAATTTGTCAACTTTGTGAAAATTTATAAAAGTCACCTTGTGATGGGTTGGGTCAGTCACTCATCTACTGCTAGTGAGTAAGAAAATTATCTCCCATTAGGCAGTTTTCACATACACGTCAAAGGCTCCCTAGAAAGTGAGCAATTTGCTCTCAACATAAGAACACAAAATTCTCTCATCAATTGAAACACCATGAATCCAGAGAAGAATTCAGATGCACTTTCTTGATTCCTCTCTATTACGTATTGATTATTAGTGTGTTTGTAATGTGCGCCTATGAATGTTTTGGATGTTCCTGTATTGCTTTAAAACCATTCGCTTACTGCCCACACCTCACTATCATAAGTTAATGGATGGGCAGTTCATGCTCTGTTGCTCACTCGGTCCCTCCCCATTTCCACAAAATCAAACATTGCTTACTAACTTCCCTACAAACTCAAAGGAAAATCTTCGTATAGAGAAGGATTCAGCAATCAGTTTTAACATGAACAATTGACTGAGGGTATGTTTGGTAACGTCTGAATTTTAAAAAATAATCATTTGTTTTTCAAAAGCTTTTCTCACAAAATTATAAAAAAAAAAGTAATTATTTTTTTAAATAAGTTAAACCAAATATACACTAAATAGGTAAATGTACCAACAAGAGTTAGCAAGTCACTTATAAATACCATTATTGTAAGTCTGTAACTCTTGTTCAGACATGTCGCATTGCCTTAAGATCAGAATTAAAAGAAGACAAGAAAAAATCTTCCTAAACTTTGTCTTATAGAAAAAGATGATACTCCAATGCAAATCACTTGAAGGCATTGACACAACATGCAAGCACATCCTCTTCCAAAATCACCCTGTTCCAACCTTTACTACCTAAAGGACACTTCCTGTCAAAGCCACGGATCTTTAATGATCGCTACAATGCACAACTGAGTTATGCAACATTTAATGTTGCCTCTAGCTCCCCATGGCCTTCTAGACCTTGTCAATTCAGCAAAGACTCATTTTTAAATACAACATTTATATAATGGAATTCTGGTTGTGCAATTGAGGCAATCCCCAAAAAGCCCCTACGCCGCCCTCTGCAATGCCATGTGTATTGTGTATCTAGGGAGAATTCATTTTGAAACAACTAATCCCTAGATACATCTATTTCATTTTTGTTCATTCTATGTATATAGACTTGTTTTAAAGATTTAAATCACATCTTTTCACCAAAGAAATATGAAAAATCCTATGCCAATGGATTTCAAATTTATGCAAAATGCTTTTCTATTTCTAAAATGTCCTATATATAATTTACATCTTCTATGTGAAAATTTTTCAATTTTCATCAATTATACATATAATTGATTGTTAAAATAATCTAATTGTCATAGCTGTCTTAAATTCTCTTTTATTCTATTAGACATTTGTTCAGACCACACACAGATAAAACCCAGAGCAAATGGCTGTATTTAAGTAACCAATCCAACACTTGATTCCTGCTGAAAAATTGATTCCTGAACATCAGAGATAGGACATCTTAGAATGGAACAACTACAATGAAAACGTATAGCACGTCCCTATACATAAAAATTGTAAATCCTTGGAAGGAACTCTTACAAAGAACTTCTAATTGTCAAAAAAAGAACCTAATTTTCAACTAATGGGATTTATCTCATTTTCACGCAAGTTCGATCACACTCAGTGAGGCCAGCATAGATATATTGAGTGTCACTGCATTTCATGGCAAGCACCTCTCTATAAGCATCAGCAAGTGCAACTGAAAGTCTGAAACTCCCGTCTCTAGTGTAGGAAACACTTTTCTGCCAATAGTTGAAACCAAAGCTGTAGAAAGAATAGCCAAGTCACAATTGCCTAAGCATCTGCCCCCTCAAATTCAAAAAAAGAAAAAGGTATCTCAGGAGGAGACGGTGTTGTTGCCACGCATTTGAACTGTACCAAAACACCCAATGCAACTGGAATCAGAATATTTCTCCAGTGTGACAAGTAGAATGAAATTAATAATTCAAGTTAAAAAAAAGTTAATCAAGATGGGACAGAGTACATCCTTTCAATAATATATGGTAGAAACCAGGAAAAAAGAAAAAAAAAGTGTACAATGTTACCTTATGCTGTTTGTATTTCTCTCTCACAGCTTGCAAAGAGCCCCCTCTCCTACTGAGGTACAAGTCATGTATGTTTAGAACACATTCCTTCAAATCAGCAGGTTTATATCTAGTGAGTTGATGGAGCGCCAAATTCTGTAAACAAATAATTTAGCAGTTGCCTCCATAATCCACATTGGATATCAAATACACATCTACAAAAACAAATCATTACCCAAGGATGTGTCTTTGTGCTTAACATAAATCTGGCCAGGAATACAACAGATGCAGCCACCAAAGATGGCAAGAACTTTACACAATTATAATCCAACAAACTGAGCTCAGCAAGGTAGCAGCTAAGGAACTCAAACTGAAGATCAGAAGTCTACACAACGGGACAATAATATTAGCCAAATGATGAAACTCCCCATATTTCGCACGCACAAGAAATGAAAATGTGTCTCTATGTCAGTGTTATCAATTGCAGATTGCAGAAAATGGCAGAAAGTCAATAATCTGTTATACCATGTAGCAGATAGTGTCATATAGCAGATAGTGTCGCAGGCAAATAACAGAAGGCACATAGCGGTCAAAAAAAGGTTGTCAAATCAAGATTCAAATCATGAACCGCAAATCTAATTTTTTAATCATGAATCATAATTTATATCAAATTGTAAGATTCAAAAATAATGAAAAATTACTTTAAATATATCATATAGATGATATATAGTGTTTAATGTAATAATTTTAAACTAGAAATAAATAAAACAACTTAACCATAAGTATTAAAAAAAATTATTAGTTATATTAATGTTGTGAAGCCTCAATTTTACAAGAATGGCAGTGAAGCAATGAACTAGTCAAATGGAGCGCATGCATTGAATGAGTAACAAATAAAGTAATGAAATAATCAAATAAAATCAGAAGTGAATGCATTGAATGAGTGACAATTTAAGCTTATATGACTTTTCAATTCTTTTTTTAATGAAAATTGGTGGGGGAAAAAAGCAAAAAGAGAAAAAATAACAAATTGTTGAATCATGTGTTTGTATTGATGATAACAAAATAGTAAAGTCGTTCAAAATTCATCTTATGATACAAATTAATAGGCAGTCGAATTGTATCAAATCGTAGGATTTAAATCGTAAATTGTATGATTCTAAAAACTATGGACTTGAAATATATGTTATATATCAATTGTATATGTATAAAAAATCAAAAGTTCAATTGGCCAGCCAAAATGACAAGAAATTTCACAACACAGTAGCACTACAGCACCACCATGGCAGCTATTTAACAACACTGTTGAGTGTAACTGTGTACATTAAAGCTAAAATCTGAGGGTATGGTTTTCTAATTCTACTGTATTGAGCAAACTAGGCAAAATTCTTTTCTAGGCAATTTCACCTAACAAAGGAAATTGCTGCTAATAAAATCACTTTCAAGCTTGTGATTAACGTGTAAACAAGAGTTAACTTACATCAACACCCTCTTGACCAACTCTAGAGAATCTCCTGCAAACAAGGGCAGAGCATATACAGAGTGAGCCAACATGCCAAGAAAAAAACAACTAAAACAAGCCAAATCAACGCAACAAAGACATAGAATCAAGAAAGAAACACACCTTAAGAATGTCTTCACTGTAGGACCACCCAATTCAAACTTCAAAGCCTTCAATATATCAGCTTCCATGTTCACAACCTTCATCACCAAAAAATAAAAAAAAAACAGTTACAAAAATCAGCAAAATCCAAACCTAAAGCATGCACTAACACTAACAACAAATGAAACACAAGAATCACCTCTTCCTTAGAGTATGTGTTATCCGTAATGTAACAAAAGTCCTCCACCTCAGGCGGCTTAATCTCTTCGTATTTCCTATTTGCAAAACAACAACAACAACAACAAAAAACAATACTAGTTAAATAATTTACACACATAAAATAAAACTTGCATCCATATTTCAAGTATTTGAAAACTCACGAAGCAATAAGCATCGCAGCAACCCCAAGCAATTGCAGTCTCTGTCTTGACAATGCATTCAACGACAGAAACCTGTCAATGTATGCAACACAAAAATAAAGCGTGTCCGAAACAAGTTTATATTCTTCAGCAACCTCCACTAACCAATCTACCAGAACACCTCTCATGTTAGCATTAACGTCCCTCTGAACCTTCTGAACATAATCCGCCAACGGTCTCTTGCTAGGTTCCACCTGAGTCACACAGAAACCGGTCATTCCCAAAACGACACAGTTTAACCATCAGCAAACCTAATATGGAACTAAAACCAAAACAAAACCCTAATACCTCCATCCCGCGAAGATATTCGTATATATCCGAAACGTATGGCCCACACAGCTGCGGGTCGTGTCTCTCGTTCGGCTTCTCCGGCGTGGCTACCACCGTCGCCGTCGGTTTTTCGACTTTTTGCTTCTTCTGTTTGTGAACCTGCGAAACGGGCTTTTCCGGTGCGGCAACGGCGTTGGACACGTTGGTGAGGTCTCCCAAAACGACGCGCTTCTTCTTGGCGGCGCCGTGCAGTTCGCATATTGCAGCTGCGGCTCTCTTCTTCGCCTCGCGTTGGGGGCGCGTGTGGTTCTCTGTGTCGGCCATTGGAAGTTGGAATTAGAATTGGGAGAGAAACGGAGAGTGTTGGAGAGAGAGAAGGGAACGGGGGTTTAAGAAGGACGGAAGATGAAATTCTCGGGTGCGTTAATGTTATTGGCGTTGGGCTTATGGCGAGCGTCGTTTGAAATTTTTGCGGTGGCTCCTGTTCCCGCTCCCGGTGTTGTGCATTTTGGGATTTTCGGGGTAATTTTGCGCAATTGCTACATTTCGCACGCTCTGAATGCGTTTGCCTATTTTGTTTCTCGGATTCCCTTTTGTTTTCATTTTTCCTTTTTAATAATTTCAGAACGTTTTCTTTTTTCTCTTTTTTGTAATTTTGGGTTTAGAGTTTACTTTACACCACTTGGATGTTCCCTCTCTTTCTTAGGTTTCGATGTGCTCTTTCGCTTTTCAAGTTTCAACAGGCGGGCTGTTTGGGGGGAATGTTTCAGTGCGGCTAAAGATTTAACCAAAATTCAAATATTAGTACTCGTGACTCGTGACTCGTCGTGGGTCGTGAGTAAATAAAAGGAAATAGGAAATGAAAAATCAATATTTCTTGTTTGGACATTATTTATAAATCTGTTTGGGGGAAATATTTCAATGCTGTTAAAAATTAAACCAAAATTAAATATTAGTCAACATGAGTCGTGAGTAAACAAACGAAATAAGAAATTAAAATCGGTATTTCTTTGTTTAGACATTATTTAAAAATATAAAATACGAGAAACGATAAATTTTTTTAAAAAAATAAGTTTATTCTTTTTGTTCGTTTTTTTATTTTGAAAATTGGAGAGAAAAAAAGTAAATTATAAATTATATTGTAGTTTAATGTTTAGCATAAAAAGTATTTTACTCTTTAAAATATTATTCTAGTTATACTATCTTTGCTCTTATAGAATCTTTTAATCGCTTCATCATAATTAAGAAATATAATTAGTTTAGTTAATCGCACTAAATTTGTTAAAAATTTGTATTATTTTTTCAAAATTCTCTTTATATACAAATTAGAATAGTTATCTTGAATGAACGTTTTTAAGAGTTATTTTTCAACAAGAATATTTTTAGGAATTCTTCTTTAACAAGAACATTTTCAGGGTTTTTTTAACATTTTATCTCTTTTAATTAAGAGTTTAATAATCATACACTATCAATGTAAAAAGTTTTACATTGTCATCTAATCAAAAATTACCATTAATAAGACTTTTAAAGTATTTATTATAAAATTTAACAAACTTACAATAAATTGTGATTTGTAATTGGGTGACAGTGTAAAAATATTTTACATTGTCATGCATGGCATGTTTTCTCTTTAATTTATCCTTTTCATATTTATTTCTAAATTAAATTTTAATATTTTCTTGAAAAAAATATCAATAGTTGAGAATAATCTTGTGTCATAATATATATTATTTATCATAAATCTAAAATATAATTTATATATTTAAAAATATTTATTTATTATAATTTTTAATTAGAATATAATTTATATATTCAAAAGTATATATTCATTATAAATTTTAATTATTTAAAATAAATATTTATTGTGTACATTGCACAAGCTAAAATATTAGTTATTCTTAAGGCTATGTTTAGATTGCAGGTAAAGGGTAGAATGGAGTGGGAGGAAAAGTTGTTCCATCGTTTGGATTGTAAAAATAGGAATATAATAGAAAAAAATGGAATATGATACATTCTTTTCCATCACTTAACTCTAATTCCCCCCCTCCCATCCAATTTGGGGTGCACTTGATGGAACAAAGTTTTTAAATTATAAAATAACTTTTTTAATCTTTATAAGTTTTATCCTAATCATTACTCTTTTAAGGATGATATATTAAAAATAAGGATAATATGGGAATTAAAAAGTTATAATTCATTCTATTCTGTTCTTTTTCTAAACAATGAAATGAAATCCTTATTCCATTCCATTATAAAATGTCCAAACAATGGAATGACATTTTTATTTCATTTCATTCTAATTTATCTCATTCTATTATATTCCGATTTATTTCATTCCATTTTTTACCACCAATCCAAACATAGCCTGGAAAAATCTTATTTTCTTTTCATCTAATTAATTACTTTATATCTATTAATAACTTTTTTTCATATTTATTTTTTGAAACTAATGTTTTGAAAATCATCTATATATTTTCTATATATGTAAATTAAAACAACTATCTTGAACGAGAGCGTTTTTAGGAACCATTCTTCAACAAAAACATTTTTAGCTATTTTTCTTCAACAATAATGTTTTTATAATTTTTTCTTAACCTCTCATATCTTTTAGTCTATCATTTTTATTTTTATTTATAAATTGAATTTCAATATTTTGTTAGAAAAACATATCAATAGTTAAAAATAATATTATATCACAATATAAACTATTTATCGTAAATCTAAAATGTAATTGATATGACCTGAAAATATTTATTTATTATAAATTTTAATTATAATGTAATTTATATATTTAAAAGTATTTATTCATTATAAATTTTAGTTATAAAAAATGAAAATTTATCTTGTGCATTGCACATGCAAAAATACTAGTATATATAAATTATAATAGCTATCTTGAATGGGGGTGTTTTTAGCTATCATTCTTCAACGAGAATATTTTTAGCTGTCGTTTTTCAATAAGAGCATTTTTAGGAATTTTTTTAACCTCTCTTCTTTTTCGATCTATCCTTTTCAATATCTTTAATTCTAAATTAAATTTTATATTTAAAAAAATATCAATAATTAAAAATAATATTCTATCACAATATATATTATTTATTATAAATTTAAAATATAATCTATATGTTCAAAAATATTTATTTCTCGCGAATTTTAATTATTTTATAATCTATATATCTAGAAGTATTTATTTATTGTGAATTTAAGTTATATAAAAGTAATATTTATTCTATGTAATGTACATGTTAAGATACTAGTTAAAATTTTAATTCTAAAAATTTGATTTCCCACAATTTAACACCTAAGAAGTTCTTTGGGGTCAAGGGGTCCAACTAGCCAAGTAACATCTTTTGTGGAAAGTGTAGGAAGCATTTTAATGAATTAATCCACACGCATCATCCATTCGAGCATTGAATGAAATGTCTTTGTACATCAATTTGAATATTGATTAGGTGGGCATTAGCAAATCAATTTCTAAACTTAAAATTGACATCGAATAAAATGAAATACATGTGTAAAGGTAAAAGAGTGACACCAATAATTTTATCATGAAAATCTCATTCAATGTGAGCAAGAAGAAATTATGTGACTAATATAACAAAAATTGTCTCTATTAATGAAAGTAAGATTACAATGTTTCTCTTTGATATAAAAGGATCTCTCAATCGTGACACTCAAACAAAAATGGTTTACAATACCAAGTCTCTTTTCTTTCATACGATGCATATCCTTTAAGGCATTTGTCTCTTTACTCTTCTTAAACAATTCCTATTGTCTGATGTATATTAAAAAAAATTCTTGCTTTTTTGATAGGCTTGTATCTCAACGAGGAGGAGGAAGGGGAAAGACGTTTGTCCCTTGCTTGCACTCTCAAACTTTGAACTCTTTTATATATAAAAGGTAATGAATGGTTCATAAATAAAAGATAACAATTTGATTTTCCTATAACTTTGCATCTACACCTTTTTAGGAGATAGTCAACCATCTTTAGTTTTACTGAAAAATGTTTTAGACTTGGAAAACAATCACATCTGTAGGATTCTTTATGTGGTTGAATGTGATCCTTTATTAATTATGAGAAACTCTAACAAACTCCCACTTCTATTTATAATATATAAATCCTAAGATAAAAAAGAATGTGATTCCATGCTAACATACTATTATTTGCCACGTCAACATATTTGCTCATGTGTCAATGTCTCAGTAATTCTACCTTCTATTACATCTCTCCTCTCATGAATACACTTCGCAATCCACCCATCTCATTATCGATTGAGACCAATATTAAAATATCCAGGGTGGAATTATACCTTCTATTACATTTCTCCTCTTATGAATGCTCTACACAATCCACCTATCTCATTGTTGATTGAGACCAAAATCACCCTATCCAAGGTGGTATTTGTTCTTTCTCTTATTTCATTCTCCAATTATTTGCTGCAACACTGATGAACTTCCAACTTTAAGAGAAACCAAATTAGAAAAGAAACCCCAAATCAAAACCATAATTCTCATTAGATAATGCAAATCTCATCAAAAAATGAAGGTGATATTCATTCTTCCTCTTATTTCACTCTTCAATGATGATAGGTTGTGTAACTTAACATTGATTTGGGGAACTGCCAATGTTGGAACCAAATCGTACAAACTAAAATTAGAAAAGAACCCCAAATCAAAAACACAATTCTTATTAGATGACATGAATTTCATCAACAAACAATGGCGATATTCGTTTTTTCTCTTATTTCACTCTTTAATGATGATAGGTTATATAACTTAACATTGATTTTGGAAATTTTCAAGGTTGGAACCAAATCATACAACCTGAAATCTAAAAAGAAATCCAATTTTTTCTCTTCACTTTTTTTTTACACCACCTATAAACCAACAATATTCCACCATATTCCAAAGGTGATAATGGAGGAGATTCCATCGCCACATTTAGATTTGTTTGCAAGTCATTGAACAAGATGTGAGGAATCCTTCACAGTAACGTTGAAGAGTTATCAAAGGGATAGATTGGCATGAACACCAACTTAAAATGGAACAAAAATTGTAGAGGGGAAGGAGGAATCATTGGTCAAGCACCCACATTTCCCTATTTTTGTTCTGAAAAATCACCTCCTACAACAAGTGGTTGGTGGCATGTGAACAAATTGTTTTTGGAGTTAAAAATCATTGATTTTCTTATAGGTTTGTTGCATAAAACTATGAAGTTTTCTATTTGTTTTGTTGCATATAGATGACAAGTTTGCTATTGATTTTGCAGCATTAAATCATTGGATTTGTAATTAATTTTGTATTTGTATAGCAATGTATGGAAGCATAATTTATTCCTCTTTTAATTTACATACTACAACAACAAATTTAACATTAATATGTGTTAATCATCTTTTAGAAATAAAAAATATTTTAGTGTTAATTTTCTCCTTATTCAAAATAGTTTCAAACAATGTGTTCAAAATAATCTCACAAAATGAGTAATATTTTTCCTCTTTCTTAAACTAATCCCTTTATGTGTAAATTTTTTGACATAAATATTTTACAAATTTTAATATAATATTATAAAATAATATTTATTTATTTATATAATATCAATCTTTTCAAATTATAGCTTACACATTTCTTAACCCTGTGTAAGAGGTTAACGACATTTTAGGAATTAGATTCCACCAATATTCTACTGAAACCTCTATTGTAAGCCAAGTGAAGCCCATGGAAGATGTCCCACAACTCAGGCATTGTGATTGAACAAATGTCCAGGGTTACCTGCACAACCCACAATGAATTGGTCAATAAAAACTCTAATCACAGTACCATAAGCCACAATACCACCATGTGTTTTTATAGCCATATCCGCATTAACTTTGATGAAGGGATGGATGAATGGAATCCAAGTAACAAAACATTCAGAGCATGAAATTTGGTTCAGCCTATTAAAGGTGTGAACAAAAGTACAGTTGCTTGAAACCTCCTGCACACATCTTGAATTGAGTTGAAAATAATAACAAGGGAATTGTTTTGTAGATTTGACAAGGAGTAACAGGACAAGATTGAGTTAATTCAATTGCTTAACCAACTCATTAAACTTTCCAACTTTTCATAGTTGCCAATGGCTGCAAACTTAATAAACGAGTCTTTTCTTTTAAATATATTTTAGTTAAAAATCATAAACACAACATGTGCATTCAAATCTATTAAAACTAATATTAAATTAGACGAAAAAGGCAAATTATAATAAATTAAGTCAAAATAAATTAGGGAGAATTATACTTATTTGGTATATGTATATATATATGTGTGTGTGTGTGTGTGTATAAGGATAAGAAATGCAATTAAAGTATATTTAACAAGTTAAAGAACTTTTGATCCTTGTTTAATTTTTTTTAAAGTTTTGTTACTATTTATCAAATAAATATAAATTTATATTTCTAAAAAATGCAATTAAAATCAAATTAAAGTGTGTTTGGATAAGTAACTTAATTAAGCACTTATTTAATAAGCTCTTATTACATAAGAGTTTGTGCTATAAATTTCACCACAAAACTTTTTGAAATAAGTTAAATTATTTAAAATAAGTTATATTAAAAAGCTTGTTGAAATAAGTAAAAAAGAGCTTATGAAAGTTATAAATTATTTTCATAAGCTAAATTAAGTTTCTCGTAAGTTTTTCTAAATGTTAGGTCTAAGACGATCCAATTCTAAGTTTTAATGATAGCACAAAAGATATAAGAATGTATTTGTTGCACTGAGCACTAATAATTTATAAGTATGAAAAGTTAATTGCTCTATTTGAGTAGAAGTGTGAATTGGTGTTTCCTACTGAAGCATTGTCTGCCTAAGGCTTCTAACTTTATTTGTCGTATGGTTTGTCAAATAAAGGATTTCAAGGAATTGGTCAAAGCCCAATCAATCAACATACTCCACAAGCTTAAAGATACTTTGTCTTGCTTATAAGAGACAAAGTTTAGAAGTCCACCAACTCCTATTTCTCAAAGAAAGTGATTAAAACAAAAGTAGAAACAAACAAATATGTGTATTCAAAGAAGTCAACACATATTTGCACAAGTATAGAAACTCATAACTGCCACGCAGTCATGATATAAAAACAAAATATAGAACTTCACTTTATTTTGGTCATTCCATCAAAATGAGAAAGACATTTAATGTATGTCAATGTGCATATTTGCGAAGTGAAGAAAGCTCCCACAACGATTATCTTTTAATTGTTTATAAAAGCCCTAAAGTTCAACATGTCATAAAATTTAGTTGTGCTTTAATTTATTGCACTTGCTCATTCTCAAACATTTGCACAACACTCTCTGTAATTATTGTTAATATCGACGGTTGAGATTGTCTCATTTATTGTAAATGTGCTTACACCAACAATGATCTAAGTTTTGAGTTATTCTTGAAAACCTTGTGTGTGTTTGAGCCTTAATATGTTTGCTAAAAGAATACTTGGGTTTGTATAGGGAAAGACAAGTGAGAGAAAACTTGGGTATGTTGCCTAGAGGGTTGAGGAAAAAAACACTTGTTTGCAATGTGGAATGATATTCATGTAAAGATATGAATTAGTGAAATCTTAGTTATTGTAAGGAATTGAATGTAGTCTCAAGTTGTGAAACAATCCAAAATAAAAATCTTGTGTTCTTTCTTCTCATCCCTTACTTATGTAGTTTGTTGCACTAACTACAAAGGAAAGTTGACTCTATGTTTAAAACACCTTTTGTTTTTAAACTTAAATTTTTTTCTTTATTACATTGTATCATAAAATTAAGCTTCATATGTTGGATGATACATAGTTTATTACATTGTATCTTCCAACTATGCAACTTGAAATTTAAAAACTTTATTATTGTTTGTGTTAAGAAGTGATTAAAAAAATTGCGAATTTTTTTTCAAAATATAATTTAGTCACAACTAGGGTCATAGTAAGACGATAAATTAGTTTTAGAAATTGTAGTCATCATCAAGGTTTCTTTTAAGAAAAAAACATTAAAAAAGCTTTTGAAAAGAAAATGATATTTGAAACCAAATTTTGGATTTGAAAGTCAATTATGCATAAAGTAGGTATTAACACCCTACGAAGCTTGTCCTATAATGGACTGCCTTAATTAAATGTGCAAAAATTAGATGACTTTAGAAATGTTTATTTTATCCCTGAAAAACAATAATTTTTTTTAGAGAAAACATGATAACACTGTCAGTGTAAAATATTTTTACACTGTTAATCAATCACAAACTACCATGTATGGTAATTTTGTTATCTCTGATAATAACTACATTACAAGTCATACCAAACATGATTTTTAATTGATTGACAATGTAAAAACTTTTACACTAACAATGTATACTCATTAAATTCCATTTTTTAATATTTCATTTATTGATTTTTAAAAATGAGATTTTTTATTATTTAAACAAATTATTATTATTTTTAAAATAAGGGAGAATTTAAGAAAATATTTATTTTTTATCTTTCAACTTGACAAAAGTGATCCCTTACTCCTCTATATTCCTGGATGCAAAGCAAATCAAAGTTACATAGTTCTTCTAGTAGAAAACATTTTGTGTGTTGAAGGAATTTAATTTTTATTTTTTAATCTTTTTTATCCTTTTAATCCTTTTATCTTTTTAATTTTTATCTTTATCTTTTATTATTTTTATTTTTTTAATCTTTTTATTTTTTTACTTTTTTTTATCTTTTTTATTTTAAAATAGAAGGCTTTTGCAATAACTAAAAAAAGTGCATCCAAATTGATTATTGTTAAACTTTTATGGCTTTCATAATAAGTAATAACCAAATTAAAATACATTTAAAGTGACTATTACTAAACCTTTATTTTAATACTACCTCCATCCCTAAGTACAAAACTCTTAACTAATTCACACCCATTACGAAAGTTGGTTAATCTAGTTAGTAACATTAAGGCTTAAGCACTTTTTGCCCCCAAAGTTTTACAATTTTGTGAATTTTTCCGCCAAGTAAAAAAAACTGTCATAATTAAAGGAAAAACCGCCACAAAATTATCTTAATTGTGGCAATTTAAAAGAAAAACTACAACTAAATGTCTTAATTGTGGCAGGTTTTCTATATTAGGGCAAAATTTGCAAGATTTTATATTGGAACGGAAGGTTTACTTTGGAACATTATGACAGGAAATGTGTTTGTGTATTGATGTGTGACACTGAATCTCCTATTTTAATTCTTTATTATTATTATTATTATTATTTTATAAAACGATGATAGGATTTGAGATGAATCAAAATATTTAGATTATATGAATGGACAAAAGAAGCAGAATAGTGTTGAATGAGCTAATGTAGTTAGAAAAGAAGAGTTAAAACAATATTGACATCGTTATTTGTTTTGCCTTTTACGTTTTGAGATGGAATTATGTACAGGAATTAAACCAGTGTATGATGTAAAGTATAGAGAATATGGCAAGCCTAGCTCTACCTCTTCAGACTCTATTGTGGATCATTGGCAAAGTGCTGGACTACAGATAACAGAGAATAACCAGAAGAAGAATTCGAGCAACTTAAATACACACAAGCAATGTAAAACTTAAGCAAGCAACAAAACTTTGTATTGATGCATAGGTAGTAGAGCGAAGAAGAAAAGCACCTCCATGGCTTCCAATGGAATAACAAGTGAACTACCGCTTCTTGCCCTCTCTATCTTTCTTTCGTATGCTATCCTTGCCTCTATTCTTCCTCTTCTCTTCAACAGCATTCCATTCTCTCCTCCTCCATTTTTCTCCTCTTCCTCTTTCTGTTTCTAGCCCTCTTCTTCATTCAACCTGATAGGAAAGGGAGTAATAACAATGATTAATAGCAAATAGCCTCACTTCGAGGGGAGGACCTCCATACAATAAACTGTATCAATTGAGTATTCCCCTTCCTTTCTTTATTATTATATAAAAGACTTCTAACAAAAAGCAATGTAGCAAAACAGAATAACCATCCTAACAAACTCTCCACGTTTATCGCTTCATAACAATTTCTCCCTATTCCACTTTCACCCTCCACCACTCTAGGATACCACATAATCCCTCATCCACTTGGGCCTAAGTCTATCACGTTTAACTCTAGGTTGGGGGACTTGATCCAAATCCTAATAGTCCAAATTGGTCTCAGCCTACACAACTTCTTGGGTTCTCATGGTCTGGTCCTGTTCCTTCATATCATCCCTATTCCCTTCCACAAACACCTTGCCCTCAAAGTGCAAATTAGGATAAGTAGCAAGGACATCTGCAAGCACCTCCCAAGTAGCATCCTTTGGATATAGTCTAGTCCACTGAATTAATACCTTCTGTTGCATTGGTTCCCTTTCTCCACTGCAATCTAATATAGCCATGGGCTGAATATAAGGTTGATTGTCAAGGGACTCCGGTGGTAGAGTTGAGACATTGAGGTTGTCATTTCCATGGAACAGTTTCAGAAGAAAAGCGTGAAACACAGGGTGAATTTTGGAACCTGCAGGCAGGGCTAATTCATAAGCTGTATCACCAATACATCGAACAATGGGAAAAGGCCCGTAGTACCGTTTAGCCAATTTATGAGTTTTATATCCAGTCACTAACACTTGTCTATATGGTCGCAGCCTTACCATCACCAAGTCTCCAAGCTGGAATGGAGCAGGTAGTCTTTTTGCATTGGCATATTGCTTCCTGGCTTGTTGAGCTTTGAGTAACTTAGCACGCAGCTTGGATAAAAGTGCTTCTCTAGTGCTTAATTTAGCAGCTATAGCTTCAATAGGACTGCTACCAAGGCAGTAATGGGGTATGGAGGGTGGTGGTTTGCCATACACAACCTGAAACGGAGAGATACCTGAAGCTGTATGGGTAGAAGAGTTATAACTCCATTTCGTCGAGTGTAAAAAACGTCCCCAAAGTCTAGGTTGGTCATGAACGTAGGCTCTCATATACTGTTGCAAAGTTCGATTAACTACTTCGGTCTATCCATCACTCTTTGGATGGTAAGAAGTGGACATTCGAAGCTTGGTGCCACTTAGTTTGAAAAGCTCTTGCCAAAAATGGCTCATGAAGATGGGGTCGCCGTCTGAAATTATACTGCGGGGCATACCATGAAGCTTGTAGACCATTTGGGCAAATGAGTCTGCTACCTTAGCTGTAGTATGATGGGTAGGTAGTATGCCAAAGTGCGTTGCTTTGGAGAAACGATCCACAATTACTAAGATAACCGTATGTCCTTGATACATTGGTAGACCCACAATGAAATCCAGAGAAATGTCCTCCCAGACCCCTGAAGGAATTGCAATTGGGTGTAACAACCCATAAGGCTTCTGTGTAGGAACTTTGATCTGTTGACAGACAACACAAGTTCTAATAAATTCAACCACATCCTTACGCATCCCAGGCCAAAAGAAATTTTCGTTGAGACGCCCAAATTTTTTATGTACTCCCATGTGTCCCCTTAAAGGAGAAGCATGGAACTCTTCCAATAAGATTAGTTTAAGGGAAGAATTTGTTCCAACGTACAACTTCCCTTTGTATAACAATAAACCTTAGGAAATTGTCATTTGTGGATGGAGAGACGGGACAGCTACTACTTGCTCAAAGAGCTCTTTGAGTTCTAGCTCATTTTGATAATCTTCCTTCAATTTATCGACAAGGTCATAACGAGGTACTGTCAAGCCCAGAAACTGAATTGAAGGTTCGTGAATATGAGAAAGAGCATCTGTTGGTCTTTTCTCATTACCCGGCTTGTAGATTATTTCATAGTCATACCCCAACAATTTAGACAAGTAGTATTGCTGCTCCGGGGTCTGTATCACCTGAGTCATGAGTTCCTTCAAACTACGTTGGTCAGTAAATATGAAAAACTTCCTTCCCAAGAGATAAGTGCGCCATTTCTTCACTGCTATAGTAATGGCATGAAGCTCCCGAACATAGGTAGAAGTAGTGAGAAGCTTGCTACAAAACTTTTTACTAAAGTAACAAATTAAATGGTCGTTCTGGAGCAAAACAGCCCCCATGCCCAAACCTGACGCATCAGTTTCTAAGACAAATGCTTGCTGGAAATCTGGTAATGCCAACACCGGAGCTGCCATCGTGGCTTGTTTCAATTTTTCAAAAGACTCTTGGGCTTGAGAAGACCACAAGAACGATCCCTACTTTAACAGATCAGTCAAAGGGGCAGCCATTGACGCATAACCCTTTACAAATTTTCTGTAGAATCCTATAAGGCCTAAGAAACCTCGCAACTATTTAATATTGGCAGGGACGGGCCAATCAACCATTGCCTGTATTTTGGTGGGATCCGGTCCAACCCCTTGTCTAGAAATGATATGACCCAGGTAATTAATTGAGTCTTACCCAAAGACACATTTAGAGCGCTTCAAATAGAATTTGTTATCCAACAAGCAACGAAAAATGATCTCCAAATGAGAGGCATGATCCTCTAGAGTCCTACTATAGACTAAGATATCATCAAAAAACACTATAACAAATTGTCGTAAAAACGGTTTGAATAGCAAATTCATTGTTGACTGGAACGTAGCAGGCGCATTGCATAGCCCAAAAGGCATAACTAGAAACTCATAATGACCTTTATGAGTTCTAAAGACAGTTTTTGCAACATCACCTGGCTGCATATGTATTTGATGGTAGCCTGACCGAAGGTCCAATTTGGAAAACCATTTTGCTCCATACAACTCATCAAGCAGCTCATCAATTGAAGGAATAGGAAATCTATCTTTTATGGTGATAACATTCAGGGCATGGTAATCTACATAGAAACACCACGTGCCATCTTTTTTGTGCACCAGCAAAATCGATGAAGAGAAGGAACTCGTGCTACGTTGAATCATGCCAGAGTTTAACATCTTCGTAATCATCCTTTCTATTTCACACTTCTGAAAGTGAGGGTACCGATATGGTCGAACATTAACGGGATTTGCACCCTCAATCAGAGGAACACAATGATCAGTAACTCTGGCGGGTGGTAACTCCGACGACTCTGAAAACAGCAAGGGGTAATGCTCTAGAATGGCCTCAATGTTCGGAGGAATACCATGATCCTTTCTTGGGGGCAAAGATGGAAGACAAGGCTGCAATTGAAAAAGGCCAACAATGGCTTCTGTCGACATCATGCGTTTCACTTGTTGGGCTGTTGCCTTTTCTAAGCCCAATGTGGCTTTTCCTTCTATTTGAACTACCTTCTTATCCTTCACAAACTTCATGGTTAGCGTATCATAATTAGTAAGAATTGGGCCCAAAGTTTTAAGCCATTGAACACTTAACACCAAATTCGCCCCATTTATAGGCAATACAAATAAGTCAATGAAGAACCTATGGGCCCCCAACTGAATACAAACATGCTTACATAAAGAAGAGCAAGTCAATTCTTCCCTATTCCCCACTTGAACATTGAAATATGGGGCTTCGTGTATCGGAAGGCCCAAAAAGTGAGCAACCCATCCTTGGATGAAATTATGTGTGCTACCACTATCCACCAGAATGGACAACTCAGCCTTACCAATAACACCTTGGATCTTGAGAGTTTGGGGAACCCGATGGCCCATGAGAGCATACATACTAATTTGGGCGTCCGTGGGCTCAAGCCCATTCTCAACGGGTGAAAGGTAGGAAGTGGAAGATTATGCAATTAACAAGGCAGAAAGTTCGTCATCGTCTGTTGGTGATTCAAGTTCTGGAACAGCCACCAGAATCATAAATTGACGTTTACAGCGATGCCCCGGATGGAATTTCTCGTCACAATTATAACATAACCCTTTTCCTCGCCGAGCTTGCAATTCCTGGGGTGAAAGGCGTCGTATACTTGGTGATGATTTCTTCACAGTGGAAGGAGCAATGGTGAAGGTACCAGAATTCATTAATTTAGGAAAGTGCTACGGAACCGGGGGGTTAGATGAAGACAGGGAGGGTTTGTTCGAAGCAAAACCCAAAGGTCGAGTACGAATTGGAAGATCCAAAAGTTTATCCTCTTGTAATTTGGCAAGGCCCATGGCCTGAGATAGAGAAATGGGTTATAGAGCTTGAACCTCATGCCGTATCTTTGGTCGAAGCCCTAAAATGAAACAACTAAGGAAGAAGGGTGGGGGTAAACCCACAACTCGATTTGCACGGTTTTCAAACTACGCCTAATACTCATGTACAGAACCCGTTTGTTGAAGTTTAAACAGGGCCCCTTGCGGGTCTTCATACTGAGACGGAGCAAAACACAACTCGATAGAAGTGAGAAGGCTTGGCCAGGAATGGATTTGCCCATTGGTATGCATCCATTGGAACCAACTGAGAGCTTTGCCATCCATATAAAAAAGGCAATACAAATTCGTTGGTCGTCCAGTGTGTGATGGAATTCAAAGAATTAGGAAATTTTGAAAATCCACCCGAGAGGATCAGACCCATCGAAACGAGGAACATCCAAACGTAGAGAAGCGGAAGCAAGTGCTTGATGTTGGAGGTTAGGGTGTGAGCTTGAAGTGACTGGGGGCTTGGATGAAACTTGAGACTCTAAGGCAAAGAACTTGAGGTGAAGGTTCTGGATCTCTTGTTGGAGGAGCTTTTGAGACTCAAGAATTTGAGCTAAAGTAGCATCACTGGGGGTGTTGTTGGGTTTGTGGGAGCCTGCCATGGTCTTTCAATGAAAGCACCAAATGATAAGAAAGGGAATAATAACAGTGATTAATAGCAAATAGCCTCACTTCGAGGGGAGGACCTCCATACAATAAACTGTATCAGTTGAGTATTCTCCTTCCTTTCTTTAGTATTCTCTCCTCTATATATAAAAGACTTCTAACAAAAAGCAATGCAGCAAAACAGAATAACCATCCTAACAAACTCTCCACGTTTATCGCTTCATAACAATTTCTCCCTATTCCACTTTCACCCTCCACCACTCTAGGATACCACATAATCCCTCATCCACTTGGGCCTAAGTTTATCACGTTTAACTCTAGGTTGGGGGACTTGATCCAAATGCTGATGGTCCAAATTAGTCTTAGCCTGCACAACTTCTTGGGCTCTCATGGTCTGGTCCTATTCCTTCATATCACAACCCCTTCCTTCTTTCAATTTCGTTCTATTTATAAGTTTTGAGAAACTTGTTCTACAAGTCTCTTCTACTAGATAGCAACTTTCATGTTTTTTTTTTATCTTTTCTTATTATTATTATTTTTTGCTTTCTGCTTATTAATCATATGATGATGATGCTGATGTTATATGCATGGACTTTCCTGACAAGAATTTGCATATACATTTTATTTTGTGTATGTTATTGGTTATGGTGGATGTTGGATGATGCATGATAGTCATATGTACTGATGGTATTAAAACGTGAGAGGCAGGAAACGTGCGAGACAAGCAAAACTTGACTAACCTTTTCTTCTTTCTTTTTCTTTTGGGTTTAAAATGTTTCAGCCCATTCAAACTTATTCCTTCTTTTTTTTCTTTCTTATTTTCATTTTATCTCTTTTTTTTTATCAAATATTAATCCGTTTTTGTTGTATTTGGCTTTCTTTCCTTTTCTAGGCCCAAAGCAAATTTAGCCCCAATAAGCACAAAAGAAAGAACTTATACACATAAAAAAAACCTTATTATCATTATTAATTAATTTTATTTTTTATTATATGAATTATCCAGATAAAATTGAGTGTTCATAACAATAAATTAAGATATAAGCATATAGCAAAACATGAAAAGTGACAAAACATGATTCAACAAAAAGAAGTTTAACCAGGGATTAAGCCATAACCACAAATTTGGCTGGTGGCAAAAACTTGGCGTGGTGCTTCACTATGACAAACTTAAGGATTCGTGTCGATGTTCACAGTGGTTGGGCGGAGGAAACAATTTGTTGTTGGCTAATCATAGACGCAAGTGATAAAGGACTAGAGAAAAGAGGGAAAAAAAAGTGAGAAAGAATATGTTGTTGTGGGTAAGGGTGCGTTTGTGAGTGCCTCAACTGTATAGTGTGTATTCTTTGATAAGAAAGAGTGAGATAGAGGTGTTATGTGAAATGTGTGCAAATAAGAGAATTGTTAATGAGTTTGTGAAAAAATGTTTGAGTGAAGGTTAGATAGCTTTATATGTAGAATCTTACCTCTATATGTGAGTGTATGTATATGCTCAGTGTGTGTTCATGTAAGTTTGTTTATTATATAGAGAGAAGAGGACGATTTATGCGAGGTGAATGTGTATCTTTTCTACATAAGAAAGAACTCCTTAAATATACCAATTGCTGTTCTGGAATATGATTTTCCTTTCTTAAAGTGTTACATTTGCTTTTGCTTTTAAATTCGATTGTGTCATACTATTTTGGAATTCTAGTATCATTTTATTTTGGCCAGCCCAAATATCTAGTTGCCTTGGATAGTAATTTTATTGTACATTTGAGAGTTGGTTACCTGAATATTTGAACATGAAAGCTGTTATTAGCAGTGGTCAGGGGAAGTTAATATTGAATAGTTGATTGTGTAATCCATGTATATTCTACTACCATATAACTGTGTAAATGATTACTTCAGAATTCTCACTCATTATTTTTAGAGAAACTTGATCTGTGAACGAGTAAAGGTGTATCTATCAAAAGCAAAGTAAATCTTTACTAACAATTTCCAAGAAACAATTGTTCATTTAGATAGAGAAACTAAATCAAATTAAGAATCAACAAGAACTATATGAAATGGGAGGATAAAGTAATTGATAGGAAAGAAGAGTGAAGGAAAGAGATGGGTGATCAAGTTGAGAACATAGTTGCTCTGCATTGTCTTTTGAAGAAGCCAAATAGGTTCTAAAAACTAAATCCTATTGACCCTTGTAGCAGATTAAACATTGCACCAACAAGTTATTTTTCTGAAGTTTTTATTACTTGAGTTTTTATATTGAGCTCCATTGAAAGGCTCGGACTTGTTTATCCTGATCTTGACTTTGAACTTGATCACTAATTATTGACTTAATTTTTACTTGGTTTCTTATTCACAGTCATGGAGAGCTACCATAATCAAGTTACATTTTTTTGGAATCAGGAGACGTCTGTTAAATGGAAATTAAGGGACGTTTGTGTAGGTAAAAAAGAAAGAGGTGTGTCGAAGGAAATTTTGTTAAACCTCATGAGATGTGAGAGCAATTTACCTTATTCTTTTCAACAAGGATACGGGGACTGGTACATTGAATATGAATTTAACTATATAAAATTGGATTTCAGGCTCTTCAATCACCAATACTTATGGGAAGAAAAGCCAACCCAAAAACTGTTGCATTAATCATATTAGGTGGTGGAGCTGGAACTCATTTATTTCCCCTTACTTAAAGAAGGGCTAAACCTGGTGTAAGTTATTAATTTTACTAATCTCTGTATCTTATTGTGTTATTCTAGGCATAGGCTTAAATTCATTCATTTGTGTGTGTTTTTTCATATTTTGCACGTCATGTGATGCTCAGGTGCAATTTGGAGGATGTTATAGGCTTGTGGACATACCAATGAGTAATAGTATCAACAGTGGAATTAACAAAATTTACGTCCTTACACAATTTAATTCTCAGTCCCTCAATCGCCACATTGCTCGAACAAATAATTTGGGAGGTTGCATCAACTTTGGAGGTGGTTTTGTTAAGGTACTTAGTCTTATATTATTATTGTTATCATTTTTTACCTTCCTTTAAGTTATGTCTCAGGCTACACTTATTGACATGGTATGCACAGACTAAAAGTTTGTTATGGTAGCTTGGTAGGTATTGGTAGCAACTCAAACACATGGGGAATCAAGAAAGAAGTGGTTTCAGGGTATAGCCAATGCAATAAGACAATTTTTTTTGGTTGTTTGAGGTATTGTATATTTGTTTTTCCCGTTCATAAAATTGTAGATTTGGTAAAATAGTGCTTTTGTCAATAAGCAGATAGGATTGTCACAAATGCAAGTTTTTAAGAAGGATTTATGTCATTCTTACATTTACAAAACTAATTGCGTTTGTGGGACTTGAATAGGATGCTGATCATAAAAATATAGAGAACATTCTAATATTGTGTGGTGATCAGCTTTATCGAATGGATTACATGGAAATTGTGTAGGTTGGTATTGGCTGTTAATTTGTGATTTTTGGTTGATTCACTTACTGTGAATATTTCACATGACAATTGATTTAATACATACAGAAGCACATTAATTCATGTGCTGATATATCTATATCTTGTCTCCCAGTGGATGGAAGGTATTCTATGTATAGTTTCCTCTATTCTATCTTTGGTTTCTGAAATATTTATATTTTTTTCATCTGTAGTCGGGCCTCTGATTTTGGATTAGTGAAGGTTGATGAAAGAGGACGGATATGCTAGTTCCTGGAAAAACCAAAGGGCGAATTGTTAAGATCTATGGTAGTTACTTTCCCAATTTCCTCTTAAAAGATTGAGTAATAATCTACTGCGGTTGTCAATATCACTTGTCTATGATCAAAATACTTGTTCTCATAGCATGTAGATACGAGTATTTTTGGACTATCAGCACAAGAAGCAAGGAAATTCCCACACATTGCATCAATGGGTATATGTAAAAGTTCTCAGGTAATTGTGATCCTTATTTCCTAATTTATTAAGGAAACATCCAGAAATTGCATATATTTGTCCTCTTTTGAGATACCATGAAATGAAGTGAATGTGATGCTCAAGGCATGAATTCTTAGTTACAACTTGTCACTCCCAAGAGAGAAATGTTGACAATACACTCTTCCTAATATGTTCTTTATTATTCACTTAAATTTATTAGGACTTACGAAATCATATGACTCCCACTCTATATTTAATGAGTTTCACATGTAATTTTGTGAGTTCTAATAAACTTTAGTCAATGATAAAAAAAGTGTGTTTAAAAAGAATGTGATGCTAGCATTCTTCTTTAGCAAGAATAATTTGTTAAATTGCTAATACAAATGCCACTTTCCTTGTTTGTAGGAATATATAAACATTTAGGAGTAGAAGTTTGCTCATATTTATATTGTCTATATTCTTTGACCTCATGATACATGATTAAACCCAAACAACTGCTATGTGTTGAAGATATAAACAAAAGAAGATGAGATGGCATAGAAATAGTATGGAGAAAACGTGAAAGTGAAAATTCAAAAACAATAGAAAGGCACAAAGTACTAGAGATACGCAATTATGTAGTCTTAACACTTTCAATGTTAAATTATTACTACTGTAAGTCTGTAACATAATCATTTCCTAGTGACTCTAACTATAAGTAAGAACAAAAACAATAACAAAGTCTTATTCTACTAGGCAAGGTTGGTTACCTTACTTGGATCTAGCAATGACACTAGGCTCTATGCAAGACAAACTAATATGAATAATTAACTTTTCATAGTTTCACAAGTTACATTGACAATTATAGAAAGCTTTGGATAAACATAGGACAATTCAATTATTCAAGTAGCTAGTGTTTAGATTGAAAATGTGTTGTGATATTAGGAAAATTACTTGCACTTGCAATGTTTAGACTATTTGGTAGTACATTATGCCTTTTATTTGTCATAAAATCACATTTGGCAAGATCATTGAATGTTTTTGGTGGATTCATTATGTATAGCTTAGATTCTTGGACTGTTTCTATTTATACATGTTTGGAAAAATGAGAATGAACCAAGTAGTAAAAAAAAAAAACCACATAGATAGCACTTATTCAAGAAAGCGCTATATATTTAGTAGAACATATACAAAGCTTTCTTGAATAAGTGCTATCTATCTAATTTTAAATATATAGCGCTTTTTTGAATAAGCGTTATCTATCTGATACTAAATATGCAATGTTTTCTCAAAAAAGCGCTATTTATCTACGCGTCAATATACAACATTTTTTAGAAAGCACTATCTTTAAATACACAACGTCTAAATCGATAGTGCCTTAAAAGCGCTATCTAATGCCAAAAAAAAGTGTTGTATATTAATTTTTTTGGTGTTGTGCCACCATGTTAAGTATCATTCTCATTTCATATTTCTTCTCTTCAACTTTACCATGGACTAGTTTGGGGTTCTCACGCTAGAGTACCAATGCTTCCTTAACTCTATTTTACGTTTCTTTTTTGTGTGGGCTCATCCTTCTTCTTTGATGACCTCCTTCTTCATTTTTTTTATAAACATGCATGACTTGGATGATTCAATGTGTTTCCGAGTCACCAATTTTTAAAAAATTGGCCCCTAGCTATACTAATCTGTACCAAGTTAGAAGCATAACTGATCCATGAGGAGTTTGGATTAACCATATCACTAGTTCTTAGTCAAATTGATCTAATTAACATTTTCAAAATGACTTTAATAACACTATTTAATGTGAATTTTAAATAATTTAAAAAAAAGAAAGGTTTTCTTAAAAGAAAATATTTATTATATTAAAAATATGATAAATAATTTTTCTGATTAAAAATAGTTACTTTTAATTATTTAAACCAATTATAAAGAATAATTTTAATAAAATCGATCAAAATATTTTGAAAATACAAAATGGATTTAATTTATATGTTCTGTTAGAAAACATTTTTTTTATAGTAATGTTATATCTTTTTACAAATCTCCCTAATATTTTAGTAAAAAAAATTAATGAAAAAGTAAATTTAGGCAACTTGCCTTCTCACATTCCCAACAGTTGTTGATATATACTACTTTGGACTCAAATATAAGTAAAAAATAACTAATTTTATGTTAATTAAAAAACTTAGTTAATATCATTTAATTTTACTAATTTCAATTAAAAAACTGAATCTTTTTCTGAAATTGTCCTTCATTGAAACTTGATATCATGAATAAAAAATAGTCATTGAAAATAGAATTTTAATTAAATGCAGGATATTTTGAAGATTGTATCATTAAATAGGGTGACATTATATTTTAGACCATCATTAATCATTTTTTTTGCCTATACAGTGGTCTTCTTCCGGTGGAAATAATGTAAAGCTCAACATTGATGGAGATTGGCTGCCCAATGAAGACAAAATGGGTATTGGAGGGATTCTCCGATGACCAACATGAGAATGGCTATTCGGATATTTGTTTATTGCGTTTGAGAAAGGGCCTCGCATATGCATGGCAGCTTGGCTACTACAACGTCAAGCGTGAAACAGATTGCCTTGAGGTTGTTGGAGTTTTCACAATTGGTGTGAAGACAAGGTCTGCATGCATGTGTATATATGCTGACCATTTTTGTGTCATCAAATACTGTATACAATGCGAGTAGTTCCTATACATTACACACGTCCCGTGAGAAGCAAATAATATTGCAAATATTTTGGTAGGCATGGCTGCGCACATTCACAATTATCCCCACAAACCTGGCCACTTCCACCTAATGAGGTCTTAGAAGCATTCTTGCGAGATGGCATCGGAGCGAGTTGGAGGCAAGTTTGACTTTTCTTGTTCTCGCCTAGAAAAGGCGAGGTGGATTCAAAGTTGGGTTTTTAAAAGGTGGAGGTAAAAAATTTAAACTCAACCTCATTGAATTTATTGGATTCGAGAAAATCTATGAAGAATCTACCTTACATTAATTTTAATTACTTATATATTTTTAAATAAATTATATATTAAGTTATTAATTATGTTTTAATTCAAGTAATATTTTTTTTTGGGTTACAAGTGGGAATAAAAGAACAAAAACAAGGACTAATAATAAGGAAATATTACACCCATTGCATCAGCAATAAATGGTCCATGCCGAAACAGTCAATTGATAGATGATGCATCCGATTCAAGCAATATACAAAAATTAATAAATAACAAAGAACTTAAAAAAATTAAGATTTAAATTATATTTTTAGTTAAATGTATAATTTTAACTTGTTATGAAATTATTATTAATTTCAATTCTTTTAACTATTAAAAAATTAATTTATATGTTTAATAATTATAAAAATAAAGTATAAAAATAAAATCAAAAATTTAATTAAACTAATGTCTTAGAAATATAAAAAAGACATTCATTATTTATCATACAAAACAAGTAGGAAAATTAACGAGTATTTAATGTAATTACAATAAAAGAAGTATACAACTTAATTTCGGATATATTTTTAAATATATATTTTAAAATAAATAATATCACTAAATATAATATCATGTTATATAAAATATTATCTATTAAATTAAAAAGTTTTATTATTAATATATAATTGTTCAAAAAAATATACTTCTTTAAGAAAATATAAAATAATAAACCTGGTTAAAATGACTCAAAATATAACCCGAATTCTTAACATACATCAAGATTAGCTTTTAAAATTTTAACCTATTAAAATCAATTTTAGACCGAACCGAATTAATGAGATTGGAAGAATTATACACACCGTTACTGGCCCACTGATCAAGCAATCTTGAATAATCAGTAACATTTCCATCAAATTATTAATTAAGTTGCATTTGTCTCTGGGAGCGTACGCCCATTGTAAAAGTCGGATAATTTGTTTTTAATCAGAAGTTTGATCCTGCCCATTTCATATGAATGAAACACATCAAACATTGACACTTTGGGGAAAAAAAATAATCTTAATCCTATCAAGTTTCCCAAAAATCTAGTACATCTTTATTGATGTGGGGCACAACTGCACAAGTTTAGGAACTATATACACAGATTTCTTATATTTAATTATTTATTGGTTCTCTGCAGCACACCATTAACAAATTTGCTAAATTTTTATATCTAAAGTAAAAAAATTGTGCAACTTTTTTATTGTTACTTTTGTTAGGTTTTTTTTTTTTTTTTTTTTATACAGACCACGAGTATTCTTCATCTTTCAAAGTACTTAATGCAGTTGCATACTTAGAATTTAAACTTGATACCACTAAGACAACATTAATTAAGCCACATCATACTAACATAGGATGACTAAAACAATTACTCTTCTTCCCTTAAATAAAAATAAAAATAAAATCGTTGTTGTTCGTCTTTTCCATTATCTTCCTCTTCTCCCTCTTCTTTATTCTCTATCTTTTCTCCTAGACAATCTCTAATAGCGTCCCTTCATCTTCATGTAGACAAATCAAAGGTTGAAATTGCAAAGATGCCGTTAGATTGTATGTGGAAAAAATGAAGTCAATAATGTAAGTGATATAAAAGAGCTTATAAATGACTATGTTGCTTGTAAAAAAAAAGAAAAAAGACTAGGTTCCGTGAACAATGTAACCAATATGGTAGATGTCTGCAAAAACTTGGTCATGTATAAAAAACTGAAAAAGACTCCAGCACTGCACATTAATGTACAACTCCTACAGTGAAGTTTTCTTTCTTTCTTTCATTTTTTAACAATAATGAAAAACACAGTTCTGAGTTCTAAAAGGATTCCAACATCAGTTAATAAAATACTCATGAAAAAGTTACTAAGAAGAAGCCCTGATAATGTAATTATTATTGGTGGATGAAGCTAGACATATCTAATATATATTTAAAACAGAAAAAGTTAATGTTAAATATTTTTGGGTTTATCTTATAAATTTGTTGAACTTTTTAGTCACTATAGTGATATTCCTAAGTCCTAACCATATTTTTTATGTCCCAAACATGAACATTGCGTACTTGTTAAATGTTTAGAATATGGGAGAGTTAGTTTGATGATTATTGTGTTACAAACAAGAGTAAATAGATGCTAGTCAAGAGGAAAGAAGACGAAGCAAAATCTATATGAATGAGTTTTTTGTGAAATTTATTGACAAAAAAAATCTAAAGTAAAACTAAGAACTAAAAAGATTAAATTAAATAAAAAATAATTAATTAAATTAAACTTTTGAATAAATATAAAATTATAATTTTATCATAACAATAAAAGAGAGACCAACAATGGTTGAATCTAGTGGAAAGAGTTAGTTCTTTATAATTGTGAACACCCAATTTAATCCGCGTAATTCACATAATATCAAATAAATTAATTAAATTAAAATAAAAAATAACAATAAACATCTTTTTTTTTGTAGTTCTTCCTTTTGGGCTAAGTGGTTTAAGCCCACAAAAGAGGAACAGACCCAAATATGAAAATTGTTCCAGTTTTTTCTTAAGAAAATGAAAAAAAGAAAAAAAAAAATAGCAAGTCACGTTTTCTACAATGGAGTCACGTTTTAATACAACTAATTCATCACACACTCACGGACGTCACAACAATAACACCCTCAGCACCTCACATTCACGCTCACACACAATAAAAGGGAGGGAAAAGCAGAAAAACAAAAAAGGAATAGAGGGAAAAGCCAAGTTGAAGAAAGGGGGGAGCAGAGAAGAAAAAGAGAGGGGAGTGAAAACAGAGGAAACGAGAAACAGAGAAGGGGGGAAGATTGAAAAGAAGAGAATGGAGTGCTGTCACATGGCCGCGTTGGAAAATCGAGCCGACTTCTGATAGAAGGAAAGCTTCGAAGGTGTTATTCTTCTTCCTCCCTCATCCTATTTGCAGAAGGTCTTCTAATCTCTTACCTCTGATTATCTACCTCCTACTTGCTTTGTAGCCATAAGTTAATTCTGCTATTGATAATTGCTTCTTGAATCTGTGCAAAGTGGATTGATCTATGTACTATACTCTGCCTCTGGTTTACAATACTCTGTTTCCTGTACCGCATGCCAATACACTGGTTTCAATTCTATTTCAGGATTTCAAATAATGTACAATCATTCGTTAATGTATTGATTCAATATGGCAACCAAAATCAGCTATATTATGCAATTCCACATTCACAATTCTCCTTTTATGTTTTTCATCCAAAAAGTCACTAATACACTGAACTATCTTCTTTCTCCACATTCACAGACCGTGCATTCATTCTAATCCACATCCAAAAATCAATCAAAAATTAATGGATTCATAAAGCAAGACTGTGCACAAAAATAATTTCCCCATTCAATCACCCGAGTTGACTAAAGTTGTCGCAAACCATTCGTCATCTTTGCGACGCGCAACCGCAAAGTTTCAATGAAACCCGCGCGACACTGTGGTGGCCAAACATCACCAGTTCCAGTCGAGTCCGTTTCTGCTTTATTGCGCATCTGTGAATGCGAAAACTCCATCGTTGCATACTACCGGATAGTGACATATCAATCACCAAGAATCGGCGATCCAAAGCTGTCGTTGGCACTGTCTCCGTAAAACCTCCATCGCGCTCCGATCTGCATCATCTCCGTCACCACCGGTTCTGTAACTCTTCGGATCCATAGATCCAAACCACCGTCTCCACCACACACTCCGGCGCATCTTCCACCGTTGCCTCCCTGTCACCCTGCGCCTCTGACTACCACCACCACCACGCGTCTTTTCCTGTGTCCCCGCGAACTGCCATTTCCCCTGCACGTGCCTCTGTACTGAGAGCCACCGTCGACATCATGGCCTTCCCCTTCGTATTGCCACCACCGCGTCGGCTTCCGCCGTAGCTATCACGTTGGCCTTGGGGAGCTTGTAACGAGTGGAAGTCGCACGGCGCTATCTCCTAGGTGAACGTTTGCTGCTTGGGTTGGAAGAATGGGAGGACCTGAGAGGTATTCCCCCTTTCAGTTAGGGGATGGGCCTGGTCCATTGCTAAAACCATTTTTTTAACCAAAAATGGGGGCAGGCCCCTTTGTTTGTCACCATATTGGGCCTAGCCCAGTTTTCTTTTCTTTCACTGAAAAAAAACTGTTTCGAGTCTAAATTAAATGAACATTGATAATAAATAAAGTGGGAATTAAATTAACAAGACTACATTCCCTTCTACATGAGAAATGAAATAATAATAAAACAGCAAGTATTAGTTTTACTACTTAAAGAAAAAAATAATAATAACAAAATTTGATAATGGCCTTTTTGGATGCACTTCCTATTTTGGACATTGTTAAAGTTCTAAATAAATGATAATCATTTTAGATGCACTTCTTATTTGGTTATCATTTTGCTTAAATAAAGTATATAATGCGTATATTACCAATATAATAATAAAGGTTTTAATGATGGTTATTTTAGATGCACTTCTCTTTGACTGTTATAAAAATCTTAAAGGGTATAATGATAACCTATTTTGGATGCACTTCTTATTTGATTATCGGGCTACCCTTTTAAAATATTAAAAATAAAAGACAATTGACCAACAAAATAATTTTTTACCAAAGAACTACGTGAGTCTAATTCTTCATTGCACTTGAGGATACGTAGGAGTAGGAGCCCACTCTTGTTGATCTCAAAAATAAAAAAATAAAAATTAATCTTTCTTTTAATATAATTTGTAAATAAATGAAATAATTTTTTATTAGGGGTAAAATAAATATTTTTGAAGCTATCTAATTTTGCACATTTAATTAGAGGTCACCTTTAAGACGGACGTCGTAGGGTGCTAGTACCTTCCCTATACGTAACCAATCCCCGAATCCATATTTGGTTTCAAAGACTATTTTCTTTTTAAAGGATTTTTCCAAGGTTTTCCTTAATAAACTTTGGTGGTGACTCCTCTAATTTTAATTTCTTTTTCGTCATCGTCGTGACCCTAGTTGCGATAATGGTATGGTGAATTAAAGTTCGAATTCATATTGAAATGAATCCATGTTTAGCATCTAATAGTATCTCTAATAAGATTGTCCTTAAAACAATATACATAAGAAATAAAATAATAATAATAACAAAAGAGAAAAACAAAGGAAACAAACAAATATAAAGGTTAAATTATTTTATTGGTTCCTCTTTTTATGTACATTATTCAATTTAGTCCACAATTTTTAAATGCTCAATTTAGTCTTCTAATTTTCAAAAAATGTTCAATGTTGCCCTTCCATCCAAATTGACATTAACAACGTTAATGAAATTGGATGGAAGGGAAACATTGAACATTTAAAATAAATTAAAGGACCAAACTGAATATTTTAAAAATAAATGAACCAACTTGAATAATAATTGAAAAAATAATTTACACATATGTGTAATCTTTAAATAAGTGTTTTTATTTATCTTAAATTGTTTTAGATTAAATTAAAACAATAAGAATATTTTTTTTATAAAAAATACCCTAGGTTTTTTATTGCTTTTTGATTGGTTTGACCGATTCTCACTAGTTTTGAGATGAGTTGGGTTTTATAAGTTAATGGACCAATCATTGGAACGATTCCCGATTACAATGCTTGAATTGATTGGTCCAATTCGATTTTTAAAACAATGATTCAAATTGAAAAGAAATAAGGAAAACAAACTTAATTACCTTAACAAGATCATGGCAAGACAACAAATTGAGTACTTGGAATAAAAAAATATTAAAAAATAAAAATAAAATGATCACAAAAGAAAGAAGTGGTTATCTAATAAAAAAAATATTAAGTAAATAAAAGAAAATTCAAATTTATCTAGATAGCATAAAATAATAAACTGAGTAAATTACACTAACACTCTTAAAATTTTTTTAGATTGCGCATGATACCTCTCTTTTTTTTATCCCTACACTAACTTCCTTAATTATTTGAAAAATATTATACTAACATCCCTTATACATTACACTAACCTCTCTTAATTGTTTGAAAAACATTACATCGTGTATCTCTATAAGGGAGGTTGTTGTAAATGTTAAAAAAACAGAGAGATTATAAGCAATCTGAAAAAATCTGAAGAAGTATTAATGTAATTTATTCATAATAAATTTGTTAGATGAAAAGGTAATAAATAAGAGGTTAAATTACTTTTTTGGTCATTCTTTTAATTTATATTATTCAATTTGATCCTTTTATTTTTAAAATATTCAATTTGGTCCCTTCATTTTTATAATGTTCAATTTGGTTCTCTAATTTTTAAAAATGTTCAATGTAGCCCTTTCATCAAATTTTATTAATGTCGTTAGTATCAATTTGCATAGAAGGACAACCTTAAATATGTTTTTAAAAATTAAAAGAACAAATTGAATATTTTAAAATAAATGGACTAAATTAAATAATATAAATAAAAAATGGACGAAAAAATAATTTAACCAAATATAAAAGTTACGTTGTCTTTTATTTACGCAGTATAAAGCACATGAGCTAGCCCCCACATGGATCCTACGTCCCTCAGTCCTTAACGACAAATTAACCAATCAGTTTAACAACTTTTCTAAGTACTAACTAATGGTGATTGATAAAAGACTAACGACTTTTGACTTCTTTAGTGGAGTCTCCGTGCTATTGCGACAGCTACTGCTGTGTCGTAATCGAAAATGCTTGCTTGCACTATTGCGTAGATATTATATTTAAGTGTAATTGTAACTTTGGTTTCTTATTTAAGATGTGAAGGACTTGAGTAGGAATCGAGTATGTATCTTCTTCACTACAAAAAAATTTCCAGTAAGAGAGAGATACATACAAAGAGGTGACATAGTTAAAAAAATTAATAAACACATCTCGTTGTATGTATTGCTCTCGTATTGAAACTTTCTAGTACTGAAAAGAATACATACTCGAAGGACTCATTGTCAACATGTGTTGGGACAAAAGTTTACAATAAAAGGCTATAGAGTGTAGGACTAATTTACTAAAATTTAATGGAAATCGAGATTCATTATAATGTGTATGACTTGTTACTAAGAAATATGTGGGACAAAAATCTATAAAAATTAAAATTGAGATCCATGAGACCCGCGATCAAAGTCTCAAAGCCAAAAATTAATGAGGGAGAGACTTAACCATTACAAATAAAACATAAATACTAAAATCCATTTGAAACTTTGAAACAAGTGCAAATTTACAAGAATGATCATCTTAATTCCTTAATTATTAACTTGTAGAGTCAAGAAAGTGAAAGGGTAAAGAAAATATCATTAATACATCATGAGAGTGAATTACAAAGACCATCGATATAAACTCCCAAAACGTAATTTATGCTTGTCTATACAAGGTTTTATTGATTGAAATCATTACAAAGTTATGTCTAACCACCTCAACCTATAACTACAAGATCGACTAAACTTGTCTCGATTGATCCATTTATAATAAGAAAAATAGAAAATAGAAAAATAGAATATATGTATGTATGTATATATATTAGCATCTTTGCCCGACATCTTTAACCGCTACGATCTATTATCAACCTTCACAATGTAAAGAGCATGTAATAACATGTATGGTAGAATTGGAGCTCCTTTTTCCAAGTTACCAATATTTCCTTAGAAGGCATCACTAGAGGTATATCATTAAAACACTCTATGCAACTTTTCTTCCTTTATCAATAATGCCACAAATCTGGCTAACCTAAGTTGAGGAAGAGTAGCTCCTCAACTCCAGTGGATCTAAGTCTAATGAAAGGTCTCTTAGTGATGAAATTGGACTAGACTTGATGAAAATTAGTCAAGAAAGGAAAGTATAGAGGAAGAAATTATTTAACTACTTCAATTATTCTACAAAAGATTCACCATAATGAGGTAATGTTTTTGACCATGTAA
Source organism: Spatholobus suberectus (assembly GCA_004329165.1). Taxonomy (NCBI): domain Eukaryota; kingdom Viridiplantae; phylum Streptophyta; class Magnoliopsida; order Fabales; family Fabaceae; genus Spatholobus; species Spatholobus suberectus. Next base: position 6,387,228 of record CM014733.1, read on the forward strand.
TTTTTTTGAGATGCTTCTCAACTAAGTAATGTCTTAATCAAGGTGGAAGTTGTCATCAAAGGATAAAAAGCCTTTATTAATCTTGTTAACCAAGGAATGTGCATGTGTTAAGACGAGCATGCACTGAAGTTAGCTAATCAATTATTCTAAACCCTATTTAGTACTAGAGTAATCAAAGTAGTAAACTTGCGAAGGATTAGATCAAGAATGAAAATTAAGTGAATGAATCTTTATTTATACAAGCCTTCACTAGGCGTAGAACACTACATAGGGAATAAGAAACAATAAATGTGAAGGAATGAAAAGACCAATCAATCGGAACAGTCAAGCAACAACATTAATTAAGCACAAAAAACATCAAAAGATATAAAACACGTGAAGAAGGTAGGTTCTAGTTTTAAAAGTAATAGCATACAACTTAATACGTTCGCTTTACAAGCGTACCAAGCTTGGGGCAACTGAACTGTTACAAATGGGCATAAGCCTAAGCTGTATAATGATCCACCTTAGTTCAAATACCAAATTAGCCCCAAAGTCTTTAGTGTTGACCAAGGTCAACACTACGAACATAAGTGTTAATATACATTTATGAACAATGGGCCACACCTTGACTTGGAGTATACTTGCCTTCTTGCTACACTAAGATAGAGTATTATTGCTCGTGGGAGGCTTTAGGCCTCGTGTTAAGGGATCTAACCCTTTAACCCTTAATTATAACTACCACCAACATCATTGTATCAAGTAAGCATCTAATATACATCATCATTTTGGTGGAATCTCTATTGACTTGAGTGCAGAGTGCTTCTTTCAAGCATCTACCCACCCTTTTCCATAGTGTCTTAGCCTTGTCGATGAGTTAGCTGAATTCACAAGACCTCAGACCTTGGTCCATTTGGAACACATTATAATCAATACTCACCAGGGGCTAGTCCAAGTCAACAATCTACCTCAACCATGCATCTAGCTCATCTCACCTTAGACACATTAGCTTGGTCTATCTAGAATAGGTCACCTTTAAATTGAAGAGTGCAATCCTCATTCCCACAACTTAATAGCTTTAATAGTTGCTTAATAAAGCTTTTTTGTTTTGCTTTGGCTACTATAAGGTTTTGACTAGAGTTAGAAGGGATGTTATGGAAGTTTCAACTATGTTGTTGAGGTCATCATTAAGGAGTGATATCCACTTATAGAGACTTTAACGCTTAAGTCAATAAACCAACAAAGCAACGACTAGCAATGGAAGATAAAATGTACATGGGAAAGAGATTTTGAGACATATATATAGGCATCAAAAAGGTGACGTGTTAAGTAATTAAATGGTGTCATCCTGATGTGGGTCAGTTATAGAAATATTTGAAAGAAGACTCACATTTGATACTTCCTAAACGCAAGATCCATAATCAAAAGCATACGAGTGGGTTGGGGACTAGGTAGAAGGTTGTCTACCAGGCAAGTTTGAGTTTTATGACAAATTGTGTCGTTCCCAAGTAGACAGTACGTATTCTATAATCAATTTGGCTAATCACAAGTTGGCATAGGGACTGTACATCGAGATGACGTTGTAATGGTTGCATCACCTTCCTGACATAGTTAGCTTGGCCAGGGGATAGGACAAAGGTGATAGTGGCCAGGCATGAAACATGTTTGGAACACTTTTCTTATTAAAAAAATTATTAGAATACATTATAGTTGAAGAGGGCAATTTGCATTTGAACAAAATAGGAGCTTTAATAACTGCTTAATAAAGCTTTTTTTAAAATTAATTATTACCTCCATTTTTTTATCTATTCATTTAATAAAAAATATTTTTATCTATCTATTTATTTAAAATTTAAAATTACGTTAATTATAATTTTTTAATTATATCCTTAGTAATTTTCAATGTTATACTGAAATACTACTCTATTATTAAAGAAAAGTAAGTAAAATAAATGAAAGATATAATAAAAATTTTAAAAAATAATTACCATAAAGAAAATAAAGATATTCATTATAATATCTTGAATATAAGAAAGAAAAAAAAAGTCATGTATATTGGTTTCAGATATATAAGCAAATTTTAATTAATTTCATTCTATTTAATGAATTTATTTTTAAAATACCCTTCATTTAATTGAGATTGTATTTTTAATAACCCTTTTTTATACTTGATATTAAGTTCAAATGAAGACTAATTTAGGAAAAAAATATTTTTTAATTAAAAATAGTAAAATTAAATGATGCTAACTAACTTTTGTAATAATTAGTATAAGTTAGTTTTTTTTACTTATCTTCAAGACCGGAAGAAGTATTACTTACTAAAGTAGACAAGAAGAAACGGATGTAACACCTTGTAATGTTTTTAAGCTGGAAGAACAAAAAATTATTCCTCACAAATTAAAAGGTGAATTTTCACAATTTACAAACAAATACGATCAGGAGAATTCACTTTTATTAACTATCCATAGAGCCCATTAAGACAGACCAAATTCACATGAGGACAAAGAGGACCCCGATTTATTCCCACTCTCATCATGCATACTCGACTCAACAGCGGTGACCAAATTTTTTCTCTCTCTATTTAATACATAAACATAATAATAAAGGAAGAAAACTTAATCAGCTAGCAAGGGTCCACGGTGGAATATCTCATAAGGTGGAGATACATGCACGGCAGTGACGGAATCAAACGTTTGAAGTGGATGCATGGTAAAAATAAAAATTAAGGGCATTTGGGCTTGCCCTTGGAATTCTTCAAGTCCCTGTAGCAAGGGCACTCGTGCTTGTTTCCATAAGTCCCGGATGGCACACACTTGCACTTGCTGCAGCAGATCCCGCAGAACTTCATGCACCTGTCCTTCATCCCAGCTTTAGCGCACCTCTTCCCGCACTTGGAGGAACATAAAGCTGATTCCAACCACATAGTACATATTAAAGTTAAATCAATGTCAAAAAAATGTAATATATCAAAATAGAATTTAATTTAAATACATTAACATTATAAAAACTTCTCATTCAATCATCACATGTACGAAAAATTTGTTATCTTTTATAATAATCATTTTAAAAATTATTCTCAAAATGATTTTTGATTAATTAATAAGATAAAAAAGTTTACACTTAGAACATCATATGGTGCACATAAGATAAATGTTCTTAATTCACTTTTAATGGATCTTATCATATCACATCAAATTTAAAAATTTCAATAATTTTTATTCCAATAGTACGTAATTATTTAAGAACTTAAAATGATCACATATATTATCTCACAAAATATTTTTTTAATCATAAAAACTAATCCCTTGTATAAAAACTCACTCTTCTAACTGTAAGTCATCAACCTCCTCCAATGATGAATCTGAGTAAAAATGGGCTCTTATAAAATACCTCCTCCGGTTTCGAGTATAAGTTAAACAATAAATTAATTTACACTAATTAAAAAGTTAGTTAACTGTCGTGTAAAAAATAACTTTTTTTTAAATTGGCCTTCATTGAAACTTGATATCAAGTATAAAAAAAAAAAATCATTAAAAATACAATCTCAATTAAATGAAAACAATTTTGATGATGAGTTCATTAAATAGGATAAAATTAGATGAGATTTGTTTATATTTGAGACTAGTACACATAATTTTATTTTATTTTTATATATTGGAGACAGGAGGGAGTAATGGATATTAAGTACAAATTGTGTAATACTACTACTAATTGGGCTTAAGGCATACCGGAACGGGCCATTGACACTTCAAACAAAGAGGAGCTGAGGACAAGGCACATAAGTAGCACAGCTGCAAATGCTAGCTTCATCTTGCTTTCAGAGTGTAGAATAGAGAACAGCGGGAGGAGAACTATGTCTAGATGTGAATGTGACGAAGGGGGTATGGTAATTAATTAGAGTGGCACTCACTGGATCAGAGGAAGGAAGGAGCGAGAGACTCTGAATTGTGAAGCTTATTTAGGATGCGTTGTGGGAGAATGAGCCAGTGAGTGGGGTTATTTATAGTAACAAATGTCAAGGGTAGGTGAAAGGATAGGAAAATGTTAAAACAAGAATTTATTAGTTATTACTACCCTGATCCATTTAAATCGCTTGGCATCAAATTTGCAAGCGAAGAGACAGCTGGCTTGTGGTTTTGGTTTCGGTAAATTGTGCGGAAGCCGCGTTACCCTTTGGCTTTATTAATCCCTAGATTTTAATGGACATGGACGTGGACATGGACGTTGCATTGCATATTGATAATGGCAATTTGCCATATTCATTGCACTGTGTGAGTTGTTGTTTCTTCGTAGAAACAGCACTAAAGCTTTGTTTACGTGGCCTCTACTTTGGTCCCTCGATCCTCATTTCTCTCTCTTGTCTTTAAAAAAATCTTTAAGGGAATAATAGGTGGAGCTATTTAAATGTCAGTCCTCGTCCTATTTGAATGTCAGAATGTGGCAGCAAAGGCTTAAAGAATTTCAAATGATTTATCTACAAAATCTCGCAAGCAATACACTTCAGAAACCCTTTTTTTCCTAATTAATACTGTTTGATCAGGTTAATCATGACTGGCTAATGGATAAAGCTGAAAGTAATGATAATGTTGATATACTAATACTATTTTTTCTTAATTAATTTTAGGATAAAGATTGTTTCACACGTTTAAGGAGTTTTGTTTTTGTTTTTGTTTTTTTACCATGTTTAAAGAGTTTATATATTTGCAGAGAGAAAGAATGAAAAGTAAATAGAAAGAAAATAATAAATGTAATATGTGATTCTACAAAAAGAAGAGAGAAATAGGGTATAAAAAAAATTTGAATTCACTATTTTAATACATTTTCTCTCTTTATACTCTTTCTTAAGATAAAGAAATATAGAAAACAAAGTATAAATCTTTTGGTGTGTTCCCTCAAAAAAAAATAAAAAAAAAATCTTTTGGTGTGTAAATATCATTGTCCTAATGCCGAAGGCCATTGCTTTAACTCTTTAATTTGTGGGCCTATTAATTTTTTTCTTTGGTACGAGAATATTAGTATTCTCAACGTAAGGTAATTATGTTTGAATCGGGTAGAATTATTATAAGAGAAATAGACTATGCACTGACAGCGTAAAACTATTTTACACTATTATCCAATCACAAATCATCATGTATGGTAAGTTTGTTGACTTTTATAATAATTATCTTAAAAATCATAACAACAGTGATTTTTTTTTTGATAAACCAAGAGATGCTTTAATAATGAAAGCTTGAAAAAGACACAAGGAGTGCCCCCCCCCCCCCCTCCCAAACCCAAAATGTACAGCATGAGAATAAAGGTCCTATAGCTAAGGATATTGATTTACAATAAACCCAAAAATTATAACAACGGTGATTTGTGATTAGTTGATAATGTAAATTTTTATATTGACAGAGCATAGCTATTAAATTCTTATTATAAATAATAAAGTCCTTCTTCTAAATTATAAATATTTAAAATTATAATATAATTAATAAATTATGAAAAAAATAATATATGTATTGATAGTGTAAAAGGTTTTTACACTATCAATACATATAAATTAATCTCATAAACTCACATAATATTTTTCTCTCAAATATATCTAGTTAAAATTCATAGTAAATCTATTTTATCTCACTTTCCACGTTTTTTTATTCTCCTACCAACTACAATATACACTTCTTAAGTTTGTTTTTTTATTCTTTTTAATGGTACATGTACAAATCTTTTTATCCTAGATTTATTTAATTTCTGTCTAAAATCAACAATACAACGACATAGATTAAAAATAGATTAACTGACTGACTAATAAACATACATTAAAAATTTAATTATAAAAATAGTAAAAGAACATTTTAAAATACAAATATTATATTTTGTATACTATATAAGTAAAAAAAAAAAAAAACTCATGTTATACTTTTGTTACGAGCCCCCAAATATCTTAATTAGCCTACCCCAATTTAGTCTGCTCTCGTATTATAGATGGTCAACATATAAAATTTTCATGTCTCAAATCAACCTAACATGTTATCCAGTTATTGAGCGTTTCTTTAGCATGCGAAAAAATAGATCGAGTACAGTAGTTGCTAATAACTAGCTATTAGTATTACATATAAAATATCACCTATTGGTGTCCTAGCTAAGCCCCCCAAGTTAGTATCTGGCCGCGTGACACCTACCCTAGAGGCCCCTTTATTTGTAAGGTTAGTAACCTGTAGTTGTAGTAAATTAGTAATAGTGGAAGTGGTAGGGCACGGCATGGGTGCAGTTTTCATCTTTGGAACTCTCTCGATTTCCATAGAAAAGAGGGGATGGTTCCACCAAAGGAGACGATGGTCGCTTGTACATTGTGTTGGCTGTTCAATAAGCTGTTTCACGTGATGTGTCGGTGCCAATTGCCAATATCATTTTACCCTCTCCTCATATGGCTCCGTCACCAAATCCACTTTCTTGATTCATAGTATTTAGTACAAGATTTGCCAGCTCAATGGGCAAGTCAAATTTAGTCTCTCTGAATTTAGGTCCCGTTAAAAATCGGATTCTTCTTGTGTTCTATTTAACAAACATATGTGACAGAGAAAAGCAACCAAATTGTTAGCTTTCATTAAATATTTGGCGATTCCTAAGTTGAATCTCAAGCTTATAAATACTATATTTAAGATACTCATTTTTTGTTGTGCATAAGAAACATAATATTTGCAAATAACAATATTTTTTAATATTTATTGGGTAAAGCATACACTTTGAGTATCGTAAAAAATGAGTAATAAATATAAACGTATGTTAACTTAATACTTCTTGAAAGTTTGTATGTATTCTTTAAATCTGTTAATTTCTAATAAATTAGTTCATATATCATAGTCTCTGAATTATCCACTTCACGACAATTTAATTCTCAAATATGTCAATTTCATGATAACTTTAGCTTTGGAATTCGATTAACATCACTATCTAAATTATATACATGCAAATTTTTAAAGAGATCAACACTACCAGTTTTGCGAGTGAAATTATATATCTATTAAAAAAGATATTGTCAAAATGTAGTTTTGTATTAATTCAAAATAAAGTACATACTCGAAAATTTTTAATTTAACACCATAATATTATTCAATATTTGATTTTATAATTTGTATAATTTTGTTGGGTATTGTTTATTCGAAATATGAATATTATATGTTCATAAATTCAGTCTTAACTCTCATGAATAAGAATATTGCAAGCATTCATAATAATAATAATAATAATAATAATATACAAGCACCTACACTTCATTTTGTGCATCGATTAGCATTATACGATGATCAAGTATTCACGTCCAAAACGATAAAAAAAAAAAGGGTTATAAAATAGTACATTAATTTGATTCAATATATTCTCCCTTGACTTGCTAAAGTATTGATTCAAATTGATTGTATATATTTGTAGTTACTGTATTTATATTTTATTTAGAGACACGCTATCATAAATAAGATTGTCAAAGTCATTGACATTACAATAAAAATATACAGATATTCACTCTCTTCCCCTTTCACATGGTAACAGAACTTTAATTCAATTCTGGTTCGTTACTCCCTCCTGAGCTCCCAATAACCTTGTCTCCATTTCTTTTAGGGGGTATTTGATAGAGAAATTCTTTTAAGTTTCTTAGGAATCCTAGGTTAGGAATGTTAAATTTTTATATTTGGTGAGACAATTTTAAAAATTATTTTCACAAATCTAACATTTTCAAAAATCATTTTTTAATTAAGGGCTTAATTATGTTTTTAGTCCCTCAAATTTGAAAAATATTTTTTTTTAGTCCCCCAAATTAAAAATTAATCCTTTTTGTCCCTCAAATTTGAAAAAACCCTGCTTTGGTCCCTGAACGCTTACGTCGTTTCTAAATTAACTTACGTGGCTAACGGATAATGACATGTGGACAAAGCTGATTGCTCCTCTGTTAGCCATGTAAGCACAATTTACAAACAGCGTTAGCGTTCAGGGATCAAAATAGAAATTTTTAAAATTTGAAGGACTAAAAAGATTAATTTTTAATTTGGGGGACTAAAAAAATACATATCTCAAATTTGGGAGACTAAAAAAATAATTAAGCCTTTAATTAAGTTTCTCACTAAAACTTTCTTATAAGAGGGGATGTGAATTCAAGATTCGCATGAAAGGAGATTTTTTTTTATAATAATTATGTCTCTTATTTCTAAAAATATTTTATATCAAACATATTTATGACATTTTTAGAAAATATAATTTCTAAAAAATATATTAACTATTGGTCTTGTCTCATCAGCTAGCCTCAGAACTCTACTTTCTGGGCTGCACATGTAGAGTGGGCTGCTCAATAGGCCTGCCTGCTTTCATTGATCTCAGTGAAATATATTGGGCCTGTGCCTAGTTGCGATGTGCCTAAATTAAAAAGCTCAGGGCACACAAAGCAAAAAGTTTGTAAGAGTTCGACTACTGTTTTCATTGGGCCTAGCCAACTAGTATGAGGTTAATTAGGCCTCTGATTTGTTTCATTTTGATGGGAAATTTTTATCTCCCTAATGTTTATTCCTGTTGTTCCGTTATTCATTAATCCCAAACTACTTCCATGATAGCTTTATCCTATTTTTCACACGCGCAAATTTAGGATAAAATTAAAACATAGGTTTAAAATAGATTTTAGTTTCTATAATTTCTATTAATATTAGGTTTTGTATCTACCTATTTTTTTGGTCTTTATATTTTTATTTATTACTTTTAATTTTTTGCTATTTAGTTCTCACAATTAATATCATTTCTTTTATTTACGTATCTTTATAATTTATATTAATTAAAAGTAACATTTTTTAGTTCCAATATGAATTATATTTTTTAATTTTATTTATTAATATACTAATAAACATATCGTGAAGAACATAAGTTTATAAATATGCACAAAATATAAAAATGTAAATGTAAAATTATTAAATAAAAAATTTACTGATAATAAAAATTAAATTTAAATATAAAAGTTTAAATGCTTAAAATTTTAAATTTTAGAAAACTTAAAAATTAGTTTAATTAATAGAATGTTATTTTAATAATTTGCAAATGTATTATTACATGCAAGTTTTTCATTCATTATACAGGTTTTTTTGAATTTAAATAAAAATAAAATAATATATATTTTTGAATAATAAATATTTTAACATATTAAATATGAATCAATGAAAGAGAAAAAAGTTTTACAATTGAGGAGAAAAATATCAAAATAAATTATTTGAAACAAGACACGTCATCTTTATTAATATGATGATGTGTCAAATTTCAAAATGTAACAAATTTAAATTAGGAGTGATTGAGATTATAATAATTTTAAATTTTAGTTTATCTAAAAAAGAAGGATATATTTAATTTTTTTTATTCGTGAAGGATATATTTAATTTGATATAGTATATCATGATTTAAAATAAATCAAATTAAAATTGAAATTAAATGTAACGTAATAGCATTTGAAATGGATAAAAAATCATAAATAAATAAAAATGCTCGATACAATAAAGTCACATGATTTGACAAAGAATAGAATAACTCATAAATAAGCTTTCTTTGAAAAGTAAGAACTAAAATTTGTATCCTCAAAAAAAAAAAAAATTGTAATGTAGAGATGAATACTTAATGTTGATCGAATAAATTTAAGTACTAGCTAAAAAAATGTTTTATATGATATAAAAATTCATAGGACACGTGATATAAACTCAAAAGGAGTAAAAGACATATGACCACAGAATTTTAAAGAATAACTGCTCAAATTTACAGTATAGATTTAATATAATTTTTTATCACTATAAAGTTTTTTTTTTCTTAATTAGGATTGAGTGAGGGTTAAATATATATTAGGAGTGTTTATAGATTAAATGCGAAGTCATACTAATTCCAATCAACCTAAACACTTTTATATAGATTTTGATGTTATTTGAGTGAAACATGACCCAACTCGTTTAAATCCAATATCTTTTGGTTTGAGCAACAAATTTTTATTTTTAAACTTACAAATTCAATAATTCAACATGTTGACATGATATTTTATTTTTAATTATTGTTTGTATATTCTTTGTATTTAATCTTTTTAATTACTATTTACAATTTTTTTAAAAAGTTTAAACAATTTTTAACTTTTTGAACCTAATAAACTCGACTCAAACTATCCCATTATCAACCAAGTTAGGTTTAACTAAAGAAATACATATATCTGATTCAACTCAAACTCAAATATTTTATTCAATTCGGATAACATATCAAACTAAACTTTACCGAAACCGATTAATATGCACGGTGCACCTGTGATAGATATGGGTTATAGATATGATTTTTTTTTATTATTCATTGGGTTATAGATATGATTGATTAGTCGTTTAGGTATCAAGGCCTTAATGACATACAACACTAAAGACCTATATATAAAAAGAAATTCTATAGACCAAAATTTTTAGAGTCAAATATTCTATCTTAAAGCTAAATTCTAGTACTGGCTAGTCTAAAAAAGATAGTTATACTTCCTTTTACTCAATTCATTTACATCTTTCCCTAATATTACTGATTTTGGACTGCGATTTAAGGTTTTACACAGATGAACCGGAATAATACAGCAAAATGCAGAATAAAACCTGTTCCTAATTACGAGATTTTCCGGTAAAATTAAAAAAGGCGGGTTAATAAATTTATGATAAAATGTGTTTTTAATTCCTCAAAATATCTCGAAATTCAGTTTTAGTCCTTATAAAAATTTAATATGTTTTTAATTTTTACATTTTAATAGAAACATGTGTTTTTAGTCCTAGGTAGAGGACTAAAACCACATCACTTTTGATAAATATAGGAACCGAAAATGTATTAAATTTTTATAGGGACTAAAACTAAATTTTAAAATATTTTGATGGGCCAAAAACATATTTTACCCATAAAATTATTAAATTTTTGTTAAATGCACATTTTTCAGCGAATTATTTTTTTAAAAATTTAATGCACTAATCATTATTAAATAATTAAATTATATTGTAAATATATATTTTAGAAACTATACTAAAAATAAAGGGGATAACCATGTTCAGTGTACGCATTTTTTAGACCGTTTTATCCTTTAACAATTATTATAAAAAATAACTCTTCAATCATGTCAGTTATTTGTATCATTAAACCATTTCTTATTTTAAATTAAAAACTCAAGTACATATACAATTAAATTTAATTTAAAAACAATAAAAAATATAGATAGACAAGGCACGAAGTGCCTGTTTTTCAACCAGTAATGTTTAAAGTCTTTTATTATGTAAACTATAAATTAATTGGTTTTGGGAAAATATTAAAAATGATTATATATATTTTACCTTTTAAGATTCTTTTCCATGAAAGAGATATATATCTATAATTACCCACTTTACCTTGGTGACGTTACCCTAAGATTATTATTAATCTATTAATCTACATGCATTATGGAATCAATCTGATGTCTTGATTTCGACAATCGACATACATACGTGAAAAAAAAAAAGTATATATAAATTGAAGCAGCACGAATCCGTTAATTCCAGGACTAAATTTAACCGTTATTGGTCTCTCTGATTCTAGCTATCACAAGAGCAATGTTAGTAATATATTTTTTAACACACATTCAGTATTATTGCGAGTTTCAATTATTATTTAATGAGTCTTTTTTATTTTATTTTATAATTTTAATAAATTTTTATCAATAATAAAATGTGAATCAGAAGGAGTGTATTTAAGATTAGAGAGTAAGTTGCTAATATCATAATTCAACGCTTTTTTCCCCCTTTTGTGATTTGCCAGCTGCATCCTGCGAGTAGATTTTGTTTGTTCTTTTTGAGCAGGTGAGGTTACTTCCATATGAAGCATGTCCATATGCAACAGGTTGGACTATCAGGTCTTCAATCCGAAAAGAAGAAATATCGAAGAGTATATCTTTGTCAGACTGCCAAGTCAATCAAGCCATGAACATGGAATGATGTCTGAGTTTGCAAATTTAATTATTCTGTATCATATAATAAAGCCAATCCAATCATTTTTTTGGGCATACTGAATTGACGACACAACTTTAGATCATAAGTGATTGTTAGGTATACGTTCTTTCTTAGACTGAATATTTTATAATTTAAACTCTTAATATTTTAAATAAGATTTTCTCAAAATATCCAATCATTCCTTTTACTCAACCCTTAATACTTTTTGGTGAAATAAATGAGTTTCACACACAAAATATTACCAGAAAAAACAAACACACACGCACACACAAATTATATTGATTGAATAATTATATAGGGCATTTATGATTGATTATGTATTTCTTTTGATGTTTATTAGCAATATTTTTTGGGTGAAATTGACATTTATTATTACTGAAAATGGGAGTATGCAAAAAGAAAGGATGATTGGATTAATGAAGCTGAGGAAGGCCGAAAGGGTCCACCGTCCGCGTGCCAATGATGAAAATGAAAATGGAAACTATATTCCAAAATTCTCAAATCTCAGACTATTGTGTAATGATAAGCCGAAGGCCTCAACCCAAAGCATTTATGTTTTATAGTTTCCCCACCCTCTTTTAAGGTACATTGCATTGAACGAGTTTGTACTTTGCACGTATAATGTGCTATTGTGTTTCTAGTTTCCGAATTGTTAATTTGCTCAGTATGCGTGTTTGATTTGTCATTGATTATATATTGTGCAATGTTATAACACTTTTTTTTATCATCTTGTGTTTCTCTAAGTGCCAAACATTTTCAATGAATAATCATTTGACAAAAAAATATATATACACATATATTGTGATATTCCAAGAATGTTGTTTTGTTTCTTTGGAATAAAATGCACTTTTCCTCAGTCATTTATCACTTTTATTGCATTTTCACCCTAGTTTATATAAACAAGTATTTACACCTTTATTGAGTATTATTTATTGCACTCTCATGTCAAACCTTAATATAAAAAATCTATGTTAATTCTTTATAAAAAATATTCTTACCTTTTGTTTTTATTCCTCCTACATTATGAACCTATTTGGAATTTTATATTAAACTCTTCTAGTCATAAGAAATTCTAAGAAGTTCTCTAAAAATCTCTGATGACTAGTTCATTTGAGTGTGTGTTTTGTCCTTCCTTCCACGTACTTATGCGGTTTATCCAAGTACACAAGCGATTTCTCCCTTTGTAGGAGCTAGAGCTCTTTGTCTAATCGTATCTCCCATTCTAACTCTTAACTATCTTACTATACTTACTTATCTTACACTCTGCTAGAAATCAAGCTACATAACTCGCCATACCCTATAATTGAAGGTTGACCCATAAAATCAGTACTTATCCACTCCTCAAATAAGTCAATTCCTTAAAAGATTGTTAGAAATCCCACATCGACTAATGATATGGTTAAATAAGTGTATATAAGTGGGGGGCAACCCTCACCTTACAGGTCGGTTTTGTAAGGTTGAGTTAGGTCCAAACTCACATCACATTCTAAGAAAGATTAATAAGGTTGGTGTAAATTCGGGAAGATACATAACCCTTTCTAAGTTTCTTATTTCTACTTTTCACTTTCCCAGTCATAACCATTGCCATTGTCTCCCTCCGTTGGTATTTGCTTTTAGATTTTGTTGCTAGTTGTGAGTTTACTCCAGAACTCTCTAGCCAGTTTTGTTGTTATAAATTATAAAAATAGTGAAAAAGTTGGATACCTTGATGCATTGATTAGAAAATTGTTGTTATATATATGGAAGAAGAACATGGGTATTTTACTGTTTTGAATAGCTTGAGAGCGTTACATTTTATTATACATGGAAAAGCAAGACAATAAAATAGACTATTATTAATAATTTATATTAGTTACTTTTAAACAAGATTTTTTTTAACAGAAATGAATAATTGCAAAAGTTAATATAAACTTTTTTTAGGTTACAAAATTTTAGGGGGAGGGGATGGTGCGCCAATCCAAGGTAAGGAAAGCCTCCAAACTAAAAAAGCACTTATAAAAATATTTATATTTACCTCATCCTAAAGAGACGAGTTGGGGTTCGAACTTGTGTCTTGTTAGATGCGAGACCTTGTCTTAATATCAACTTAAGATACAAAAATTTATATAAATTAAGGTGAAAATATCTAGTGACAAGTTATGGATGCGAAATAAATGTGAGTCTTCTCTTTGTATTTGTATTTTATCATTATTTCTCATATTTTAGTCCAAAGTTCAATGTTAGGTAGGATTTGACCAAATATTTTTTGTATTAATTTTCTTTTTAAAAGGAAAAGTTTAGTCAAATGTATTGGATTTATTTTCTTTTTAAAAGAAAAAGTTTATATAAAAAAGAACAAATAAAGTAGTTTCTTTTATATATAAAAAATTTGGGTGAAAGAACTTCTTAAAAACCTAACTTTTGTCCTCTCTCTTTTATCTCTCTTCTTTTTCCCAAATTATCTCTTTTAAAAAGAAATAAAACTATGGCAAATAACTTTTTATTTTTACAACTCTTATTTTGAGCTTTACTTTTAAAAAACTTTTAAGTTAAAAAAGTTGAACTGAGGCATACTCAAAGTGTGTTTAAAAGAGTTTATTTACAATTTATTTAAACATATCTTATTACCTAAACACTTTCACGTGTAAGTGTTTTGAAAAACATATGAAAATAAATTATGACTTGTCTATAAGTTATTTTCATGATCTCTTCAAGGTAACTTATGATGAAAACAACTTATAATTTATATAAAAACAATTTAATCTTATTTCCTCTTTGATTATAGAAATAACTTATAATAAGTGCTTATATGATAAAAATTATTTAATAAATGCTTAATTAAATTGTTTATCCAAACACATCCATAATCTTAGTGACGTGTGCATATAAATAGATTAAATTTTAGGCTTAGGAGTCTCGACTATGAAAAGATATTGTTAATATACAACATACTATTAGAATAACACACCAAATTAGTCATTTAAATTATAAAAAATTAATCAATTTAAATTTCAACATTATTAAATGGTATTTATTTAGTTATTAAAATTAAAAAAATAATATAATTTATATTTAATAATTTTAAAATTAAAATATTATTTTTGTAATTTTAAAACTTAAAGTAACCTATATTAATAATTTTAAGAACTAAGTTAAGGTATTGCATGCTATTAATTGTTCTGGACTCCTTTTGGAGAATTTGGGTCAATGAACTAGCCCAATGACCAAAACCCAATCACTAGGCCTCAAAAGGACATATATCAAGAGCGTTGAAGCAGTAAACGAACCTCAATATGGATGCAAAACATTGGATCAAAGCCAAAAGTCTGTTAGAAGTAGCAATTCTGATAAATAAGATTTGTCCACAGAGGTATTTTCGACACCACTTCACGTAAAGAATACCAAGATAACCAAATAAGGAAGAATATAAGGCCAAATGATTGGGTTTTGGGTTAGTACATTGGCTTAATTTATTAGATTGAGCCCAAATTTTCTAAAAACGAGTCTAAAACAATTAATAACATGCAATATATTAAATTAGTTCTTAAAATTATTAATATAGACTTTTTTATTCATAAATTATTAATATAGGTTATTTTAGTTTTTAAAATTACAAAAATAACATTTTAGTTTTAACTTTGAACTTTATTTTCCATTTGTATCATGCATATACTGACTTAAACATCAAAATCTTTATAATTACACTACTAAAATTCAGCTCTTGAAAATTTGAAGAGATTTCGTTCGAATATTTCGCTTTCAAAGATTGATACTAAACATTAATATCAATATTTAAAACTCGAATCCCCTTCATATGATGGGGTTGCAATACATCGGTCGTAGCTGCATCATGCCATAGTTGTGGATTATGTTAGCCCATCATATTGAAACCATCACAATACAACTCCAATCATAATGCGATGCAACCATATTTTTTTTAATAATCCATAATTTAAAATTTTGATTAAGATAGACATAGTGCTATTTGGATAAATTTTTTAATAAGTAATTATAGTAAAAAAAAAAAAAGGTAAAATATAATAAGTTTATCTTATAAATTAAAATTAACTTATGCATAAGTTAAAATAAACTTTTAAAGAACTAAATGAGAGAATTTCTATAAATTAATTTGTGCAAAAATTAATTTTAATTTATAAAAATATTTTATTTTACCTTTTTATTTTTTCTCAAATATTTATTAAAAAATTTATCTAACTAAGATCATAAATCACACATCTCACAAAGTCATAATTGGCAGCTAGAAACTAAAATGGCTAAAGAGATTAGAACTGGAAATCTGTACGGTAGTTGTAAGTACTTTTTGTCACTTCACGACTCTTACCATTAAAATACCAATGGCAACGAAGAATAGAAGGAACGGATAAGGATTTCAAGAGCAGCCTTGTTACGACTAAAGATCTCATTTCTCTTTTAAAAAGGAAAATGAATCAAGGGGTAGACAATAATCAAAATTAGTAACAGGTGTATGGCGGTTTCACCTTCCATAGATTTGTCGACTTATTTATACATCAGGCATTCTAAATTACCTTTTCTTTTTATTGGGGTAAAGGCATTCTAAATTTCTAATCAAAACAATTCAATGCTCCGGTCTTCGCTTATAAAGTAACAACCAACAGCTTCAAACTATTAATAAATTATGTAAAAAAATTATTATTGGCAAATTAGTTTTGAAATTAATCTGATTGCTCTAATAACCCACTCGGGTTGGCATAGTGTTGAGAGGTTTAAGGTAGTATGTATGAGGTTATAGGTTCTAATTTCAGTGTAACCATTGTATATCAAAAAATAAAAAAAATCTGATTGCTTTAATTGGTTAAAAAATCAACGTGTGTATCTCCATGGTAAGGTGGTTTTTTAAGCAATTAATTAAAGAAGTCAAGCATGCTGAATAATTTTGTGGGAATTTATTTAAAGTAAATTACATTATTTTTATCCATGTGATTTAATCAAAAGTTTGTGATGCTTTTAACTCCTCAAAATTTGTTCGGTCAACATATAACTATACATACCACAAGTATAGTAAATTTTTACAATGGTTTTTCTAATTCTTTTTAAGGGGAACATTTTTTTTTAGAGTAACGGGAACCTAATAAACAAAATGATTCGAGAAATTACGAATTGAATTGATTTCCATACAAACTTTGTCGCATTATATATATCTAATTTTATTAATTTTAATCACTTACACAGTTGGACGTATTCAAACACCATATTAGATGCAATAACCTTATATAAATATTTTACACAGTTGCATAGAGCTTCAAAATCTTGTGCAAAAATGTAGCATTGACGTAGTAGTTTTGAATAATTTAAACCGAAAACTATTTAACTTATAAATTTAAGTTGAAAACGATGCGAAATGCTTCATTTTTGCAATCAGTATTTATTTTGATAATATTTTTTATAAAAAAAATATATTAAAGAGAGTATAATAAATAAAATATATAAAACAAATATATTAAACCCACTAGGGCCGGCTTAGTGGTGAGGGATTGGAGTAATATGCATAAAATCATAAATTCTAATCTTAGTAAGACTATTGTACACACACAAAAAAAGAGAGTATAATTAGAAGTAGTCTAACCCGAAGTCTAAGGAAGATAAATTTAAGTATTTAACTAAAAAGAATGTCTTGATGAACCAACAAGTTATACTCTGCCCTTTTTGTTCTTTACAGGTGGAAGAATTCGCTCGCTTGTTATTTAAGTTATACTCTATGTTTGACTGGGTCTATCCTCCATTCTACCTTCAAATGTCATGGAGCATTAATATATTAAGCAAAGAGGAGTGGTTTCTCGCAAATATCTATATATTATGATGATGAAGCAAATTTATTTCACGCAGATATCTATTATTATTACACGAAGTGATACCCCAAAAGAAAAAAAAAATTAAAATGAAAAAATTATACAAGAAATTCCTTTTTAAATACAAAATTTATGCTGAAATGTAGAAAGAAGTTTTTTTTTTTTAAAAAAAGATTCCTCTTATATGCAATTTATGCTAATATGCACTGATGATATGAGATTTGAAAATTCAAACCTAATCCTCCTACTTAAGGATAACTCTCCTTAAATATAAGAGATAATTCTCATCTTTATCTATCAAAAAGACCTATAAATATTGCCTAGTAGCTAGAGTTGGCAAAATGGGATTTGGTCTTGATGGACCAGTCCATTAAAAGGCCAAGCTGGGTTTTAGATTTGTAAGGCCTAAAAAAATCTAGGCAAATTTGGTTTGACTCAATGGGCCAGGCTAGGACAGCAAAATTATAGCTCATAAGAAAATTTGCTCGACCCTGTTTTCATGCCTTGGGTGGCCCATTTGACAGCTCTATTAGCAACAAAATATATGTATGACTTCGATCCTCTCCACCTCTTTACTTTTAGAACTATTAGTTTGGGTTAGTTTGACCCATCACGAGCCAATATACTTTTGAGTTGGGCGAGGCCAGGCCAATTAAATGGCTGGTTGAAATTTTGTTAGCCTAGTCTACCCTTGGCGAGCCACAGACCAAACAAGCTGGCTCATGGGCCACTCACTTTTTAAAATATAAAAAATAAAAACTATCAAAATAAATTAACTTTTATACGACAAGTTAATAAAATATTTTCTAATCACTATAAACTAAAACCAAAAAATATAGGTTATTTGTACTATTAGATTGTAAAATATAATACATAATAATAGAAATAAAATAGAGTGTATCAATGACAACAATAAACAAGTGCTAGGAATTAAAAACAAAACTCAATGTGCATAGAATATTAATCTTAAAATGAACATTAACACATATAATATTAAATTTATCCTTTATTATTTTGTAAATAACAAAAAAATAAATTAGGGTAACGGGCTAACCCAATCCATCATGGGTTAACACGCTTTTGGGTCAAGAAAAAATTAGGGTGGGCCAGGTCAGGTCAAAATAAGCTAAGCCTTAACTTTTCACAATTCTACCAACTCATGCATTGGGCTAGTTGGGTCATTCTATTGGGTCAGACTCATTTTGATACCCCTATTAATTTTTATTCTCACCAACTTGAGTGTCATGGTCCTTGCAACAAACATTGTGAACTCACCCTAGAGACTGATGTAGGACTCTCAAGGGGCATGTGTAGCATGTTTGGTTTTACGTTCTCAAGTATTAGACTCACATTAAATTCAAAACTACACAAAGTAGTTTCTACTTTTTCCCATTATTTGATGTGAAAATTCGCTCTTACGTGCATTTCCAAAATTGATCCAAACACGCTAATGAACATCTTTCATGGACCGATAAGGAACATTATTATTTATATATCATATTGTTAACATTATTATGTATACATCATATTGTTGGTGTATCCTTTCAAAAAAATAATAATCATATTGTTAACGTAAATTTATAACGTCTATATATATTAATAATTTAAATTGTGTTAGATAAAAATTATAGTAGTGGAGACAATTTTAAACTTTAATATTTTTTAGTTAATATGGTGATTTTTTTTTTGTAATATTATAAATAAAATAATATATTTTCAATAAACAAAAGAGTTAGGAATAAGATAAAGTCTTCCTTTCTTCAGCACCGAATCTGTCAGGTAAGGGTGGGGAGGAGAAGCAAAACAAAATGTTGAATTCATACTCGTAGGTTGTAATTGTAATCCATATTGGTACAAAACGACAATGGGAAATAAGGGTAGCCGTACCAATCTCCGTGATCAGCGACGTGATTAAGAGAAGTGCTTGGGAAAAAGCAAAAGCTTGGTAGTAGTGGACTGGTGTGAAGTGCATGTCCTTTTGCCAAAATGCAAATTTGGTTGGTCAAAAGTGAGTCCGTCTGGAATTAGCGTTCCTTACGGCCCCACCCCCACCTTACAAACCATTGCATCGCAACCTTTGCACTCTAACAATACTTCATTTTTCCTTTCCTTTATTGAATCCTGAAACTATCTATCAATATTCTATTCTAATAGACTGATACAACTATGTATATCTATTCGCATAAGAAAAGTTTATCTTCTTTGATAAAAAATGGAATTGACCTTACACCAATTTGTCGTATAAGAATTGGCTAGTTAGACGTCGTTCATTACTCAATTTCCGTTTCCCTGTGGTTGCAACTTGTTAATTATTAATAGTGAAATGGTCCAATATTTTGAATGATCGACCAGTTACTATTATTGAAAGCCAAGAAAGAAAATGGTTATTTCAAGATAAGGAAATTTAACTTCCATTTTAGTTTTCTTCACATAGCTCAGCGACCTACCTATACCTATCAACTATAAAATTCCGAAGTAGTTGGTGAACGGGTGATGGTTACTTGACTTCGATGCAGCTCGAATGGAGAAAATGGAGCATCTTTGCACAGTCTATAAATTTGTATGAGAGAAAAGATCAGTAATTGTGGGATGTCGTGCTTTTGAAATGGGCGCCAAAATTTTTTATAATTAATCACTCCCAACTTCTATGTCTCATGCATACAAGCAAAACAGCATTTCCTAAACTAACTTTTAAATAGTTATCTACATGGAAATCTGGTTTAATTTTTATTATAGGCAAGTGAGTGACATACTCATTGCCATCAAGGGTTGCAAATAAATAAAATTTATGTGGTAAATCATAATTATATATATGTGAATAATATTTGATTTAATGTAACATATATTTTAAAAAGAGCTTAAATATGTTTTAAGTCCCTGCAAATATCACTTTATTTGGTTTTAGTCCTTATAATTTTTTTTGTTAATTTTAGATCCCTGTCATTTTTTTTAGTGTTCTTTTTTAGTTCTTATTATTAACTTTAGTTAATTTAGTATTGAAATGGCTAAAAAATTAAAAAATATTGGTTAAGATAATTAAGGTAATGAAGAATATTTTATATTAAGATGATTAGATTGTTTTTTGGTATATAATTCAATTAAGTAATGTCTTTATTATTTTATATAAATAAGGTAATTAAGTATAATTTACTTTTATAGTTTATTTTTAATTTTTAATATATTATGAACAATGATTTTTATTGCTTTTAATATTGTTCTTACTTTTAAATTCACTAATTTACTTTTAACATTGTACTTTTTAAAAAAAATTATAATTTATTTAAATGCTCATAATTTACTTTTAATATACTATTTTTGTCTTTGGAGACAAAATCACTTGCTTGTGATATATAAATAAATTATATTACGATAGGTCAAAATTAGTGAATTGAAATGTACAATTAATATCAAAATAATATATTAAAAGTAAATTATAAGTGTCTAAGTAAATTATAATTTTTTTTTTGAAAATTTACAATGTTAAAAATAAATTAGTGAATTGAAAAATAAGAACAATATTAAAAGCAATAAAAATCATTGTTTATAATATATTAAAAATTAAAAATAAAGTATACAAGTAAATTATATGTAATTATCTTATTTATATAAAATAATAAATATATTATTTAATTAAGTTACACACCTAAAATAATTTAATTATTTTAATTTAAAATAATTTTCATTACCTTAATTATCTTAATTAATATTCTTTATTTTGTTAGCTATGTTAGTACTAAGTTCATCATAGTTAATTATAAGGACGAAAAAAGAATACTAAGAAAATATTAGAAATTTAAAAATAACAAAAAATTTTACAAGGACTAAAATCAAACGAAGTCATATTTGGAAGGACTTGAAACATATTTAAGCGTTTAAAAAGATATCATATGTGTAACAGTTTGACATTATATTAGTCTTCATTGCTATAACTTTTGTTTAATATATAGAAATTAATCTGATAATATAGATATTATAGATTTATACTAACAATATAATATATCATATTAACATATAATTATGTTGGTAAATAAAATTGATAAATACTAATGGGGGTTGGGTCTAGCGAAAAGATCTAGTCTCTCACAACGTGTTGAATCAAGGTTTGAATCCTTGTTGGGAGAAGTGCCAGTGTCTAACCGTACATCAAATAGGATTACCTCAAAAAGAGGAGACTTGTGAGAAACTAAATTTTCTTTTGACAAATATATACTATTAATACAACACATATTAATATAATACATTATACTATTAGTACAAAGGAAAAACCATAAATACAATTCTTTAACTATATTTTTTGTTAATATTTTCTAATTAAAATTAAAGTTTCACTTAAGTAACATATATATACTAATATTTAGTGCATATTTTTATCACATGAAATATTGAAATAAAACTTAAAGAATAACACACACAAAAATAATAATAATAATAAGGAACCTATTGGGGTCATTGCAAATTTGATCGAATGGAGTTATTGAAAAATGGTGCACAAAGGTAAGTTTGGTTATCAAACTACGGTGTTTTTCGACAAGATCCAATTTTATCAAAATACTCTGTTCGAGAAGATTGTAATTAGTACGCAAAAGAATAATGTTCAAAAGAATCCAATTTGAGAAGCTTCAAAGAATTCGAGGAAAAGTCTCAATTATTCAAAGAAAGGATCGAATCACGTTCAAGGAGGCACTCAAATCGCATTTGAAGAAGGATTTTATACTGATCAAGGTGGTGCGACAAGGCGATCGTAGTGACGTTAGAAGTAGTTACTAACAGAAGACAGTTCTGTATTGGTGTCAGCATATTATTTAGAAGTTATCTATGTATTGTACACGTTTTTTGCTGTAAAAGTTTATCATTAGATAGAATGTCTATAAATAAATGACCGTGTAGCCACTTTTTCTTCGATTCTGACATTTACACACACTCTGTATACCACACACGTCGCACCTATGGCTACCGGTCTTAAGGAGAATGTGTATGTTCTAACCCATCTTTTATTTTAATGCATTACATTTGTTATGGTTATTGTTGTCTATAACTCTTTATTCTTTCGATAACTCCTTCACAATTTAATTCTAACGTTTATACTCTTTTCTAATTACTTTGTGAATATCTCCAATCATGCATTTATATGTATTATAAGTGAATTTAATACTAATATCCAATTCATATCAAGAACATGACAGATTCAAGTCTTATATGGAATTACTGCTTGATATGCTGAATGAATCAAAATGATGAAACACTAATTGAATTATTCTCAAGTTGAAAGTTTTAAACTGCTAGTTCTAATAAAAGTATTCACACTAAAATTTTAGATTCTGAGTCCCATTTAAAAAATCTTTATTTGTTGGTTAGAATCTTTGTGAGAATTTGTCTATTGAGAATTGAAGTAATTTCGATTTCTCAACAAATTTTCACCATCAACAAAATCAAATATTTTTTGTGGGTGTACAATAACGACACTGGAGTTATAACTTATGCCTTCATGCAAGCTATTTTAACCCCACCATTAGTTCTCCGCTAGGACAAGACAAATCTACAAGATTCTTTGTATAAAATTAACTCAACTATATAATATGAAAAGTCAATCAAGAGCAACCATTAAATGTGTGGATCAATTGATATGATATTGTTTTAGTTAAATTAGTAATCTCAAGTTTGAATTCTAGATATTTAACTAAGTTAAATACTCTAAAGGAATTACCTCCCGTAGAATATATATATATATATATATATATATATATATATATATATATATATATATATAATTTGCTGACGTACATACACTTATTTTTAATTGGAATACTTTAGCAAGCTACACCATAAGTGTATTTTAAGAAACATTGTACTTGTAGGTTGCTTACGTATTCTAACTAAAAAATAAGTGTGTGTGTTAGCAAACCTCACAAGCATTTGCTAATGTATACACACTTTTTTTTAATTGAAGTACGTTAGTAAATTACATCGTAGGTGTATTTTAAGATATATTGTAGTTATAACTTGCTAACATATTCTAACTAAAAAACAAGTGTATGTACATTAGCAAATCCATATATATATATATATATATATATATATATATATAGGGAACGTATCAAATGAGAGGACTTTTTTATGTGAGAGTGAGAGAAATTAATATTGACCATTAGATCTTGTCATGAATGGTCAAGATTAAAACGTACAAAGTCATGTGAGTTTTTTAAAAAATCACATGACTTTTTAAGTAGTCACATGACATTAAATCTTAACTCCCTATGTATGGTTGTATGACCAAGATTTACTCCTCTCACTCTTATATAAAAATGATCCTCTCACTAGATATGTCCCCCCTATATATATATATATATATATATAACAAATCCATAAATTTTATGTTGTGAGGACAATATTCATATATATAAATTAGTATTTTAGTCTATATATTATATATGATAAATTTTTATTTTTATATAATTAAAATTTAAATAAGAAATAAATAATTTATAATACATAAATTATATTATAATTAAAATTTATAATAAATAACTATATATAAAATTGATTTTAGATTTATAATAAACACTTTAAATTGTAATATAAGATTACTTTTAACTATTGATAATTTCTTTTTAAAAAATTATTGAAATTCAATTTAGATATAGATATAAATATAAAAGAGGGTAAATTAAAAGAGATAAACTAGTGAAAGAGTTTATGTATACATATAAAGTTAAAGAATTGTAGTTTGAAATGGTTGATAGGAAATTTTTTGACTAATTGCATAATAGTGTGTGAAATACACATTAAAAGGAGAGAAAAAAAAAATAGAATGTCTAATTGAGAGAATAGAGAGCTTGAGACTAAAAATAGATTTGAGGGACAATACTCATATTATACACTCATTTTATTTTACTATATTTTAAATTATAAGAGTAATTTATAATTATTCATATGTATTATAGAAAAATTTAAAAGTTTGTGGGGGCAAATGCCCCACACCAATACATATGGATTCATCCCTATATATATATATATATATATATATATAAGGTGAAAATCAAGTTACTCTAAGAGTAACTCTTGGTAGAATTATTCTACTCAATAATTCTTGATATATATTGAATTTCAATTATCCAACCGTTAAATATTTTGATATTATGTCAACAATCATGCACACTAAATTTTAGATAAATCGGACATTTGTAACTATTTAATCTTATAGGCGACATTTACTTATAATTTAAAAAAATATATTATATGTTAATTTGAATTTATATAATGAAGATCAAATAGTTTTCAAACTTTATAAAAATTTGTATATTTAATCTACTCAATAAAATTTTTAAATTTAATAGTTGGATCATTGAAATTTGATATATATCAAGAGTTATTGAATGAAGTAACTCTACCAAAAATTACTTTTGAAATAACTTGATCTCCACCTATATACATATATATATATATATATATATATATATATATGTCAAAACTTACGATATATCTACTATCTAGAGATTTTGGAACGAGAAAACCTCGTTTCTGTTTTTTTTTTTACAGCGCAGCATCTGTGACTTCTTAACCTCTGGTTTCCAGCGCATGCACGACACATTGGATAAACATTTTGTGTTTATTATTCACACCTTTTTGTAGGTTGATTGGACTCGTGAACTATGCTTTCAATGGCCTAGTACGTGAGCACTGTATTATTGGTTGGCCTGAAGTTTTGTGATGCAGAGCTCATGTTAAAGTGAACTCGGAGTTAAAAAACTCCCTTTCTCTCTCACTCACACACATACGTATATTTCTTTTGAATCTTTGAGGGCTTGCAGTCCAAATATATAAACACACTAATATTGGATACATATTCTCATGATTAAGATACATACAAACGCTAGAAACTGTTGTCCGGGTATTGAAAATGACAATCATACTGTAAAATTAAGTATGTACCTACGCAAGAGAAAGTATGAAAAGAGAAGAGGAACATCCTATAGAAGTAGACCCACATCACATGTAGAGTAAATAGTGTATCTATTTTATTTTATTTTCCTATATTGTCATTTAATTGTAAACTATCATATATGATAATATTGACTTTTATAATATTTACTTTAGAAACTATATCATCGATAATTTCTAATTGATTTACACATATAGTTCATGAAAAAAACTTTTTTTTTCTTATAAATAAATACCCCGTTCTTTTGAAAATAATCTTTTGTTATAGTTTCTTCAAAGTTGACCGATTATATTTAAGTATATTATTAAATGGTTTATAAAATATTCCCATATCACCTCATCCTTCAATTTTATTTTATTTTATTTTTCAAAATTTTGATCATGTGTAGCACTACTCGTTCTCAATAAATATTGAAATATCATAAATATCTTTCTCTTTCAATAGCTCTTTCTAACTGTCCAAATTAATCTTCTCTTTCAA
Source organism: Spatholobus suberectus (assembly GCA_004329165.1). Taxonomy (NCBI): domain Eukaryota; kingdom Viridiplantae; phylum Streptophyta; class Magnoliopsida; order Fabales; family Fabaceae; genus Spatholobus; species Spatholobus suberectus. Next base: position 6,413,417 of record CM014733.1, read on the forward strand.
TATATATGGACAAAATTCCACACCAACCAAATAAGTCTTTGGAGGTTTCTGTTTGAAAATCTAAACGGGAATCAGTTAAAAGGAGGAATAGTTTGTTTTCCAGTCATACGTATTTTTTATAAGAGATAATTTTATCAGAGATACGTTTAATGTAAGCCTTTCTCTTAATAAAAATTTTCTTAACAAAGATTTGAATGATAATTCATAATTCATAAACAACTATTCCTAGTGCTCGTTTCAATCTCGTTGGTTCAAAGAAGGGATAAGGTGATGTAAGTAATACTACTATTTTAACAACATATTTTTGCAACACATTTCACAGTAAATAGAAATAGAAATATATAATAAAATAGATGTTGTGATAAAAAAAATTATAAAACAATGAGTGACAATAACATCATTTATGTTATATAACACAAAAAGGCGTGCATTGATATAAATAATTTAAGCCAGGTACATATTTTTTGTATTAAAATAAAATAGAAAAGATATTAACGATAGATGTAATTTGTGTCATTTTAAAGCGCATGCCGAGGTTGGTGATGTTTTGAAGATGTCTCTCATCATGGATCTGCACTGATTAAAGTATTCCAAAATGATGATGCTCGTTGGTCATTGGCTTGGTGGAGAGTGGGGAGGATACTATTATAAAAAGCCTTCGTTTTGACCATTGCTAACGGCGCATTTCGCCATATTTGACTTCCCTGGTTACTAGTTGTGGTTATTCCTTCGAGTCGAGTTAAATTATAAAATGATTTTAAAGAAACTTATTATGTGTGTGTTTGGTTTATGGATTTTCACTTTTTAATGTACGTTAACCTAAAATTCTACTCTCTAAAAGCATTTATGTTTAACAGAAGTGAACGTGAATACAAATACACCCTATATTTAGAAAAAATCTTAAAAATTGTAAAAATAAACTTTTAATCTAGAATAAACCAATTAGGTTGATTTTTTTAGACATATATTTGAGTTGGTCATAATTCCATAAAAAATATCGTCCAGGGGCAGGTCTCAAGCTTCCCCATGCCTCACATAACCAATTCACCGGGCCGAAAACGATTCGCCGTTTGATTTCTGAAGCGAGGATCAAGATCACCTGACCAGTTTTCGTCGTTTTGTCGCTGTCCCCTTCCCATCCCCCAATCCAATTCCTCACGATCCCTCCCCAGATCCATACTCAAACAATGAGCCACCGGGAAAAGCGAGACATGGATCAATTTATTTTATATTATTTTTGTGTTCAGGGTATCTTCAATAAAGAGTAAGAGACTTTTTTTTTAATTTACGAAGATTTATTTAAGGAGTTTTTTTTTTAATAAATATTTTGTAACACGTAGAATTAGTGACTGAATCTTTAATCAAATATTTAAAAGACATAATTATTTGTCAATTATATCATAACATATTGATATTTATTTTATATTTTCAGAACAAAAAAAATCCAACTTAATTTAATAAGTTTAATAAACATGTACTATTAGTGAAAAAAAATTTCCTCAACACCAATTCTTATTATGACTTCTTAAGATAATAATGATAAAAATCAATAAATTCACCATACATATTGAATAACAGTATAAGAATTATTTCTTCTAATTCAGTTTCTAATTTTACTTTTTTGATATAGATTACATATATTTTTTATAAAAAGTAATGTTACTCAGATTAAATTATTATGAGTGATAAACTTTCTCTAAACATTTAATCCAACTGTATAGAGAGAGCTCGAACTCTAGACAATGATTAAAACGGTGATATTCAATTTCTAATTTTAAAAAGCGGCTCTCAAATTAATTTAATTTAAATTTAAAAAGAATAAAAAAAAATAGAAAAAAAGTTTAAGTAGGTGTAGTGGTGGTGGTGTAAGAAGCAATCTAGCGCAACAGTGTAGACTGTAGACCACAGTATACTTGTCTCGCGGCAACACTGTCCGAATCGGTTGCTTATGACACACCTCTCTCTCTCTCGCATTTTAACAAACAAATTTTCTCCTAAATTCTAATCACTTGTGTTGTGCGTGCTCCCTTCACTCGCTATTCGAGACCAAACAAGGACACTCACTCCCCCACTCGCGTGTGGCAAAGCCGTAAAAATGGAGCGGAAGCAAGGGTTCTTCTCCGCGCTGAAGGAGGAGGTGGTGCGCGGCCTCTCACCGGCGCGGTCACGCGCCAAGAGCCCCTCGAGGAGCGCATCGCCGATGTCCTCTCTGCTCCGGCGGCGCAGGAAGCAGCACGCACCGCCGCCGGAGCTCTTCATCGCGAGATCGGGAAGCCTGAGGCCCGCGGAGGCGCTCTCGCCGCTGAAGGAAGGCCCCGACGGAACCGACGCCGGAGAGTCCACGCGCGGAGAGGGAAGGTGGGGCCACTGGATGAAAGGACCACTTGCGAGAGCACCCTCTGTTTCCTCGTCCTCCTCGTCCTCTTCCGCGTGCAAAAAGTCCGATCTGAGGCTACTGCTTGGCGTGTTGGGCGCACCACTCGCCCCCGTGCACGTGTGCACCACGGACCCCTTCCCTCACCTCAGCATCAAAGACATCCCCATTGTTAGTCCCTCTTTTCGCTTAATATTTACAGATCAAATAGGCTTAGGTTTATGACTTGTTTCTTTTCTCTTGAATTCTCTCAATTACAAGTTCTGGTGTCTAAGATCAGTAAATGTTATATCATGTTAAGCATTCTGTTAGGTCACATTTGGAAAATGTGTGTGAAGGAGTGCAGTACTGTTGATCTTGTTGTGGTTGTTGCATTTAAGATAAGGTGGTTCTTTTTGGGTGTTGTTTGTTGCAGGAGACTTCTTCTGCTCAGTACATACTGCAGCAGTACATTGCGGCTTCTGGAGGGCAGAAGCTGCAGAATTCGATTAACAATGCGTATGCCATGGGGAAGGTGAAGATGATAGCCTCCGAGTTTGAGACGGCGAACAAGGTCACCCGCAGCAGGAACTCCTCCAAGGCTGCCGAGTCTGGTGGGTTTGTCTTGTGGCAGATGAACCCGGACATGTGGTATGTGGAGCTTGCTCTTGGTGGCAGCAAGGTTCACGCGGGTTGCAATGGGAGACTGGTGTGGCGGCACACGCCCTGGCTCGGTGCACATGCCGCGAAAGGGCCGGTTCGGCCTTTGCGACGAGCCCTTCAGGTGAAGTTACCTGCCTTGTTACATACATGTGTGGCTGTAACTGTTGTATACTAGGGTTTTGTTTGGATAAATTTCTCAATAAGCACTTAGAAGATAATAAGAAGGGAAAATGAATTGAACTTCTTCCATGAACTAAAATCAGCTTGTGCACTTAACTTTTAAAGAAGGTCTGTTGTTTACCTCTCCAAAAGCCAACGTGCATAAGTTGATGTCAGCTTTTGGGAGAAGCTCAATTTGTTTCACCTTTTTGTTTTCTTCTCCTGCAAGTGTTTATGGAGAAGTTTATCCAAACAAGAGTTACAAGACCTAGGTTTATGCTACATTTCTGACTCCTTTTGTATCTGCAGGGTCTTGATCCAAGAACAACTGCAAGTATGTTTATCAATGCAAGATGCATTGGGGAGAAGAAGATAAATGAAGAGGACTGTTTCATCCTCAAGCTTTGTGCAGACCCCTCAACATTAAAAGCCAGGAGTGAAGGCCCTGCAGAGATCATAAGGCATGTTTTGTTTGGGTACTTTAGCCAGAAAACGGGACTTCTTGTTCACTTGGAGGACTCCCATTTGACTCGCATTCAGAACAACGGCGGCGATGCAGTATATTGGGAGACCACAATAAATTCGTTTCTTGATGATTACAGACCCGTTGAGGGGATAATGATTGCTCACTCGGGTCGTTCTGTAGTGACACTTTTCAGGTTTGGGGAAACAGCAATGAGCCACACAAAAACCAGGATGGAAGAAGCTTGGACGATCGAGGAGGTTGCATTCAATGTCCCTGGCCTTTCCGTGGACTGTTTCATTCCTCCATCTGAGCTGAGGTTTGCTTCTATGAGTGAAGCTTGTGAGCTTCCTCAAGGTCAGAGGGTGAAGACTGCTGTGGCAGCAGCTGCATACCATGCCAAAGTTGCTCAACTGCAAAAATCGCATGAAAGCAACACCAATAACATTAACTGGACAGTGGATGTTTAGCTAAGAGGAAGTTTCTGGATTAGCCTAGGTGTCTAGTTTTTATACCTTTTGTGGACTATCTGACAAATTACTGCAGGTAAATGGTAAGATTGCAGCAGGGTTGTCAAGAGTTTTCTGCTGTGGGTTATTGCCTCATCAAATTTGTAAATAGAAATGATCAGTCATGGATCCTGAAACGTAAATTTCTATACCCTGGGTTTTTGGTGGATGATTATGTGCATCAAGGTTTGTTTTTCCCACTTGCTTTCCATAATAAGTGTGAAATTGGGAATCTGCTGATCATTTTATATATAATTCCTGTAGAGTTTTTTCCCTGTGAAAGCATTAACCATAATGCTTGGAGATCACAGTTATAACCTTGATTTCGCCACTGAAAAGTTTTGGCTTTGAGTTTCAAGGCTCTAATATTGATATTGCTGGTGGTACCCTTGAGGAAATTTCTTCCATCTTTGAAGAAAACTATATAGGATTGAAGAACTTTAAATGTGTTTAGTGCTGGTTTTTATTATGAATTGTAAACCAAGTAGTCAGAGTAAGTAGAAACTAAATTATTCCTAGATCTATGAAATTTATGCTTTTAAGGACATATATGTATTGACAAATTATCACAAGCTTGTATCAATATTTAATTGTAACTGTTAGAAATATGTCAAGATTTCCTACATTATTCGAACTGTTTCTTTTTATTCGGAAAAAAAAAAAAAAACTACCAACTTCATGGCCTTTCTTCTCCTTGGATGACAAAGTTTTCTCATGCAATTTGATATAATGATAGTCTCGGTCGCTTGTGTGCTGCTAGCGATGAAATGTGAATCATAAATGCCTTGGGTACGCTTGAGATGTTCACATATCGCTTTCAGGATCTTTGCATTTGGAGAATTTTTCGTTGGTTAGGGTGGTTTATTCTACACCTGCTTTTCTCATGGAAACCTTTTGAGAAATTTATGTTCTTTAACATACTTTTTCCAACATTCTTTACTATTGGTTGACATTTATTGAGTCACCAAATTTTGAGCACCACTCTTTGTTTATTTAGAATGTTTGGGAATTGGGTTTTAGAAAGGAAGGAAAGGGAGAATAAATTTTTCATTTCAAATAATTTGTTCTAATTTGATATTTTTTTTATAAATAAAAGAACCAAAATGATAAATTAACATAAATTTAATGTCATATTTCGCTCAATTTAAAAATAAAAATGACTTGTATATATATATATATATATATTTAATTTCACTCAAACCTATTCTAAGTTTCATATTTGATTTTGTCAGTCCCGGGAAATTTAAAATAAAGAGCTTGTTGAAGAGTGTTAAATAAATGTGTTAACATTTCTCACTTTTATAATACCTGAAAAGACTTTGAAGCTGACATAGTGCTGTTAGATTTCTCTCTTGGTAATCCGTTACATTAGTTAGTTGAGATATGCGTATTGATTGTTAGGTTTTTACTAGTAGGCTACCACAAAGTCCTCTTTGAGGCAGACCTTCCTCCTAAACTTTTTATTCAAAAAAGTACAAAGTCCCCAAACCCAAGCAAAAAGAGTAGTGCATTTACTGTGCCTCCTTTTTCATCGTATGGCTCATGTTTGGTTATACATTCGGCACAATTTGATCCGCATCCGACCCAACGCTTCCTTCTATAACTTCTGTGTTTTATCTTGATTGGACTTGAAAACATTGTCTTACGTGCATTTTTAATGCAGTCCCAAACATGCTAATATAATTTTATCTAGAGTTTCTTTTTAGCAAAGAAAAATGTTAGTAATACGCTCTACTCTCCTTTTGATACACTTAAATGGGTTGAAATTCATGTGAGTCGTATTGTTTATATAGTGGGTTCTATTTCTTAATTAATGGGACTCACATTAATTTCAACTAATAAGAAAAAGTGTTAGAAGAAGAGTGTTAGAGAGTATTCTTAATTAGCACTCGTCATCTAGTAAATTCCTGATCCAAACTATCAAATATCAATAATGCTTGCAAGCGCATGAAGAAATTTCTGATAAATGCTTTCCAAGGTGTCTTTATCAGTTTGTACTAATGTTGATTTTCAACTTGTCAAAATAACATTCAACTGAGAACTAGTTAGAATGTTATTTTGAGGGTAACAGTAAAAGATCAGGTCAGGTTAGGAAAAAAGTCGCCCCTACTCATCCAATTGCCAAGTCTAATTCAACTTCCTTGTCACACACCATATTCAAAATTCTAATCACCACTGTATCATCTAATTGTAGTTAATTGCTTTGCCTGCACTTTCTCTCTCTCTCTTTTTTTTTTTTGTGGCTAGAGAATATTCCATTACAGAAAATAAGAGACGATACAGTAATTAAGGAGTATAACCAAGCTTCAAATTAAGAATAGAATGGTGCAATGGAGGAAACTAGAGAAGTAGGCTTTGACCCGTTGAGAAGAAGGGGAGACAATGAGAAAAAGGCAATGTTTCAATGGGCGGGACTTGGAAATGTCCCTAGTTTGGTATTGATATTCATCGTAAATTAGCCCAAATTGATAAAATGTGGACTTTAATCTTTTTGCCGACATGTGCTGTAATTTTTTTATGGAATACTTTGTGTAAAGCAGTTTTCTTTATGATCTTTTTCGTTCCACATGCCGTAAGTATACGATATATAGGTGTATATATAAAATGAAAGAAATAAGAGAAAAATTTGAGGAAAAATTAATTATTTTCTTTAATATTCTTTAAATGTATTTATGGGTATTGTTTTTATGAATATTTTAAATAATCCAAAATTAGGACTATATATAATATAAATTAAATTCTATAAATGATGTCATTATAAATAGTATAGATGATTATGTAGATATAAATAGTTAATTTTTTAATGTCGGAGGGGAAGTGTTTGCTTACTGACATGATTATATATTTTGTGTGAAGTTTTTTACTGTTAGGGGAGACGTTTCAGGTAATGTACTAATGTTCAAGAGAAATTTGTCCTATTTATGATTAAACGAAAAGAAAAAAAAAGTCATTTATGTTGTGAAATAAAACTGGTCAATTAACCAAACTAATGGACACTTCTCGGCTTAAAAAAACATAGAACTTCACATCATAGAAACAAATTTTAGCCTTTTTGATCTTCATTTTTGCATTGTATTTCAATTTCTCACCACTACTAGAATCATCGTTTATTACTGCCCACGTGTTTTTTGATAGGGATACAATAATAGAATGCAAAGGAAAGGGGGAGTGATATGAGAGCAAGTGCTGCTTCTTTCAGGCTAATAATATATTTCATGCGTTGAAAAATACTTGAGACATCAAGTTCGGACTTTAATGATGACTAATTATAAATATATATCAACTTTTTTTTTCTATTTGACTTTTATTTTATTTATTTAATTTTTTTATCTAATCATTTATTATTTTTTTACATTTTTTTTCCTTTCTATTTTTGTCTTCTCTAATTTGTCCCATTTTGGGATGAACATTTACAATTTTCCTTTAATAATAATTTAGAGAACTTTATCATAAAAAAATGTCTTTTTAAGGAGTAGACGTTTGAGAGAAATTTAAAGATTTTTTGATATAATTGTTTTTTTCTTTTTTACTAATAGTTAAATAGATTTTCATTTAATGAAATCATGTCATGTTATTGAGCATGGGACACGATATTATTGGCATAAATTAAATGTGCTCTTTTTGTTTAATTTATTTTGTTTCCTTTGACTTTTTGTCTCATTGACAGTAAAAAAAGATAATTTTTATCACTATTAAAAATATATTAAATAAAAAGCAGAAGAAACAAAATATTACGTAACGATGAACATATTTAATTATATATTTTAAACACAAATACTTATTCTTGAATAAAAGAATTTTTACAAAATCACTTAATCACATGATTTATCTTACATTAAGTATCTCACTTTTTATTTATATATATTTTTATTTCTCTTAAATATTATTTGAATTAATTAATCTCAATTTAAATTTGAATAGAATTTTAAATTTTAAATCATGATACACCATATCAAGTTGATAGATACATAAAGTATGAGTATTAATTCAGATAATTTATATTTATATTTTTCAACTTAATTTCAAATTTTATTTCTTTAATTTTATCTTATTTAATAAAATAAAATTTTAATTATTTCAAAAATATTTCTTGAAATATATAATTTTACCACTATTTAACAATGATAATATTTTATATTATATATATATATATATTATATATATATATATTTACTTTAAAATACTTATGTAATCTAAAAAAACTTGCTAATTATTTAAAGAGTTCTGATTTTTTCACACCAATTTTTTACACCCTCTCCCCACTTGTCATTTTATTGCTCTATGTTACAAAATTTCCAGTGTCACATTTGGTATCACATTTATCAACTTTTTTTTTCCCTCTTCTCTTCTTTCTTTTTGTGAAATGATTGTTTTTCTTCTTGAATATTGTAGAAGCAAGATATGAATCGACATAGTGCCTTCTAGTACAAGAGACAAAATCACATTTTACTTTCGATGAACGGAGTTCTTAACGGGAATGCAGACAAGCAAATTAATAGTCCAAAAATGCAACTTCAAAGACAGCACCCGCGGCCGAGTCCTTGAGTGGAGGATCACATTCTTCCACACAGACCCACGAGTCCCTTGTCCCTCACTTGAACCATGCACTCATATATATAGGTGCCTCACGCATTGTGTTGGTCGCTGGTAGGTTCCCTACAAAAAAACCAACATTATCCCAAAATCAATGTTATGACGTGACTTCATTAAAACTATCGGTAAAAAATTATAATCGTATCAAAATCCTAAAGTTTAATCTGTGATGCCATAAAATTTATCGAGTGGACAATAATAAGAGTGATGAGACAAAGGAGAGAGAGGGAGTATAAAAGTGTTATTTTTCAAAAGTGAAAACAACCGGAAACCCCCTCAATACTACCTAAATGAAAAATAGAAATACAAAATTAAAAATGATAAATATACACATAATTTGGTGTAAGAAGTGAAAAAAAGAGAGACAATGAAAAAATTAATATGAGATAGAACGAAAAATAAAATAAATAAGTTGAAAGAAAAATAAATATATTATGTAAATACATTATTATTAATTTATTATTATTATTATTCTGCGAATATAAAATATTTGTACAGATAAGACAAGGATAATAGTACCAGTGCAGATGTCATGGCTCTAGTCATGAGACAAAACCATTCAAAGCACGTCTGTCACAAGTCGTCCTCTCTCACGACATTCCTATATATACATGCATTCGCTGGTTGACCAAACTAGGACCATTTTAAAAACAAAGAATCAATTTAAAAAGTTGGTGTGTATATTATTTTATTTTTAAAATTAACTTTTTAAATCGGTTATATTTGAATTAATTTAAAAAAATTTGTTATAATTTTAAAAATGTTACCGTGTTTTTTTTAAACTGATTTGATATTAACCGATTTAAATTTTTGTTTTAAAATCTAAATTGGGTCTCTTTTGAAACATATTACCGACATGGGTCTGTTTTGACCGTTGACTGGTTAAAGTCGTCACTTTAACTAGCAAAAATGGGTCCACGTCAATTTTTTTTCCTTTTTTTTTTAAATTACACGTCAGAGTCCTACGTGGAATGTAAACTGCAAGACCGACTAGTGGAAATAAAGAGATTACGACACGTGGCCACATCCAGTTATTTCCACTAGTCTAACCTACGGAAATCAGCAGATGTCGCAACGTGTCACAATCGTGCTGTTTCTGCTATTCTCAAATGCGAAAATCACCCCCACACACCACGTGTCTCACGTCGATCGCCATGTGGCAAAATCGTGGCATTTCTGCAATTCAGACTAGCGAAAATTACCATGCCGCAACACGTGTCTGACGCCCAATCGCCACATGTCTAAATCGTGGCATTTCCGCAGTTCAGACTAGCGGAAATGACCACGCCGCGCCACATGTCGGTTCGTCGACATTTCCGCTATTGTGAATTGCTAAATTGAGGAAGCTGCGCCACGTGGCATCATCCGGTTATTTCCGTTAGTCAGAATAGCGTTTTAGATGGCTATAAAACCCATTTTCCACCTTTCCCTACCAATACGACGTTTGCATTGCAGTTATGTATTGTTTTTGTTTGTGTTTTTTGAATCAATTTAAATTTATGTAGCATTATTATATTTTTTGTGCAATATAATATTTATATTATTTGAACAATATATATAATATAATATGTTATTTGAACAATACGACATTTGCATTATATTATTTGAACAATATTTATATATTTTTTGTTCAAATAATATAATATATTATTTGAACAATATATATAATAATGTTTTCTTTTATATATATATAAAAAAATATATTTTTATGTTGTTTTCACACAAGTCTCATAATATATAAATTTATCTTTTATATTTATATATATGCATTTGTCATGCATTACATGTTTTTAATAAGTAATTAATAGATAAATAAATTTTTTATTGTATATGAATTTATTACGTATTTAACTTAGCAATTATTTATTTATAAATTTTTATATTTGTAATCTTATATTTATTTTATGTTTTAATTGTTACTGAGTTAAATATTACTTGTTTTTGTAGGTACATCGAACTGAATCATGAATTTGATTGTAGCATTTGTGTATATAAATGGAAGGATGTATGAAGGTGTCAAAGGAGTAACGTTCGAAGGGACAAAGAAAGCAATACAAATTAGACATGGCATTAGTTTTAATGTTTTAAAAAGAAAAATTCATGATAAATTTAAATTGCAGGCAAACCAAGTTATATCTTTTGTTACATGTAGGTTTTTAATTTCAAAAAGTAAAGGTAAATATAATGCATTAGAAATATGTGATGATGAAGACATAGAATGCATGATTTATGCATTTCAGCAACAAAATGAAATGTCAGTGATAGAAATGTATGTTGAAGTAGAGGTTGTTGGTAGTTCTATGATTCCGTTAGAAGGTGGTGAAATAAATTCTCGCATGTCTGATAATCAAAATTTGTCTTGTAATCAGTCATTCGCACAATCTGGGATGCATAGATAGGTAGAAGCAGATGACAATGATGATGACGACGACGATGATGACAACTATTATGTGTCGCAATCATATGTTGAGGAATCATCCGAGGATGATATTCCTGATGATGAATCATTTAACACAGATGGTGAGACAGCGTCCATTGAATAAGTCGTATGATTGAACCATTGTCAATATATCAATTTGAGGAAGGTATGTTTTTACCTGACATAATACTATTATATTATTGCATAAGTAGTTAATGTTTATTCATGAAGTTAATTACAAATAGACAGTTAAAAATTATTACATAAAATAGTCATATATATGTTTTTCAAAATTAGTATGTTATCGTTGAGTAAGACATTAGTTTTGAAAAACAAACTATAAAAAAAAAAAACCAAAAATTTTAAACTTATATAAAATTAAATGGTAATAAAATACTAGTAAATAAAATTTAACAAACAAAAAGTAAAATAATGGTATCGTTTGTTGAATAGTTATTATATTTATAGAGTACTAATTATTTATATTTATTTTATTTTATTACATATTTGATGTCAAATTTTCATTAAGTTTATTTTATTTTATTTTACTTTTTTATATAACTTTGTTTTTTTCTTCAATTTTTTTCTTATATTTATTTTTCAGAATTAGAATCTTATTTCACAAAATGGATGTTTTTATATATTTTATGTTATTAATGAATAATTAAACAATATTATGTAGGTGCAAGTCAACGTTTGTTTTGGAATGATTCTTCCCACTATACAAACATTATCTAGAGTCACCCTGATTAGGAGGAGATGTCATCGTTAGATGTTTCTGCTGGTTGGAGTGTTGGGGAAGAATTGTATGTTTGGTTACAGTTTGAGACCAAACAAGCTGTACATAATGCATTAAAACATTATGCGATGAAGTTGCATCAAACGTTTATTGTTGTTGAGTCCAAACCCATGAAGTTGATTTGCAAATGTCCAAATAAGGACAATGGTTGTGCGTGGTATATAAGGACAATTTTATCAAAAAAATTGATACTTGGGTTGTCACCCAATGGGGTGGGCCACATACGTGCTTGAATTTGTCACTAACACAAGATCATGACAAGTTAGATTCCGAATTCATTTGTTCATGCATACAAGGTTTATTGCAAGTTTACATATTTGACTTTGTTAATCAATATCAAAATATTATTATAAATATATTTAAAAATCTTTTGTGTGTGCAGGAATGATCTCCAAAGATCCATCCTTAAAAATAAGTTTGATTCAAGAGAGAATAACAGCTATGACTGGTTATAAAGTGACATACAGAAAGACATGGAAGGCCAAACAAAAAGCAATAGTCTATGAATTTGGAGATTGGGACCAGTCCTATGCCATGCTTCCAAGATGGCTTAAGTATATGCAACAGAATGTGCCAGGTATATATTACCAACTTTGTGACGATGAATTTTTCGTTGGTAATCAAGTAATTTGCGGTTATCGGCAATTCCACCGTGTCTTGTGGACATTCAAGCAATGTGGCGATGCCTTCCGTTACTGTAAGCTACTAATACAAGTGGATGGAACACACTTGTATGGCAAGTACCGTGGGACTTTGTTAATCGCCACAACACAAGATGGCAGTAGTAATGTCCTTCCCCTTGCATTTGCTGTGGTTGAGGGCGAGACTTGACAAGCGTGGTCGTGGTTCTTATCACATTTATGTTTGCATATCGCCAATAAATAGGGCATATGTTTGATTATTGATCGACATTGTAGCACAAAGTTGGTTATACAGAATGAGGCCCTTGGATGGCAACCTTCACATGCTTATCACATGTATTGTATTCGACATATTGCAAGCAATTTTAATCATCGTTTCAAAAATGGAAAACAAAAAAAAATGTTGGTCAATCTAGGTATGTTATCAGAATATAAAGTTTAATCTCACAGATTTATTTTTTACATGATCATATTTTTAATAGTACTAATTTTGTTTTTTTTTATTATTATAGGATATACTCCATGCAAACACACTTTTGACAGAAAACTACACACATTTCGCGAGTGTAGCACAAATGTCGATCAATGGATAAGTGCCATTTTTGTTGATAAATGGAGTATGGCATATGATGTGCAGGGACGTAGATTCGAACACATGACCACAAACTTGTCTGAATGCGTGAATAAGGTACTGAAAGATTGTTGGAACATTCCAATAACTGCCGTGAAATCAACATACAGTTGATGTGTTGAGTAGTTTGTACAACGAGGGTCTCAGGTGAGAGTAGAGTTGTCAGCAGGCAATATATATTGTGCCAAGTTAGTTGAGGTGATGCAAAAAAATATAGAGGACGCATCTTCCCACCAGGTACGAAGATATGATATCCAGTCAACGCGGTTTGAGGTTGAGGAGGCATTTAATCCTTTGACTTAGCGTGGTGGTCAAAAATGGATACTTAACCTGAATGAACGTTATTGTCAATATGGACGCTTCATTGCATTTCATTATCCATGTTCTCATGTTATTGCTACATACGGTGTAGTTAGTATTGACTACAATCAATATATAATGAAATAAGAAAAAAAACGCACAAGAAGGAGGGGTTGAATTGTGTGTTTAAAAACTTTTTCGAAACAAGTAGATTAGTCTGGAAAACGTTTTCAAGGGTAGGGATAGAGAGAAGAAAACACAGAAAGTTTTATACTGGTTCACTCAACATGAGCTACGTCCAGTCTCTTCACCCAGAAGGTATCCATTGACCAACCTTAGGTTACAAGTATTGTTCGTGGCCTCTTCAGGCTTTATAACGCAATCACCCTAGATTGCTTAACCCAAATATTCTTTTACACTAAGCCTCTCCAGGCTTTCACAACACAACAAGTGTTTTAAAAAGAAAGGTCAACTCACGTAGTGAGGATTTGAAAGATTAAGCTCAAGATCACTTTGAGGATCTTTACAAGATATTTTCTATCGTCCACTGGACGCTTCTATCAGAGTATTACAAAAGACTTTATGTATTTATTCTTTTTCACAGATTTTGCCTTTTCTATTCACTTCGCATTACAGTCTTCTTCGTTGGTGCATGCATATATATATAGTCTTCAAGAAAAAGATCCGTTGTAGAGGATTTTGACTTGTTATGCAATGAGAAGCGTGCAAACTATCTTTTTAGAAAGGTCAGGCATGACAGTTTTTACACTTGCACTAAAAAGGAAGGTGCAGGACTACGCTGACGGTCTGTTCTGCTGAACATTCTTCACTTGTCTTGGCAGCTTGATAAGTTGACTTGCTTTATCTATTCTGCTACGTTTTTGCACTGAAATGATGTTGATGTTATTTAATGCTTCAAACAAATTTGAACGTTAGTTCACAGAAGTAGTAATATGTTAGTTACGAGGAAGATTTAGCATAAATCAATTTGACGTTCAAACAAAAAACTTAGCCGTTTGAATATATGATCTTGGAGGCTTGTTATGAGTTTATTCATTGAACGGTCGCCTTCAGTTTGTTCAACTGGTAGGTCTTTTTTGGTGAGTCTTCTGCACGGTCTTTAACACGTCTACTAGACGATCTTTAACATGTCTACTGGACAGTTGTTAACATGTCTGTTGGACGATTTTTAACACGTTTACTAGACGGTCTTCTTAGCTGTGATGGGGTTAGTCTATACGCACAAGATTTAAACATTAATAAGCATGTTATCTTCAAAACATTGAGAGTTTAGACGCTTCTACGTCTTTGGTTCCAACATATAGACCTAGTGTACACAAATGAGTACATACTGCATGCATATTTAGGATAGTGGTGGCTGCTGGGTAATGAAGAAGCTATACCACCCGATGATGAGCAATGGGTACTTATCCTAGACCCAACAATTGTTCGTGGAAAAGGACGACCAAAATCAACAAGAATCAGAAATGAAATGGATTGGGTTGAATCACAACCTAGATAGAGATGTCGTAAATGTGGACGGGAAGGTCACAACAGGCTCAATTGTCCCCTACAAGCATAGACAGACAACTCTGAGCAAAATAATGAAGAAATCATATAGTTCATAACAATTTTGATAAAGTTAATAAAATGAAAATTTTAAAGTATGCCTTTATATTATATATTTCGTTAGCATTTTTAAAGTTGGTCGTAAATGTGTTTTTTTTTGTTAACATAATTATAAACACTGAGTAAATCAACATAGATGACAACATCATGTGTATAATGATCATAGAACATTAAACATTATGTACAATACATGATTCAGTGACCATAGAACATAAAAAAAATTCAAGTATCATCTGTCGAATGTTCGTGACCCTCATTAGGAGGCGTCAGAACACAAGGATGAGATCAGTTTCTTGCAAGTCGTGTAGGATTTCTTCTCACTGGTCGTACATCATCCACTGTAGCACCCACGTTTATGGTAGACAGTTGACTAGCATTATCTACCTCTGAGGAAAATTGGGCGCGTAGATCTACACCCATCATCTGATCCATCCCCTGTAACCATGGAGATCCAGGTATGTCATATAGTGGTGCCCCTGGAGTTGTATATGGCGAAGGAATGTTTGGTGTTGGTGTCAAGTATGGAGTTCCAAATATTTGATCCATTGTGAAATTTTGGTGTGGGCGGATGACCATGAGGAGGGTGTTGTTGCAAAGTTCTAGCATGACCCTGTGGCTGGGAAGGATAATAGTACATGGGTTGTGAACTAGGATAATGTACAAACTGTGTAGGTGTATAGTACATCCCATGTTGACGTTGAGGCATCATCGAAAAATCATATGTTTCAGCCTCAACAACCCTTCTCCTTCTTCCAAGCCCCTGCGATTGAACACAATTATGAGGAATATGAAATTGTTGTGCCTCGAATACTGGCGGAGGAGGTGGAGCAAGCGCAGCAGCCTCAGTTACGCAATCCTCTACGTCGGCTAAAAGCATGATTTTGTCCACGTAAGGCACTAAATCTTCCACCGTCCACGTACTTCTTCCTTCCTCAGAGACCATTTACGTTAATGTTTCCCCTACCTCTCCCTGTAAGAAAACTAAATTAGAGACATAGCGACTTTAATAACAACACAAATTGTACAAGTCAATTTACATAAGTTATGATACCAGAGTTGTTGCCCTAGCATTTTTGGGGTCGACAAACATCTTCGTCTTTCGTCTGTACCACACCATGTACTCAGAATTGTGACCCAAATTTCCTACTTGTGGGCTGGTGTCGTCAACTTGTAGTTCATGCCTCTGATTCCATGCGTTGATGGCTGGTGCCAACATGTTCTGCCAATTATCGCTATACTTTCCACGCAAAGTCAATGCATGTAACTCCTGTGGCTGAAGCGGAGGATGCGGAATTGGTTGACAAAGACCAAATTGTCTCATCACTCTATCAGGTTGATGCTATTCACATACATTAAAACATATTAACGGCACAACTGATTTCCAGATAGTATATCCATCTCGACATACTAGAGGCATTGCTTGCATAATAGCCTCAATGTATGGCTCCCAAACAATCTACAAAGAATAATTAAGTTAATACCATGCACACCATATTGCAATTACAATTATATGCTATACAAAAACAAAAACTTACGTCATGCCTCCTCATGATGTTGAATTCTCGTCTGTATGATGTTAAATCGTCGTTCCCTATATGGCTATGTCCACGTCAAAGCCACCTAAAAAAATATCGACTCATTAAGAGTTTAAGCCAAATGTGCAAATCGTAGCAAGTGCATATTAACAACATTAATGTTACCTCATTCCTAGAGGTTGACCAACAATGAAGTCGGGCGTTCTTTTTGGAGCAATACGTTGGAATCTTTCCCACGCCTAAAGCTACAGTAATAAGCACATGCCACCAATGGATTGCGTCCGATAATTAGTGGCCAAACATAACTCGCGATATAAGCAACTAAGTATAGCAGCTCCCCATGCATAGGTCCTTGTCTCGTTAAAGTCTCGCAAAAATTGAAGGTATCGCAACGAGACTTTACAACTTGATTTGTCAACTAACAGTGCACCACCAATGAATCGAAGGATCCATGCCTGAGCATATCTCCACAACTGTTCCTCATTGATGACATGTTGACCAATGTCATCAAAATGCTCAGCCAACCAGCTTAATTTGACAAAACTACTGTGTAGGTGTGTTGGTTGAATACCCAACAACTCTTCACACAGAGCTCCCCAATCAAGCTGTGTTGCCTCAGTAAGAGGCAGACCATCAACGGGAAGACCTAACAAATTGCAACGTCTTGAAGAGTAATCGTACACTCTCCAAATCTCACGTGGAATGTATGTGTTTCAGGTCTCCACCTTTCCACCAAAGCATTCACCAAATCGCTGTTGACCCTTAAAAAACTCATTCTGGCAACCCAATAGAAGCCAGATTCAGTAAGAAATTCAATAATTGCTTCTAGAACACCTTCTACTCCATTATGTGTAGGAAGAGCTTGTCTAACAATTAATTTGCGTTCCGATTCACCATTCCACACGTGTTGCGAGACATGCATACTTTGCATCCATAATACGTCATCATCAATTGGTCTAGAATGAATGCTACTAGAAAATGAGGAAGATGCCATTTTGTGAAAATCGGTAAAAAATACTGCATAAATCAATCAACAAATAAATATGTAATCTGTCAATCAATCGCCATATTATTTTTATTAAAAGACTGAATATTAGTAAAAATATAAACATATCAATCAACATGAATAAAACATTATTTAATATTTAAATAACACTACTTACTTTCAATATAATTAACCAAGAATTTAAATAACATCATATATGCTCAAAGGATAGAATTTTTGATTTAACAAATTAAATAATTATCAAAAAACACATTAATCACTTAAAAATACGATATTACATGTAATCAATTAAATTTTTACAATAAATACCTTAAAATACAAAATTTACACACATCAAAAAAAATATTTGAAATATAAATACATATTATAAATTGAATAACCAAATAAATAAATAAATAAGAAACCATTTTATAAATTATTTACAATGTAAATAAAATTTTGGACGATAAATTAAAAAAACACTAATTTTCATAAATCATATACCAAAAAAATAAAAAAAATTAATGTTCATTAGTATGTTCATGGCTCTAGTCATGAGACAAAACCATTCAAGGCACGTCTGTCACAAGTCGTCCTCTCTCACGACATTCCTATATATACATGCATACCACATGAACAAATATGCAATTTAAAGAAGCAAACATCCTAGTACAAACCCAACGAACCGGATACAGACTCTGCGTTGCTTTCTTGTGTTACTTGCAAAACGCAGAAAAATGAGCTGGTGGTGGGAAAGAGCAGCTGGCAACGGGAAGGCAAGTAATTCATACCACACTCTCCATTTTGAAAAAGAGAAATGCTATTGATTAACACTTTCTCAAAGATTTACTACTGATTAG
This sequence comes from Spatholobus suberectus, assembly GCA_004329165.1. Classification (NCBI taxonomy): domain Eukaryota; kingdom Viridiplantae; phylum Streptophyta; class Magnoliopsida; order Fabales; family Fabaceae; genus Spatholobus; species Spatholobus suberectus. The sequence continues at coordinate 6,431,956 of CM014733.1, forward strand.
AATTTATTAGAAATAACAAATTTGAGTAGGTTTCATTAGAGAAACTCATTAAACAAGAAACAGAATCTACTAAAATTTATGACTTTTAATAAATTTTAATCAATAGAAGAAAAAATATTAGGAAAATAATGTTTCTAACATTTCTTTTCAAAAAATTATTAGATAGTTTGAATATATGATCCTGATCGATCTTTAGATAAAACCAAATCGAATTTTTTTAATTTATAAAAAAGTTTAATAAAACTGTATTATTTACCTACCATGTAGAAATTAGTTAGAACGAGTACCTAATAATTTCTTGGTTCTCCGTTTCCCCTTAGTTTTGTTCTAACATTTTACGCTTTCCTTTTCCTTCTAAATTTTTCGTAACTATGCAGACCACAAAAGCAGACGAACCTGAAGCCCCGCGAAGCTTCCAGAACGTGGCACTCGTTATAGGCGTGACCGGCATCGTGGGCAACAGCCTGGCCGAGATTCTCCCTCTCCGCGACACCCCCGGGGGTCCATGGAAAGTCTACGGTGTGGCTCGCCGCACCCGACCAAGCTGGAACGCCGACCACCCAGTCCACTACATCCAGTGCGACATCTCCGACCAAAACGACGCCGAATCGAAACTCTCCCCTCTAACTGACGTCACCCACATCTTCTACGTGTCCTGGGCCAGCAGGCCCACGGAGGCCCAAAACTGCGAAGTGAACGGCGCCATGTTAAGGAACGTCCTCCGCGCGGTGATCCCAAACGCCCCCAGTCTCCGCCACGTGTCACTTCAAACAGGCCCAAAGCACTACTTGGGACCCTTGGAGCTCTTCGGTAAGATGAAGGCCCACGAGTCACCCTTCACGGAGAACCTGCCGCGACACGACGCGCCGAATTTCTATTACACCCAGGAAGATATCTTGTTCGACGAGGTTCGCAAGAGGGGGAACTTAACGTGGTTCGTTAACCGACCACAGGTCATCTTTGGTTTCTCTCCTTATAGTTTGATGAACCTCATTGGGACCCTTTGCGTTTACGCTGCTATTTGCAAGCACGAGGGCGTTCCGTTGTGGTTTCCGGGGACGAAAGCCGCGTGGGAGTGTTATTCGACGGCTTCGGACGCGGATTTGATTGCGGAGCAGCACGTGTGGGGCGCGGTGGATTCTCGTGCGAAGAACGAGGCGTTTAACTGCAGCAATGGGGATGTGTTCAGGTGGAAGCACGTGTGGAAGGTGTTGGCAGAGCGGTTTGGGATAAAGGAGTATGGGTTTGTGGAAGGGTCGGATTTGAGGTTGTCGGAGATGATGAAGGATAAGGGTGCAGTGTGGGAAGAGATTGTGAGGGAGAATAAGTTGGTTCGCACAAAGCTTCAAGAGGTTGGGGACTGGTGGTTTTCGGATGTTATCTTGGGAATGGAGTCCGTGTTGGATAGCATGAACAAGGCAAAAGAGCACGGGTTTTTGGGGTTTAGGAACTCTGAGAATTCGTTTAAGAGGTGGATAGATAGGACCAGAGATTATAAGATTGTGCCCTGACTGAGTGTTTGGAGTGTGACGTGGGGGAGCTCTTCTTGTTCTGAGTTTTTTTTTTTTTTTGGTTAATAAATGGAACCTGAGGGGAAGAGTTGTTACTTGTGGGTGTTTCCATGTTTATGTTCTGTGTTATGTTTGAAATAATGCTGCATGCGTGCCATTTCTGTGGCTGCTGTAGTTGGAAAACGAGTTTATATATGTCTGTAAGTGAATTTGTGACCCTATCTATTTAATTAGTTCAGAATCCCATAGGTGCTCTATTGATATGCCTTGGAAGTAGGCCGTTGATAACAATAGGACAAGAGGAATAATGAAAGTATCCTCCTGAACTATATTTTAAATCCGTGCCTTACACGAGTTTATTTAAACTATATATTTTTTATATTTATATTTAGTATTTTTTTAAAATATATGTACATAAATAAAATATTATTTTTTAAATTAATTAGTATTATATTAAATATAATTACATTAAAATTCAGGAAGCTGATTAATTATATTTTTAATTAAACAAATACTGTTTTTAAAAATATTAAGCCTATTGAAATTTATTATGATTTGTTCTTTCTCTATGTCATAATAGTGATACAATACTTATATGAAATATATAAATTCAAAAAGAATATAAATATAATAAATATGAATGTATAATATATAATTATTTAAATTTGAGTGTCCATTTTTGTTATTGTGAATATTATGTTAACATGTATTTGATTTTTATTTGTTTATAGTTAATAATTTTTAAAGTTGTAAAAATTAAAATTTCTTTTGAATTTGTTGAAATAGTGTGATTTTTTTAAAATAGATATAGTTGTTAATAATTTTAAAATTATATTTTCAATCCTTTGAAGATGTTAATTATAATTATGTGATATTGTTGAAGTTGAGTTAGTTAACTACATTGCGACGTAAATTGAATGCTCTTGATCAGTGTAAAGAGATTTTTCTTTCATTATTATTATTATTTGTTCTTGGATTTTAATTTCATTATACTTGTTACTTTTTAAAGTTATTTATTTATAAAGATTATTATATGTTTCAAAGTGTATATCTAATAATTTAATTATTATAAGGATTATTATCTATAAGAATTGCTACCTCCGGTTCTATATATAAGCAACAAATAACTAAATCATCAAAACCAATAAAAATAGTTAAGTTAGTTAATTTTAATTAATAATTATATAAATTTAAATTTTGTTCCAAAAACACCCTTGAAATAAAGCACTTTAAGTGTTGGCTATATTTAATGTAATTTCTCGTAACCCAACAACTGTTGCAAAATTGAATTTAAACCAAAATTATTAGAAATAATGATTTCCCACCAAAATTTAATTTAGATAAAATGGCAAAATTTGTAAATGACGATTTCCCACCATAATTTAACCTTTCATTTCTCTTTCATTCTCGTATGAAAGTGAGACCATATGCATAGGCCATGGCAACACTAACACCTAATGAAGCCTTGGCCATGGCAGCATTTGAAAGTGAGAGCATATGCATATATTTGAAAGCGCCACTTTAAGAAAGTGAGCCCATGGCAGCTTTTGCACCTGATGAAGCTCAGGAAGCTTTGGCACCTGATGAAGCTCAGGAAGCATTTGCACCTAACGAAGCTAACAAAGCATTGGCACCTGACAAAGCGTTGGCGCCTGATGAATCGTTGGCACATGACAAAGCTGACGATGCGTTGGCGTTAACGTTGGCACCGGGTGAATCCTTAGGCATTTATACATATTAATTTTAATTATTTGCCTGTATATATTTATGTCCAATTAAAATCTTTCTTTTTGAATAGCTATTAGCATAATAAGGGTCCCCATCGTTGATGCCCATTGTTGGATGGATTGGAGCTATTTTTATGACCTTTGATTTAGGATTTAGACTCATTAATCCAAAATTTTTTTACTATTCAAGATTTTGTTGTTTGCTAGGATTTTCATTTTTTCCCATAGATTATATACTATCCTAATATATTTGTGCTAAAAGCTGATGTTTTTATTTTTCTATGTTGGATATGAAAAGTTGAATCGTTGGCACATGATGAAGCTGATTGTTGTAGTTGTATTAAAACTATAGAAGGTGAAACACTTTGGTTTTCTTGGAATTGCATTTTTATTAATGAATTTATTTAAATGATAAGTACAAGAGTTGAAACCAATGATCTCATTGCTTGTTAAGTTATATTAACTCACGTCTTTTTAATTGATTTTGGTCTTCGGGTATCCATCTTGAGTATGCAACAAAGAATTTGGTATACAGTACTTAAGGTTATTGACAAAGGTTTGTAACTATGTAAATTAAAAGCCATTTTATGGTTATTACAGTATTTGACTTCATGTTATCAATGTGGGCTCGTGGCATGCTTTCTAACATTTAGGAGCTTGCATGTTGTAGTTTTATTTTTTCTTCTACATAATTAAGTTTATCAAAGTCTTGTGTTTCATATGTTGCTTCATAGTGACAGTTTTACTCTACCATGCCTCTTGACTAGCTTCTTGGACCAAAGTCTAAACAGATCATATTGGGCTAGAGAAAGGAATGGACATTTTTCAATTACGATTGCTTACAATTTCTTTCTTTGATAGGAAAAAAAATATTATTACGAGTCCAACTTTGTACACTAAAGTTAGATGAAAGAGCTGAATACATATAGCTTTTATTTCTACAGCCCCTTACCCTGTACAACACTACAAATCAAAATGCCTTAACATATAAATCCCTCACCCAGTACAGAACACATAGCATCTAACTTAAGCCCCTCGGTTAGTTTTGTTCCCCCTTCGTTGCTTAGTGCAGCTCATTACTAGACTCCCATGGTCCCACTTACTTATGTTGCAGTTCTTGTCCAACGTCCACAAGTGATACTTGTTCGGATTTGCTACATTCTATAAAGGCCATTGGTCCGCTTCTTGACCTTTGCGCCTTTGCTATATGTCACCACAAGCCTTCTTCTTGGGAAGAGTTTCAATATCCAGGTTACAATTTTCAGCAAAATGAATGTACCCTAGGGTCTAAGATTATTTGAAAGAAAATCTAGAGAATTTCTAGGCCCACAAAAATTGAAAACATTTTTGTAGTTTATTAATGATGATTGATAACTTGGCTTACAAAGGCTAGAACTAAGAAATGATTGTGCACGTTCTTAAAGATTGTCCTTTAGTTATTGAGGTCTAAATAATTTTTTCATGTATAATGAAATTGGAACCATAATGTCCATTATTATATAGAATATACTTTGAATACTATATACCAAATTCAATATATGAGTATATTTAGTATACAACAAAGAACCAAAATCTAACAGACTCAAAATCCTTACCACTGCAACATATCAAGCACCCTACAAAAGCACTGGATTAGTAAAAAATCCATTCTCATATGCACTAGTCTAGAATTGATAGTCTTGCTAGGAGTAAGAGTTAAGTATTCTAATAAAGAGTTCTTTTGGGCATCCACAATAGCATTCTTGTAAATATCTTGCATACCTACCTGTTTAAGATAGGTAATGGACTTATGATGTGTATTTACGCAGATGTATTGCCATTTGAATTAACTGAACTACATGTGCAACATGAAACTGTGCCCACAATTACAGATATGCATGATAGTGGATGTTCTATTAATTGGTTAAGGTTGACTTGTACACACTACTTATTTTTCCTTTTATTTTAATTTCTTTATTTCTGTTTTTGTTTATTTGTGCAAACATGGTGATAGATGAACCAAGTTGTAGAAAGCGTGTCTTTTTAACAAATGAACAAAGAAGGTCTATATCTTATTTGTTGTTGCACTCAAGTAAAGACAGTAATCTAAAATGAAGGACTGTAGTACGAGTAGCATCACTATACAAAGTGGATAAAGGTGTCATTTATCATATTTGGAATCAGTTGAAGGAAATGGGTGATGTTTCTCATAAGAAATTAAGGAATTGTAGAAGAAAAAGAGTTGAATTAAATAGTGAAAGACTACGTGAAGTTTCATTATCAAAGCGAACTACCTTCCGATCTCTAGCTCATGCTTTGGACATTAGCAAGACATCATTGATAAGATAGCAAAAGGCAGGATTTATACGATGCCATTTGAATTAACTTAAGCCACATTTAAAAGAGAACATGATTGCTCGTTTAAGGTTCTGTTTGTTAATGCTCGATGATAGTAACATGCCTAAATCCATGCACAATATTGTGTTCATTGATGAGAAATGGTTCTATATTACAAAAAATCCAACCAATTATTACTTGCAAATAGATGAGGAAGAGCCATACAAAACACGCAAAAGCAAAAATTTTATAGGCAAGGTTATGTTCTTAGTTGCAGTGGCTAGACCCAGGTTTGACAATGAAGGAAGTGAGAAGTTCTCAGGGAAGATTGGTGTGTTTCCTTTTGTAACTGAACAACTAGCAAGAAGTAGTGTGAATCAAGTGGCAGGGACAATGGAAAAGAAACCCATTACTTCTGTGACAAAAGAAGTGAAAAGATGTTCTTAATTGACAAAGTTTTACTAGCCATCAGGAATGTATGGCCAAAGGAAGATGTAGAGAAGACAATTCTTATTCAACAGTATAATGCAAGATGCCATATTCATGAAAATGATGCAGACTTTTGTCGAGCAGCAAGTGAAGGTGGATTTAACATTTGTTTGACTTGTCAACCTCCAAATTCTGCTGATCTAAATGTGTTGGACCTAGGATTTTTCAACGCCATACAGTCTTTATAGCAAAAAAGAAGTAACAAAGTCAATTGATGATCTTATTGTGGCAGTGGAAAAATCATTTGATGCATTTTCTAATGAACAATCAAATAAAATTTTCCTTACTTTTCAATCATGCATGGTTGAAATAATGAAGGTCAAGGGATCAAACAAGTACAAATTTCCTTATATGAAGAAAGATATGTTGTGTAACGAAGGAGGAATACCAAGTTAGTTAAGTTGTGATCCTTTACTAGTTGAAGAAGTCATTCCATATTTGGAAAATGTTGACACTTCACAAGCATGAGAATGCACTTAGTTAGAGTCTATTTTTTTGTTTAGAAGTCATTTAAAATAGTTTGACATTTATTCTGGTCATTTTAAAGCAGCTTGATCAAGGGGATCTTGCAAATTATGTGAGTCATTTTAAAGCACTGTTTGTAGTTACATTAGAAGAGAAATTATGTTTGTTTTTGCTTTTAATGATTTCATTTTAATAGGATTATTTAATATGACTGTAGTGATGTTTATTAAGGGTGTGATTGTTTAATTGTGTTGTTATATCCCAATGTGTGGTTGATTCAATGCTTTAAGCTTTGGATTTATTCATGTTGACCAGTGCTTTGTGATTTGTTGGTCATTAGTGATGCATCTCGTTCTCTTTTGTGCTACAAATCAGATGTGGAAAATTGGATGTCCCTGTCATGACTTGATTTTGAATAAAAAAGTTTATTTCTGTTTTGAGAATGTGACCCCACTTATTTTTGAGGTTGAAATTCTTTTTGTCCGATTAATGTTTTCAACTTGATCAACATTTTTTTTGAAAAAGCCAAAGATTTCATTAGTGATGTAAATGCTTAAATTGAGTACAAGTTGTACCCACTTTAAGCCACTAATACGGTTGACAACATACCAACAAAATGTGCACCAAAAACTGTACGCTATGATGAAGAGGACGTGTACATGGCCACCATAAAATTACAAAAGCTAATGACATTGACCTTGAACCCTTGCAACCGTCCCTTCCAAGTGTATAATAGATCACTTACACATTTATTTGATGCACATCAAAGCCATAGTAATGAATTCCCCTTAGTCATTATAGCTCCCAAACCTAGGTGCCAACCACTTGCTTCTTTGCTCCATTCTACATAATGATCAAGGACTAACTTGTACAAAGGATAACCATAATTGAATCCTTGATCCCAATAAGTATTTGTAGCTTGCTTGGGACAGGTAAGAGAGTAGCCATATAATTTATTTATCTCCTTCCCATGAGTCTAATTATATGCTAGTCACCACGATAATGAGCCATCGCCATACACCTCTTTTCCACTGCATTATGATACACAAAATACAGCCCTGCCATGAAAAAGTATGTGAAACCTCTTATCTAACCACATCCGAATCTTGATGTCCCAAGCGAGCCAAAACTTGATCAGCATTTGAATATGCAAGTATTGTTTAATTGAACCAAAACTTGATCAACATTTGAACATGCAATTGACCCAAAAACTTCCTTTTTTAAATTCCTTTTTATTAATGAGTTTTTAGATCAACTTTTGGAAAATCACTTCCCCTGCATAAGAGTTAAATTGAATGCATGCATACATTTCCCATTAGGAGTGATAAATCTACGTTTTATGTAGATTTATAAAGCAAATTCATATGATTTTTGCACTAGCTCATAGGAAATTTGTGAAAAAATAGACCATTAATGAAGGATTTCATATGATGTACGTTTCTAAGCTTTTTATCTAAAATTGCATGAATGATCTTAATTTTGTGAAGGGAAGTTAGATGTGCAAGAAAGAAATATAGTTCATAGGCATAAGGAATAAAGGAATATTGTACTAGTTAAAAAGGACTTAAAAAAAAAAGCAAGAACCAAAGTGAGGATCGCAAAAGAGGCCCACAAGCATAAGAACGAAACAAAAAAGGAGATTAGAAACAAAAAACGGAGTGCACAAAGTCGTACCCATATGGCGGGCTTTATAGTCACCCGGCGGACCTTGCTTTAGTGGCACCCGCCCGGCAAGTCAGCATGCCCAGTGCCAAAATGGAGGGATTTTTTTTTTTCAAAAAATAGCCCAGCGGGTTTCCAACCACGCTGGGCAGGTCTGAGGTCCAAATTCTAATTTTATTTTAATTCTCAATGGGTCTAGGTTATGGAAACGAATTGGGTTAAGCCTCCTTCTCTGAAATTCTGGAGATACATTACAAGTAGCAAGGAGCCAAACTTGATTCTAACCCATATAGTGGAAACGTATTCTACCTACTAAACAAGTGTTGTTCCCATATGATGAACCCATCATTTTTAATTGATATGGTGTCAAAATTTGCATCCCAATGACATGGGCCAGTAACCAAATAGACTCTTACTTCAATCATTTCGTGTGTGTTGAACCATGGAAAAATATTCCAGTAAAGGCAGGATGGACGTGTATTTGAAACAGCTAAGCATAAGTGTATCATGGTTTTAACTCAGTAAAGGTTTTATAAAGAAGTTTACTTTAAGGAGTCTTGTCCACTTTTAATAAATGATTTGGTTATGCGTAAGAACTTGGAAGAGTACATTTCACATAACATGATAAAAGCCCTATGTAGAGACACGTTTCATAAGGTAATTTGAACAAGACTTTCTTCCAAGCAGAAAATACATAAGGTGCAATACATGAAGTTAATTAAATCACGTACTGATATTCAAGAAACTTAGTAGAAACAATCTAAACAAATCTTCAACTTAGTCACTAATGTGGTACTGCAACTATATGGTATCGTCGAGTAATAAAATATCATTCTTTCCACAGGGACTGCGCGTTAGGTTTAATGATTATTGCAATTTAATATAAATTAAACGAAAGGATTTGAATTAGGAATTTGAGCTATTGAAGTAAAAGTAAAAGAATCAAAAAATAGAGAATTCAATTAAACGAGAAAATGAGATTGATAGTAATTCAGTGAAGAAAACTTTTAGGATCGAGGTTCACCCTATGATGCTTATTAAATTAATTCCCTTATCCCGTGCTTTTACTTATTATTCTTGAGGGTGAATTAACCTAAAGTACGTTCTGTTCTCTTTCAAGATACGAAGGGGTATCTAATCAAATTAGTCCTCTACTTTTATGGTGGTTCTGTTTAATTAGACCCAATGACCTCTTTGTCAACTCAATTAATCCCCAAAGGTTTCACCTACTTTTTTGGTTTAGACCTAGGTTTCTTTTTTATAATTCTAGTATTTAAGTTCACCTTTCAGTACTTCTCCAAATCCCTAAGGTTATGGAAAACATGGCCAATTCATTTTGCAATAAGAAAAATCAATAAAGAAGAAATCAAGAAAAGAACAAGAATCACACAAAGATAAAAGAAATCAATTCATTAAACGTTCATAGGGCTATGCCCAATTCTAGAATAAAGATAACTACTCACACATAGTCATAGAAAACAAATAAATAGAAAAGAGAAACATTCAAACCGGTATAGAGAAAGAAGTGAAGATCATAATCCTCAGCTCTCGCTCTTTGCGGTTAATGCCAAGGTTCAAGATTCTTAAACTAATCCTAAAAGATCTATTTAAAACATTGGGCTAGAGGGAGTCTAAGCCCAAACAAAATAAAAATGCAAAAATACTTAAAATAGTTCGTAGGTGACAAGTCATGGGCAAAAGGATTGTTCACGGGCTGCCCGTGATCCTTGCTGCCTTGACTTTAGTGCTCCCATAGATTGGTTCAAGGGCTGAGGGGTATTTCACAGGCTGCCCGTGAACTCTACTGTTTGATCCTGATGTGCTTAACAGATTGGTTCACGAGCAACAGTGTGTTTCATGGGCTACCCATTATTCTTGTTGACTATGAAGAAAAGATTCAATCTTCTTGGTTTTTTGCTACAACTCTTTTCAATTCAAGCTCTAACCAAACTTGGCGCCATCATTGAGACTCAACATAAGAGCTTTCCAATCCTTGCACACACTCTATACTTTAAATCAAAGGAAAATTTGCTCTTGAAACCAAAATATGACTAAAACCATGATTAGTCCAACAAAAAGGAAAAACAACTAAAATAACTAGAAATAGAACCAAAGAAAGCATGAATATGCAACATATCCTAATTATAATGCTATGCAAACATGGTATAAAATACAATGCATCAAACAACCCCAAACTTAAGAATTTGCTTGTCCTCAAGCAATTAGTGTACATGGGTAGAAACATGGAATCCAATGAACCAATGCCCTTAAAAAGGTGGGAGTACAAGCAATAGATTAAGATTTAAGCATATAAACAAATTCAAACAAGTTCAATTAGAGCTCAGCTCTTCCAGAGTCAATGCTTACTTAAACCAATCCACTCCCTTACTCACGCTCAAAGTGTTTAGGGACTAGGTAATTTCACTCAACACTTCTCAATTAAAGTAGCCTACCATAGGCTTGATAGGGAACCTCATCTCCACGATTGTATCCTGAAAACATGGACAAATCACAAGGTCTTTCACTGGATGTAACGTGGCTAGGGGAGAAATAATAAGGTGGGAAATTGAAAGGAGGGACATGCAAATGGCTACAAAGCAATCTTGATACCCTATTGGAGGATACATTAAGTAACAACTTACAACATAGAGGGTGTATAACAAAACTTGCTTCTTGTTTCCTTCCTCGACTTCCTTTGTTCGTACTTTCACACTTTTCTCCAAATTTTAATTTCACTTCCACTTTTTATTTTGTTTTCTCTAAACTTTTTTTTTTCAATTTATTTCACCACTTTCATCACTTGAAACCTTCTTTGTTTGAGCATCTTCTATTCTTCCAATTCATCAATTATGAAGACATTATACAGAGCACCCCAATTTAATTCACAAAGTTGCCATAGTGCATCCTTTAAGGTACCAAGGAAATATGTATATATATAAACAAAAAGGCACCAATAGGAAATCATAGTGTATGGCTCAAGTGGTCAACTAAGGGTCAATTTTGTAGTTTAATTCAAGGATTTGAAGGAAAATTCCTAATTGCCTTGATCACATTTATCCATGAATACAGAAATTATAGCTTTAACAAGGTTCCAAAGCAAGTTCTAAAGGCTACAGTAATGAGAAGTCTACACTCAAGCAATGAAAATAGGGATGTAGATATGCAATGAAAAATTCCCATAATTTAGGCTTAAACCTTGCTTTTGGTGGCTAAGGTTTATGCAAGCATCCAAACAGGAAGATCATGCTAATTTTCAACTTGCTCAAAATTTATCTATACAACAATTCCATTGCAAGACTCAAACATGTTGGGCAACTAATTCAAAGAATTCAAGAGAAGAAAATATTGTCATGCACACATAGATATTGATTATGTTTCAGGGAAGTTTAATGCAAAAATGCAAATGCATACAAGCCCAAAGTCCTAAATACAAGATAGGGATGGTAGAACTAAACAAAATGCAAATGAGTCTTAAGTATAATTCTTAAATATAAATGCAAATGATGAGTATGCAAATGCAAGACCCTAAAAAACCCCAAACTTAAAATTTACATTGTCCCCAATGTAAAAGCCAAAAGTAAAGGGAAACGAGGATCGAACTCAGCGGACGGTGGATGAGGAGTAGGGGAGAAATCCCCAGGGAAATGGTCAACGTGCCAGTCATACATTTGTTGCACAAGATCATGATGTTGCTGTTGTTGGGCTTGTAGTGAGTCCAAATGTTGTTGCTGTTGCTCCAACATCCCCTGGACACATGAATGATGCTGGAGGTTTTCTGCATGCATGTCTTAGAGAGTAGCCAGGATGGCTGAAGTATCTGACGGAGATTCACTGGAATAGTGGTGAGGTAAAAGGTCGTCTTCATGCTCAATGGTAGGGTCTTCCAAAGGCAACAACCAGTTGGTAGGGTCTCAAATAGAATGGGTATTGTCTAGAAGCTGATGACGGGGTCCAGAAGTTCATCAAAGTTAAGGGTCTCGGCAATGATGGTGATCAAGTCGTCAATGCAATGAGGCTAGAAGTGGCAACAGAATGTAAGTGTCTAGCAAGGTAGGCCTCACTATCAGGCCTGTCATCCCAGGGTGCCATCATAGCCCAAAGGAACTGTAGGTCGCCAAAGGTAACTTTACTGTTTGAACCACCACGCCCAAAAATTGTAGAGGCTAAGAACTTGTGCATAATGCGAACAGAGGGGTGGCGGAAAGATGATGAATTAACTTTCCCTGATTGCCAACTAAGAGTACCACTAGTAAGTTCACACCAAAAAGATTTAGGAGAAAAACTAGCCAAGAAGCGATAATTGCCCCTTGGTAGGAACTATATCGCGGGCAAGCAAAGCAACATACCGGTCATGTTGTTCTTTGGTCTTTAAGTCAATGGCTGGGACGACCTGAGGTAGAGAAGTAGCGTGGGAGGCATTAGGGCTTTTGCCTTTCACTTGGGGTTTGGAGGAAGACCCCTGGTTTGGCTTCCACTTTTTAGGTGCCATGGTAAAGACTAAGGTTGTAGTGGGAGGGGAGGAAGAAAAGATGTATGTGTGTAAGTGCTGATGGTTGGGGGTAGGGGATAAATTTGTGTGTGTACGTTGATGGTGTTGGGGGGGGGGTTAGGTGTGTGTATGCGTTAAGTGTCAAAGTAGGAGAGGGGAATAAGTATGTATCTGTGCATTGGTGGTGTTGGGGGGTTAGGTGTGTGTATGTGTTAAGTGTCAAGGGGGTTAAATGGGGGGTGATTAAAATAAAAATAATTTGTTTTTAAAAAAAAAAGATTAGATATACATAATAACAGTAAGTAAAACAATTAAAGTAATTTACTTATTTGTTTTGTTATATATATATATATATATATATATTTACATATGTTTACTTTTTATTATATATAAATATATATTTGTATTATTTTTATTCATTTTTTTTTTTAGTAATCAAGCCATTTCATTGGCTAGCAGGTTTTTCACAGGTTACCTGTGAACGACTCTGTTCTACTCTTACCTGCTTTCCCTAATGCATTTCACGGGCTAACAGTCATTTCATGGGTTGCCCGTGAACAACTCTGTTTTACTCTTATATGCTCCTCTGATGCGTTTCACGGGCTGCCTATGAACGGCTCTGTTTTACTCTTATATTCTCCTTTGATGCATTTCACAAGCTGCCCGTGAATGGCTCTGTTTTAAGAAGTGCCCATGTTGTATTAGGCAGATTTGATCACGGGCTGTGGGGTGTTTCATAGGCTGCCTGTGATTACCACTTTTGTTTGTCAAAATTGCTTCCCAAAGAGTTTGTTGTAGTGACTTTTGGTTGGATTTCTTCTTGTAAGACTACCTAATCCTGTGAAATCACAAGAAGACAAAGAAGGAGCAAAGAACTAGTAAAAATTGAAAGAAATAAAATAAAAGAAATGACATACCTAACATCCTAAAAAAAAATTCATAAGAGTAGGATCTCAAGGTCTAATTCCTAATTTAAGAAAATTAGACCCAAGTTCCAAACACCTAGAATTGTAAAAATAAATAGCAACTAAGAAAATAAGTTAAAGGACTTGGGTTCCCTCCCAAGAAGCGGTGTTTTTAACGTCTTGAGCTTGGCGCCTGGTAATAGCTAACTACTAGGGGAGGGATCAAGAAGGACAATTGACATTGCCTTTTCAATTAGGTCTTTGTTGAAGTACAGCTTCAACCTTTGTCCATTGACCTTGAAAAAGCCAATTTCTTGGCTCCCAATTTCTATTGGTCCATAGGGAAATACTTCTCAAACCTTAATAGGTCCAGACCACCGCGACTTCAGCTTTCTCGAAAAGAGTCTAAGCTTGGAGTTATAAAGGAGAACAAGATCTCCTTCCTTGAATTCTTTCTGGTGGATGTTTGGTCATGCCATTTCTTGGTCCTCTCTTTATAAATTCTAGCATTTTCATATGCATTCAAGCGAATCTCATCGAGTTCATTCAAATCAAGTTTTCTCCTATCACTAGCTACCTTCAAGTCATAGTTTAAAAACTTCACTGCCCACAAAGCTTTGTGCTCTAGCTCGACAAGAAGATGGTAGGATTTACTATAGACCAATCTGAATGGAGACATCTCGATCGGAGTCTTATATGCAGTACGGTAAGCCTAAAGAGCATCATTAAGCTTCAAAGACCAATCCTTCCTTGATTTGGAGACTGTTTTCTCAAGAATAGACTTAAGCTTTCTGTTAAACACCTCCATTTGCCCACTTGTCTAAGGATGGTAAGGTGTGGTAACCTTGTGAGTAACACCATATTTCTTCAAAAGCGCTTCACACTGTCTCTGAATGAAATGGAATCCTCCATCACTAATCACTGCTCTTGGCACCCCAAACCTTGGGAAGATTATCTGCTTGAACAATTTAATCATGGCCTTTGCATCGCAAGTTTGGGATGGGATAGCCTTTACCCAGTTTCCCACGTAATCAATTGCTACGAGTATATATTTGTACCCGTATGAGGGAGGAAAGGGGCCCATGCAGTCAATCCCCCAAGCATAAAAAATCTCAACTTCTAAAATGCCATTAAGGGGCATCTCATGCTTTCGAGATATATTCCCAGTTCTCTGACATCTATCACAAGAAGTGACAAACCTCTATGTATCTTTAAACAAGTCTGGCCAGTAAAAGTCGGCCTGGAGGATTTTAGTAGCAGTCTTGGAGGTGCTAGCATTTCCTCCATAAACAGATGAGTGGCAAAAGTCCAAAATTTTAGCGACTTCCTCTTTTGCAACACACTTTTTATAAATTCCATCACAGCATCTTTTGTAGAGGTACGACTCATCCTAAATAAAATGCTTCAAGTTAGAGAAAAACTTTTTCTTCTACTGGTAAGTAAACTCAGAAGGAAGAACCCCACTAACCAAATAGTTAACATAGTCAGCATACCATGGCGGGCTTTTCATTGACAAAACAAGCAGCTGTTCATCTGGAAAGGAATTATTGATAGGTAACTCATCCTTCCCAGCTAAAGCTGGCTCAAGACGGGAGAGATGATCAGCAACAACATTATTTGTTCTTTTCCTATCAAGAATATCTAAGTTGAATTCTTGAACGAGGAGAATCCACTTGAGAAGTCTCGGCTTTGCATCCTTCTTACTCAAGAGGTGCTTCAAGGCAGAGTGATAAGTATAGATGATCACCTTTGACCCCACCAAGTAGGACCTAGATTTTTCAAATGCATACACCACCACGAGCAGCTCTTTTTCTGTGGTGGCATAATTAGCCTGTGCTCCATTGAGGGCTTTGCTAGCATAAGAAATGGCATGCACCTTCTTGTCCTTCCTCTGCCCCAATACAGCTCCTATAGCATAGTCACTAGCATCGCACATGACCTCGAAAGCGAGGTCCAAATTGGGAGTTTGAAGGATTGTGGTTGAAATGAGGGCTTCCTTCAACTTGTAAAAAGCAGTCAAGCAGGTAGAATCAAAGTTGAAGGGCACATCCTTCACCAGCAAGTTGGACAAAGGTTTAGAGATTTTAGAGAAATCTCTAATAAATCACCGATAGAAATCGGTATGTCCAAGGAAACTCCTAACTGCCTTCATGTTCACAAGTGGGGGCAATTTTTCAATGACCTCGATCTTGGCCCGATCCACCTCAATTCCTTTTCCAAAGACTAGGTGTCCAAGGACTATCCCTTCCTGCACCATAAAATGGCACCTTTCCCAATTAAGCTCTAGGTTCACTTATGCACATCGCTGCAAAACTTTAGATAAATTAAGCAAACAGTTATCAAAGTTAGTGTCATAAACTAAAAAATCATCCTTGAATACCTCCATGATATTTTCAATAAAATCACTACAAATGGCAGTCATGCACCTTTGGAAAGTGGCAGGTGCATTGTAGAGACCAAAAGGCATCCTCCTATAGGCGAAGGTGCCAAAGGGACAAGTAAAAGTGGTCTTCTGATGGTCACTAGGGTGTATCGAGATTTGATGAAACTCGGAATACCCATCCAAGTAACAAAAGTAGGTGTGCCTAACTAACCTTTCCAGCATTTGATCAATGAAAGAGAGACCAAAATGGTCTTTCCTAGTGGCGTTATTTAATTTTCTGTAATCAACACACATGCACCATCCAATGACAGTCCGGGTAAGGATTAATTCATTTTTATCATTTTTCACCATAGTCATCCCACCCTTCTTTGGAACTACATGGACAGGCTCACCCAGGGACTATCAGAAATGGAATAAATTGCTCTAGCATTCAACAATTTTAACATCTCCTTCCTTACTACCTCTTTCATGTTGGGGTTCAACCTCCGTTGACAGTCAGCGTATGGTTTATGACCTTCCTCCATTAAAATCCTGTGCATACAAAAGGAGGGGTCAATCCCCTTAATATCACCAATGGTGTATCTTATCACCTTCCTATACTTGCAGAGCTCACCCAATAATTTTTTAGTCTCTGCCTTAGTCAAACTAGCACTAACAATAACTGGATAAGAAAAGTTAGGGCCAAGGAATTCATAGCTCAAGGTAGAGGGTAAGCATTTCAATTCTACCTTAGGAGCTATTTTATCATCCCAGGTAGTTTACTTGGGCTTTACTTCAATTTCTTCTATAATGGCTTTACGAGAGTAGAGAAATGGGGCTTCCTCAATCAATTTAGCATACTCTTCCACTTCTTCCCAAAAATCTGGGGAAATCTCTCCAGTCAGGTAAACCTCAACAGGGTCTCTAAGGTAAGCTTTGAAAGCTTCTTCTTCCAATGACCCTTGCAATATGTTAATCCTACAACAAATATCCTCAAAAGATGGTTGTTTAACAGCTTTAACAACATTAAACTCAATAATTTCACCATCAATAGATAAAGTTAATTTTCCATTTTTCACACCAACCATTACATTAGCTGTGGCCAAAAATGGCCTGCCAAGGATGATGGGGATTTAATAATCTTCTTCCATCTCCATAACAACAAAATCACCCAGAATTGAGAACATGCTTATTCGCAAAGGCATGTCCTCTAAGATACTTATCTAGTGTTTGATAGACCTATCCACTAATTGAATGGACATACTAGTTAGCTTCAGCTCGCTTATGTCCAACCTTTTACACACATAAAGGGGCATTAAGTTGACACTAGCCCCTAGGTCACACAAGGCTTTTTCAAACCTAGTGTTCCCTATCAAGCAGGGTATAGAGAAACTACCCGAGTCCTTGAGCTTAGTGGGAAGCTTCTTTTGGACTAAGGTCACTGTCTCTCGCCAATCATTTTCCTCCTGTTGGCTAGGATATCCTTAAGAAATTTTGCATATGTAGGCATTTGCTGCAAAGCATCAATAAATGGAATGTTCACATGTAGCTGTTTAACCATTTCAAGAAAATTTTCAAACTGCTTATTTAGCCTAGATCTAGCCAACCTTTGAAGGAAAGGAATAAGTGGTTGATAGACTTTGGGGGGAGCGAGTAGAGACACCACCTCTTTTTTAGAAATAGTTTCAATTTCTTTTTCAACATTAGGTTGTGTCTCCTCTTGTACTTCTTCCACTACCTTCTTTGAATGGTTAAACACAGGTCTGTCTAACACTTTTCCACTTCCTATGGTGATGGCATTTATATGTTCAGTAGGGTTAGTTTCGGGTTTACCTAGAAACTTACCTGGAGGATGGCTGGTGGTAGGGAGGTATTGAGCCATCTGAGAAATTTGACCTTCTAGCATTTTATTGTGAAGTTGCATATCATCCAGCCTGCCCATTAGCTCCTTGATAAAGCTACTCACCGTCTCATTGGTCTGTTTCTGGCTTGTCACAAAATCAACCATTAGGTTCTCCAGCCGTGATAGTGATTGTTATGTTTGGTCCGGTTATTGCCGGGAAATGTGACTACTAGAGCCCTTATTGTAGGTTGAGGGCTGTTGGGAATTTGGCTGCCAATTGCCCCTTGACCCTGATTATTCCGGTAGGAAAAGTTTGGATGAGCTTTCCACCCCGGATTATAAGTATTGGAATAAGGGTCAACTTTCTCTTTTTTGGGGTAGTCGTAGAAAATGTGTGTGGCAGCCATGTTTTCCATTTGCTCTTCCAAACTATCAGGTAGTCCCTCTTGGCAGTTAATAGTGGTATGTCCCTACACACCACAAATCTCACAAGAGAGGTTAGAAGCACCCACTACATTAACATTTTCCTTTTCCAGTTTATCAAATTTCTAGCTTAAAGCATTAAATTTAGCCATGAGAAGGTCAATGTTATTTACCTCATACTTACTTGGGGCTACCTTCCTTGAGCTATTTCCTTGCTCTCCTACCTAATGGTGTTGATTTGCTGCCATAGACTTAATGATATCAAGTGCCTCATTGGGAAGCTTATCCATGAAAGCTCCTCCTAATGCGGTGTGTAGTGCCATCTTGCTTAGGTAGTTCAATCCACTATCGAAGCTCCTCATGAAAGCTCTTATTCAAAGCCATGATGAGGACATATGAGTAACAATCCAACGAATCTCTCCCACGCTTCAGCAAAAGACTTGCTTTCGCCTTGACAGAAGTTAGCAATTTGCTTCCTCATTTCACCCGTCTTCAATGGTGGGTAGTATTTGTCGAGGAAAGCTTGCTCGTATAAGTCCCAAGTGGTGACAACATTCCTAGGAAGAGTCCTCATCCTTGCTCTCGCCTCGCCTGCTAGAGCAATGGGAAATAGGCGTAGGTGGAAAGCGTCAATCGAGATACCCTGAAAGTGTTGGGTCTCGCATATTTCCAAGAACCCTTTTGAAGGCAACTGGTTGAATTTATTTTGCTTCAACATGCTTAGTAAAGCGGGTGGTATAAAAAAGTTGGTGTTTACTGCAACAGCTAGGTGAGCTATCCCAATTGCCAACCCACGAATTCTCGGAGCGGCAAAATCTTTTAAGGGCCTAACCGCCTACTCTTCTGCCATTGCTTTGGTTCTTTCTGGAATAGTAGTTGCTACGTGCTTTTGTTTTTGTTGTCTTTGCCCTTTATGGAAGGTTTTCTCTATCTTAGGGTCTACTTCAATGGGTTCCCCAAGACGGAGAGATCTTGGTATACACAGAGAAAAGCACCTGCAAAAGAGAGGAGCCCGTAAAGTCTGAAAAGGAAATAAATAAAAGAAAAGAAAAACAAAAAATTAAAGGGGGGAGGGGGTGGGAGATTTGTTTAATTCTATTAAAAAGAAAAAATCACAAAGCCAAGAGACGCAGTCCCCAGTAACGGCGCCAAAAACTTGATGCGATACCACAAGTGTACGGTATCATCGAGTAATAAAATATCATTCTTTCCACACGGACTACGTGTTAGGTTTAGTGATTATTGCAATTTAATATAAACTAAACAAAGGAAATTGAATTAGGAATTTAGGTTTTTGAAGTAAAAGTAAAAGAATCAAAAAATAGAGAATTCAATTAAACGAGAAAATAAGATTGATAGTAATTCAGTAATGAAAGCTTCTAAGATTGAAGTTCACCCTATGATGCTTACTAAATTAATTCCTTTATCCCATGCTTTTACTTGTTCTTCTTGAGGGTGAATTAACCTAAAGTACCTTCCATTCTCTTTCACGATACAGAGGGGTATCTAATCAAATTAGCTCCATACTTTCATGGTGGTTGTGTTTAGTTAGACCCAATGAGCTCTCTGTCAATTCAATTAATTCCCAAAGGTTTCACCTACTTTCGTGGTTTAGACCTAGGTTTCTTCTTTATAGTTCCAGCACTTAAGTTCACCTTTCGGTACTTCCCCAAATCCCTAAGGTTATGTAAAACGTGGCCAATTTGTTTTGCAATAAGGACAATCAATAAAGAAGAAATGAAGAGAGGAACCAGAATCACACAAAGATAAAAAAAATCAATTCATTAAACGTTCATAGGGCTATGCCCAATCCTAGAATAAAGATAACTACTCACACATAGCCATAAAAAACAAATAAATAGAAAAGAGAAACATTCAAATCGGTAAAGAGAAAGAAGCGAAGATTGTAATCCTCAGCTCTCGCTCTTCGTGGTCAATGCCAAGGTTCAAGATCCTTAAACTAATCCTAAAAGATCTATTTAAAATATTGGGCTAACAGGAGTCTAAGCCCAAACAAAATAAAAATGCAAAAATACTTAAAATAGTTCACAAGTGATAAGTCATAGGCAAAAAGGTTATTCACAGGCTGCCTATGAACTCCGCTGTTTGATCTTGATGTGCTCATCAGATTGGTTCACGGCCAACAGTGTGTTTTACAGGCTGCTCGTGATTCTCGCTGACTGTGAAGAAAAGATTCAATCTTCTTAGTTCTTTGCTACAACTCTTTTCAATTTAAGCTTCAACCAAACTTGACGCCATCATCGAGACTCAACATAAGAGCTTTCCAATTCTTGCACACGCTCCATGCTCTAAATCAAAGGAAAATCTGCTCTTGAAACTAAAATATGACTAAAACTATGATTAGTCCAACAGAAAGGAGAAACAACTAAAATAACAAGAAATAGAACCAAAGAAAGCATAAATATGCAACATATCCTAATTTTAATGTTATGCAAACATGGTATAAAATATGATGCATCAGTCACATAAGCAATCTAAACAAATCTTCAACTTAGTCACATACTCATTTGAACACATTGATATTTAAGCAATTTAGTAGAAATGATCCAAATATGTATTGAACATTGTCAAAACCCCCTTGTTTAAAGCTTCATTTTCATAACCAAAATCATGTCCTTCATTTGGAAATTTGTTGAGATAAAACAACTTGTTACTATTGCAGCCATTGGAAGTCAAAGGAGCATAACCATTCGGATAAACCACTTTCTTTCTGGTTAAACTGTCTTGATGCCTTGATTTCTAAATGTGTCTAAAAATAGTTTCTTCACCCTCTATTTCATTCTCATCAGCCATATCCAGTGAATCTTCAACAATCTCAACAACAACTTCATATGAAACCTCTTCATTCTTGTCAGCCATGTCTATTGAATCTTCAATAATCTCAATCGCAGCTTCGTATAAATCCTTTACATTTTCATCAGCCATGTCCAGTGAATCTTCAACAATCTCAATAGCAGCTTCATATGAATCCTCGTTCTTGTCATCCATGTCTAGTGAATCTTCAACAATCTCTTCATTTGAATCCTTAGGCAACATGTTTTGATTGAAATCTGTCTTTTTGTCGAACTCAAAACCAACAAATATTGGTTCATGCATATGAGCCATATCGTTCTCATGGTGGTTAGGGCAATGTAGCAATTGTCTTTTAGTATTCCTCATGCAAAAAATATGCTCTCTTTAATTAAAAAAAAAAGAGCTAATGCATGGGAAATTGATAAGTGTCTTGTAAATAGTCTTATTAATAAATTAAGGACATAAAATGAAATGAATAATTAATATATTTAAAAACGGGTCTTTGTTGATTATAATTAGGACCAAAATGATACTCTCATTTGTTGCTTATATATAAGACTAGAGGTAGTATTATTTATGTGTTACAAAATTTTTTAATATTACTACATGTTATTTTTCATATTTTACTATTTTTATTTCTCATTCTAGAATTTAAAAAGACAACGTTATTAATAATAATAACTTCACTATTATACATACTCTACAACTGTTTTCTATTTATGATATATAATGGATATTTATTATTTTTTAAGATGTGAATTTTAAGAATTAAAAATCATAATGTCTTATAATTGACTGTTATGAAAGAACTCTATTATTATTATTATTATTATTATTATTATTATTATAAGAATGACTTTTAAGGTAGTTATTGTAAAAGTCAACAAACTTACCATACATGGTGGTTTGTAATTGAATGACTATGTAAAACTGCTTTACACTGTCAGTGTATAGCCTATTTTCTCTAAATTTAATTAGTATTGTAGATTATATACTACTTAATTGAACAATTTAATGCATTACTATTATTACTATTATTATTATTATGGTTTGAATTTATAAGAATAATTATAAAATATAATATTATTGACCCTTATAAATTTGAAAGGACTCTATTTATAACAACAACAATAATAACAATAATTATTATCACTATTATTATTAATATTATCATTATTATTATTAATATTATTATTAACTTTCAACCATCAAAGTTGTGTAATACTTATCATTAATGTAATCAATTTAATTCCTTATTAAAAGTAAATCTCAAGAATATATAAAATTGTGTTCATTTTTATTATTATGAATATTATATTAACATGTATTTTTTATGTTTTTATAATTAATATTTTTTAACTATATTTATTGTAAAAATAACAAATAATATGAAAAAATACATATAAAATAATATATAATTTGATAGTGATACATACAATAATAGAATATTTTTATTCTTGTAATAGAAATATAATTTTCAATAAAAAAATAAATTAATTATATATTATACTTAATATATACATACAATAATTAATAATATAGAAAGAAAAAATTACACACACACAAAAATACTACATTAATAACATTAAAAACTACATTAATTTTTTTTAAAGTTTATTTTACTGTTTTAATTTTATTACTTTAATATATGTTTTATGAAAAATAATAACTAAAGATATATTTCATTATTTACAAATTTTAATTAATTAGTTGATCGTTATTTGTTTTGTAATAGTTTTTATGATTTCTTTATTGATAAATATTGATTCATATTTATGCAATATTTTTTTAGATTTTTTTATCTTTTTGATTTATTTATAAATATTTTTTATTAATTTATATGTTTTGATATTTTTATTGAATGACTGAATTTTGAAATAACTTTTATGAAGTCTCATATAGATTAACATTGAAATTCAACTTCATATTTAATGTAATTAATAATTCAATTTAATACAATTTTATAAAAGTCACATAGAATAGCATCGAAATTCAAATTTATATTGAATACATTTAATAATTCAATTTAATACAATTTTTGTAAAAGTTGTATACAATAACATCAAAATTCAACTTCATATTTAATACAATTAATAATTCAATTTAATACAATTTTGAAAAAGTCTCATACTGCAAAATTCAAATTCATATTTATTGAAAAAAATTTGCAAAAAAAAAAATCAAAATTTTTATCAAATTAGAGCATTGCAAAAGTCAAAATTGGTAGGTCGCATACTAATTATCATCGATACTATTGTTAAAATATTTTTTCTTTATATTTTTTTAATTGACATATAAAATTGATTTAATATTTTTTTTTTCAATTTTATTTAAATTAAATTTATGATTAGTGTTAACAATGCAAGATATAGTATGTAAAATGAAATAAAATTCACACAAATTGAGTTGAGTTTGATTTTGTAAAAAAAATTACTAATTGGACAATGTATTTGGTTTCACAAACATAAATATGTTTATCACTAACAATCAAAAACTTGTTTTATTTCTTATCACAAGATTTTTCTTCATTTGATTGCAACCTAAAACAAAATTGCAACAAAAATAAAGGTTACATTTTATATTTATGGTCTCGAAGTATATTAGAATTTGCTATATACATTTTACCTAAACTTGTCGTTATTGTTTAACATCACAAAATTCTTAATTAGGTATACTTCTCCTTCTTACAAAATTGTCTTAAACTTATATGCAATATTTCTCCTATAATAGCATGTACATATAATTACTCAGAAACAAACAATATAAAAAAAAACAACATAAAAGAATATATTGAGTAAAAGGCTAATGAGTCAATACTAAGAAAATTACTTTAAATTGTTAGAAAAAAGGGTTAATCAATAGAATAAAGTTGTGCAATGGTTTAACCAAAATGCTTCCCAGTTAAGCTTAAATAAGAGATAACAATAAGTAAACTATCGAAATTAAAAAAAAAATAAAGAAATCACTAAAATCAGAATAAGAGGAACCAAAATGTTTATTCTCGCAGCATTTTGTTCAAACTTATATAGAAAATGCAATCTATCAATCTAATAGCCAAAAGTCAAAAAAGGTAATATAATATTAATTTTAATTAATAGCTACAAATAATATTGAATTTAAAAACAATTTCGTTCTTTGTTTTGTTATCATTAAATACTAATTTAATATAATTAAGTTAGTTAAATCTAATTAGGTCAACGACTATGTATTCGTTAATACAATTAAATTAGTTAAATATATATAGGTCATTTAAATTTGATTAGATTCGATCAGTGGCTATTGTAAAATTCAAGTATCCATTAACGGCTCACATTAGTTTTAGTATATTTTTCATAGATATATAATCATTTTAAGTTTAACTACATATTTATAAAAAGTTTAATGGTCATGTATTGACAGTGTAAAATAGTTTTACACTGTCATCTAATCACAAACCACCATTTATTATAAGTTTGTTGACTTTTATAATAAATACTTTAAAAGTCATATTAATGGTGATTTCTGATTGAATGACAGTGTAAAACTTTTTACACCGACAGTGCAAGACCATTAAACTCATTTATAAAATATTAATTTTAATTATTATTGTTCATGAATTATATTTTTATAATTAAATTAAAAAATAAAGTATAATGATATATACATAATAATTTATTTATTACTTTCTATCCTTATATGATTATTAATTAAATAACATATTATGAATTATTTTAAATTTAACTATATATTTATAAAATCATTCCCTTTAATTACTATTGTTCGTGAAATATATTTTAAAGTAACTAATTTAAAAAAAATTGAGCATAAGTAAATATATAATATGTAATGTTACTACTTAATATCAAAATTAATATTTAATTATTAAAATTGTATAATAAATAGCACGTTACTACGTACTTAATATCAAAACTAATATTTAATTTCCAAAATTATATAATAAATAGCATTAATGTGAACAATTTAATTCTTCATATGTACAATTAGGTTCATTAAATTTAATTACATCCAATCTATGGCTATTGTAAAGTTAAAATTTTCATCAATGGCTAACTTTTGTTCAAGTCTCCTTTACGATGTATTAGATTTTAAACCCGTGCGTTGTACATGTTTGTTTAAATTATATATTTTTTTATATTTGTATTTATTATTATTTTTAAAGTATATGTAAATAAATAAAATTTTCAATTTTTAATAGTAAATTAAGTATAATTACTTTAAAATTGAGAAAGATGATTAATTATGTTTTTAATTAAATAGATGTTGCTTTCAAAAATATTAAGCATATTAAAAGTTATTATGATTTATTCTTTATTCAAGTAATGATAGTGCAGTAACACCTATATGAAATGAATAAATTCAAAGTGAAAATAAGCATAATACATATGAATATACAAGTATTTAAATTTGAATGTTCATTTTTGTTATTATAGATCTTATGTTAAAACGTACTTGATTTTTGTGTGTTTATAATTAATAATATTAAATATATTTATAATAAAAATTAAAATTGATTTTAAATTTGTTGAAACAGTATGATTTTTTAAATATTATATTTGTTAGTTATTTTAAAATGATGTTTTTAAGAGTTTAATGGTCATGCACTGTCAGTGTAAAAAGTTTTACACTGTCAACCAATTGAAATTCACCATTGGTATGACTTTTAAATTATTTATTATAAAAGTCAACAAACTTACAATAAATGATGGTTTGTGATTGGATGACAGTGTAAAACTACTTTATACTGTCAGTGCATGACCTATTTTCTCTATTTTTAATTGTTTAGAAGATATTAATTTTAATTATGTGATATTGTTTAAATTTTGAGTTGGTTAACTTAAACGCGAGATAATTTGAACACTCCCAATCAACATAATGAGATTTGTTTATTATTATTGTTGTTGTTCTTTGTTATTTAATTTTAATTTCATTATTTGCTACTTTTTAAAATTATTTCTCTATAATGATTATTATATGTTTCAGATTTTATATTTTTATAATTTAACTATTATAAGAATTATTTATCTATAAGAATTATTTGTGTGTTTCTAATTTTTTAATATTATTACATATTACTTTATATATTGTTATAATTTTTTCCTCATTCTAAGTGAATTCAAAATGGAAATATCATTAATAATAATAACTATACTAGTATTTCATACTCTACAATTGCTTTATATTTGTGATATATAATGGGTATTTATTATTTTTTAAGATTTGAATTTATGAGAATAAAAAATCCTAATAACTTATAATTGACCGTTATAAAAGAAATCTATTATTATATTTAATTATTATTATTTTCATATTTGTATATCAATTATATATTAAATTTAATCAACGTTATGAATTATGTACTATTTAATTGACTAATTTAATATATTATTGAACATAATTTACCTAAAAAAAAATACATGTGAGGCTTTTGCATCATTTAATTATCATTTTTAAAATATTATATACATGTGAGGGGAAATTTATGAAATACAATTAAGTACACCTACTACTACTATTACTACTATTATATTATTGTTGTTGTTGTTGTTGTTATTAAGATTTCAATTTATAAAAATAAAAAATTATAATGTTAAAATTGACCCTTACGAATTTAAAAAGACTCTATTTATGATTATTATTATTTAAATTTTAATTATTAAAATTGTGTAATAATTATCATTAATGAAATCAATTTAATTCTTTATTAAAAGTAAACCTTAGAGAGAGAGAGAGAGATTAGTCTATAATTAATTTATTTTATGAAATTAATTAATTTTTTATATCATAATTTATTTGAAACCATTAATGAACATTCAAATAAATAATAAACTATATAAAGAGTATGTATAAAAGTTTAATTAGGCAATCAAATTAAGTAGAAAAAATAAAAATAATTAATGGGATAATTTAACTATAT
The DNA here is from genome assembly GCA_004329165.1 of Spatholobus suberectus. NCBI lineage: Eukaryota > Viridiplantae > Streptophyta > Magnoliopsida > Fabales > Fabaceae > Spatholobus > Spatholobus suberectus. The sequence goes on from CM014733.1 coordinate 6,458,876, forward strand.
AAAATTCATTAAATTGTGTTAAGTGAATTACATAAAATATATAATAAAGAAGAGAAATTAATGAATAAGAAGTAATGTAATAACAATAATATGCTTCCCTTTATGTTTTGTTAAACAAAAAGAAAAAATATTGTGAGTTAAAGATATAAAGTAAAAGTTAGATTATTGAATTTTTATTGCTCAAAATGAGAATGACTATAAATATATACATTATTTATAATATAATATTAAAAAAATATAAAAACATATATGAAAACTTGAACAATAAATATATACATTATTATTAATTATTTTAAATTTAACTATGTGTGTATTAAATATTTAATTTTAATTATTATTCATAAAACATGTTTTAAAGCAATCAATTTAAAAAATAAAATATATTTGAGCATAAGAATTAATATAATCTTTATCTTTATATACATACACACACACACACACACACACACACACACACACACACACACACATGTAACACCTGTTTAATTTTAAATATAATTCATATTAATTTAGTTATTAAGTTTAAGTAAATAAAAATGCGTGTAAAATTTTTCCAATTTTAAAAGACATTCCAAACTTAACAGATTTGGAAATGGTAATAAAATATGAAAGATATATACATATATTTCATAAAACTGTACATCCTGGTTTGAGTAATACATAACAGTCAGAAAACAAAAGTACATCGAAATACATATACTACCTAACCCACTATATATATAAAAAAAAGATCCTATACAGAGCAGTATTTATCTACCCTATCCCTTATACAAAAGAAAATACTATAGGTCTTCAGGTCTTCCCCCGTTGAGATGTTCTCTATCTCGTACTCAGCATCACAGAGCATTAATGTCGTCTTCAATAATCACGACCAATCATACACAAAAGAAAATAATGGAGTGAGATGTTTTGTTCTAAAATCACTTTTACATGTGCGGTAGAAAATCTACCATAAAACAAAGATAAAACACAACTGACAACACAAGAGATCCTAAGGTTCATTCTAAGTTATATCTGACTACCCTTGATTAGGTATGGATCCATACTTCCCATTAGTGGGTAATAGTTCTCAACAGAACCTGGGAAGTGACTGGGAGTACATATACCCCTCTCAACACCATCACATGGTACAATCCTCGTCATCATTGAGGAACAAAATAACAATTTAGGATATCCATTTATAGAGGTATACTCTCAAACCAATCCTGGAATGCTGAGCAGTTGTCAGGGTTATCGAGTTTGGTCAGGCGAATATCCCGGCTCAAGGGCGCTACCCTGGCCATTGGGACTTTCACCACTCGATGCCTACCCCCAAGACCTCCGCAAGTGGGTCCCTGCCTTTCATTCCTCAGCGTACCAAACTGTGGCTTCCCTAGCAGGGTGTCATGCCACTGCATGTCACTTGCTTTACATTACTCACTAATTTATCACTTTCTAATTTCTCAAACAGAGGTTTCCCTGGTCTCATTTAATTTGAGCACCAGTATAATCAACATTTCTGCCTTATTTTGCAGAAATTGCACTATACCAAAAGAATAACGATATAACAATTATAGTATAATTACTAAAATTTTGGCAGAATAACAACTAAATAAATGCATTTTGATTTTCTAAATTTGAGCAGAGTAACAGCTTAGTAAATGTATTTTTATTTTCTAAAATTGAACAGAGTAACAGCTTAGCAAGTAAAATTTAATAATTTAAATTTGAGCAGAGTAACAATTTAATAATCATGATTTAATAATTTAAATTTGGGCAGAGTAACAACTTAGTAAAAATTAAAGTTTAACTTTAAACAATAATAACAATACTAAAATTAAAGCCTAAACGGGTTTAGGGGAAAACCCTTCCTACCAATATGCAAAGTGAAAGTAATTTAGAACCAACCCCACTCCCCCCATTACCTCTAAGATAGTTGATGAAGAGGATGGAATTGTTGGTGCAAAGCTTCTAGGAGGAGAAATTCTACTAGTTGAAAACTAGCAAAATTTTAACATAAAAACTAGACAAAAAAAATATTTTAGAGAGAGAAAACTTTAGAAAGAGAAGCTCTCTAGCTTGGGAGAGGAAAGGATGAGTGAAAATCTGAAAAATTTGAGGCCTATTTATAGAAGAAGGAGGGGGGTTAGGTGTCCAAATATTTACATCATCCATTATGTCACCATTATGTCATAAATCCAATTTTTATTTATTTTTAATCCAATTTAGGGACACATATCTCAAATAGGTGGTGAATCACCTATTTTAGGGTTGGGGACGTGCTCCACCAGCTGTCCCAAGCCTCCATGTGTCAAATTTTATCTGTAGGTGAATTAACCGGTACCGACAAAAACGCCTAAACTTGAAAAAATAGCTTTTAATATCAAAATAATGTATTTTAATGCAAAACTGGATAAATACATTAATTTTCATCAAAAATAAATTTCTAATAATAAATTTTAATTTTTATTAATTTATTTCAAATTATGTCTTTATTTTATATTTTTAAGCTAGAAAATTCATAGAAAATCCATTTTAATTCAATAAATACCAAAATTTGTATCAAAATTATAAAATTAAATATTTTACCCATAATTAAACTAAAACTACTATTTTCACCCTTTTTGAATGTCAAACCAGTACTGGCTGGCTTATTAGACACGTAAGGGCATTTTGGTCATTTTACACAGAAAATCCAGAAAATTCCCAAAAATTCCCAAAATTATATTTTAATATATATGACATAGTTCCAAGCTCAAATTGACATTTTAATGTCAATTGAATCTTTTCCTCATGTCAGTTCTTAATGTTGAGAAATAGGGATAAAATTGTCATTTTCTAATTTCTCCGAGCTCCGGCTCGGAAAAATTATTAAAAATCAAGATTAAATAGCTCTTGAAATTTTGAGTAAAATGGTCGGAGTCAGAATTTCAAAATTCCTTTCCGATTTTTCAGAATTGTATTGCTAAATATTATAAAAAAACAGTGGAAGTATTGAAATAGGATTATTATATTTTTCACTACTTTTCTCTCAAAATAAAGTTTTTATAATGAGAGATATTTAATATAAAATTTTCAAAATATTTGAGGTCAAGAAGTCTCCGATTGGTTCCAACAGTCAACCAAGGGTATTTTTGTCATTTTACAAAAATTATCTCAATAAATTCTAGAAAAATTTCTAAAATTATTATTAATTGTTCTAAATACATTGATGACTTAAAAACAATTTTTAAACATGCAGAATAATTTAATATACAAAAGTAGGGGTGTTACAACACACACACACACATGTGGGATTTGCTAACGTACACAACTTATTTTTTAGTTGAAGTATGTTATTCTCTCTATATATGTAAAAGAGACTTGAAGAAAGCTCAACCATTGATCAAAACTTGAACATTACAATAGTCGTCAGATCAAATCAAATTTAACAGTCATACTTATGTTGAATGAAGAATTTAAATTCTTCCATTAAAGCTATTTATTATACAATTTTGATACACACACACACATATATATATATATATATAAACATAAAGATTATATTAATTCTTATGCTCAAATGTATTTTATTTTTTAATTGATTGCTTTAAAACATGTTTTATGAATAATAGTTAAAAGCAAAGATTTAATACACACATAGTTAAATTTAAAATAATTAATAATAATTTATTTTAAGTAATAATTATGGATAGAAATTAAGAAATAAATTCTAATATATGATTCTATTTTATTTTTATTTTGGTTACTTTATAATATATTTTACAAATAATAGTATTTAAAAATGATTTTTTAGATATTTAATAAATTTACAATCATTCATAATAATTTATTTAAAATAATAGTTAAAGATAGAAATTAAAAGAGAAATTATTATATATTTATTAATATTTTATATATATATATACCCACAGTTTTCTCTTTTAAATAATATTTTATAAACTAATTTTTTAAATGATAATATATATAAGAAATTTTAAATTATATATATCTATATTAAATTTATAAATAATTATTTCATAATAAATTTTTAAATATATACATATAGCATTAAATAATATTAATAGCATTAAATATCATATCAATGCTTAGGTTCAAGTCTATAAAATCTTTATTTTTTATTATTATTGTTCAAAAAATATATTTTAAAGTGACAAATAAAAAAATTATGTATATTCCCGTTAATTTATTTGTTAATTTATATCCTTAATTATTAATTAAATTAAAATATTATAATTTTTTAAAATTTAACTACATATTTATAATATTTAATTTTATTATTATGTTTTACGAAAAATGTTATTATTATAGTATTTATATATCTAACTTTTTTATTATTATTATTTTTTTAGTTTTGAAATATATCTTATTAACATAAAACTGCCAAAATTGTGTAATAAATAGCTTTAATGGAAGCAATTAAATTCTTTATTAAACATAATTATGTCCGTTAAATTTGATTAGATCCAACGACTATTGTAATATTCAAGTTTTGATCGATAGTTGAGCTTTCTTCAAGTCTCCGTTACATATATATATATATATATATATAGATTCTATCTTTATATGATTATTAATTAAATAACATATTATGAATTATTTTAAATTTAACTATATATTTAAAAAATCATCCCTTTAATTACTATTGTTCGTGAATATATTTTAAATTAACTAATTTAAAAAAAATAGAGCATAAGTAGGAATATAATATGTAATGTTACTACTTAACATCAAAATTAATATTTAATTATTAAAATTGTATAATAAATAGCATGTTACAATGTACTTAATATCAAAATTATCAAAATTAATATTTAATTTTAAAAATTATATAATAAATACTATTAATGTGAACAATTTAATTATTCATTAAGTACAATTAGGTCTATTAAATTTAATTATATCCAATCAATGACTATTGTAAAGTTGAAATTTCGATCAATAGCTAACTTTTGTTCAAGTCTCCTTTACTATATATGTAGATAAATATAGATATAAATATAGATGGATTTGATACTTAGAGAGAGAACAAAAAGGAAAAAAAGGAAAAAATCTAGAAAAATATAAATATATGTAGATAAATATAGATATAAATATATGTAGATAAATATAGATATAAATATAGACGGTAAAAGGAAAAAAAGTTTATGAACATCTAGGTACTAATTGATACTTAGAGAGAGAACAAAAAAAATCTAGAAAAATATAAATAAAATAAATGATATCATATGATAGAAAGAGAAATAAAAAGAAATTATTGGCGCTGATAAAATATTTGAAAAATAATGATTTCATGTATTACTACTCATAATAAAATACAGCTCTAGCATTAATTAAAGAAGACACATATGATATTGCGTTGTAAAAATGTTTGGTAGAGAAGAAAAAAATAGGTAGGAAAGAAATAGGTAAGAAATAATTTAAGATGTGAGAAATAGATATGAAATAAGAGAGAGATAGAAAGGTGAATAAAAATAGGCGAGAAATAGAGTGAAAATAAATAGTGAAACGTAGTGAGACCCACCAAAAAATTTAAAAACTTCTTACTTATTTTCATTTAACCAAACTATCTAAATTTTTTAAAATTCAAAAATTTCTTCTCCTCTCCACTCAACCAAACAAAGCAATAATGTATAATTTTTAGAAAAAGTAAACTAGAAAGGAAAATTAGCTTCCTTGAAATCTTAGCCTTTGTCTGAATGTTCACAAAAAATGTTAATCGAAAGTAAAATGAGGGAGTAAAAGAAAGATGATTCTATTTTCCGAGACTAAAAACAAATCACACAAACTCACGAGTCCCCTGTTCCTCACTTGAACCACGCGCTCACATGTACGTGCCTCACGCATGGTGTTGGTCGCTGGTAGGTTCTATACATAAAACACAACATTATCCTAAAATCAATGTTATGACATGACTTCATTAAAACTATTGGTAAAAAAATTGTAATCGTATCGAAATCCTAAAGTTTAATCTGTGACGCCATAAAATTTCTCGAGTGGACAATCGTAAGAGAGATGAGACAAAGGAGAGAGAGAGAGAGAGTATAAGAGTATTATTTTTCAAAAATGAAAACAACTGGAAACCCCCCTCAACACTACCCAAATGAAAAATAGAAATACAAAATTAAAAATGATAAATATACAAATAATTTGGTGTAAGAAGTGAAAAAAAAGAGAGACAATGAAAAAATTATTATGAGACAGAACGAAAAATAAAATAAATAAGTTGAAAGAAAAATAAATATATAATGTAAATACATTATTTTTATTCTGTGAATATAAAATATTTGTACAGATAATACAAGGATAATAGTACCATGTGCAGATGTCATAGCTCTAGTCATGAGACAAAACCATTCAAAGCACGTCTGTCACAAGTCGTCCTCTCTCACGACATTCCTATATATATATATATACATGCATATCCATATGAACAAACATGCAATTTAAAGAAGCAAACATCCTAGTACAAACCCAACGAACCGGATACAGATACAGACTCTGCGTTGTTTTCTTGGGTTACCTGCAAAACGCAGAAAAATGAGCTGGTGGTGGGAAAGAGCAACTGGCAACGGGAAGGCAAGTAATTCATACCACACTCTCCATTTTGAAAAAGAGAAATGCTATTAATTAACACTTTCTCAAAGATTTACTACTAATTAGAATTTATTAGAAATAATAAATTTGAGTAGGTTTCATTAGAGAAACTCATTAAATAAGAAACAGAATCTATTAAAATTTATGATTTTTAATAAATTTTAATCAATAGAAGAAAAAATATTAGGAAATTAATGTTTCTAACATTTCTTTTCAAAAAATTATTAGATGGTTTGAATATATGATCCTGATCGATCTTTAGATAAAACCAAATCGAATTTTTTTAATTTATAAAAAAGTTTAATAAAACTGTATTATTTACCTACCATGTAGAAATTAGTTAGAACGAGTACCTAATAATTTCTTGGTTCTCCGTTTCCCCTTAGTTTTGTTCTAACATTTTACGCTTTCCTTTTCCTTCTAATTTTTTCGTGCCTATGTCAGACCACAAAAGCAGACGAACCTGAAGCCCCGCGAAGCTTCCAGAACGTGGCACTCGTTATAGGCGTGACCGGCATCGTGGGCAACAGCCTGGCCGAGATTCTCCCTCTCCGCGACACCCCCGGGGGTCCATGGAAAGTCTACGGTGTGGCTCGCCGCACCCGACCAAGCTGGAACGCCGACAACCCAGTCCACTACATCCAGTGCGACATCTCCGACCAAAACGACGCCGAATCGAAACTCTCCCCTCTAACCGACGTCACCCACATCTTCTACGTGTCCTGGGCCAGCAGGCCCACGGAGGCCCAAAATTGCGAAGTGAACGGCGCCATGTTAAGGAACGTCCTCCGCGCGGTGATCCCAAACGCCCCCAGTCTCCGCCACGTGTCACTTCAAACAGGCGCCAAGCACTACTTGGGACCCTTGGAGCTCTTCGGTAAGATCAAGCCCCACGAGCCACCCTTCACGGAGAACCTGCCGCGACTCGACGCGCCGAATTTCTATTACACCCAGGAAGATATTTTGTTCGACGAGGTTCGCAAGAGGGAGAACTTGACGTGGTTCGTTAACCGACCACAGGTCATCTTTGGTTTCTCTCCTTATAGTTTGATGAACCTCATTGGGACCCTTTGCGTTTACGCTGCTATTTGCAAGCACGAGGGCGTTCCGTTGTGGTTTCCGGGGACGAAAGCCGCGTGGGAGTGTTATTCGACGGCTTCGGACGCGGATTTGATTGCGGAGCAGCACGTGTGGGGCGCGGTGGATTCTCGTGCGAAGAACGAGGCGTTTAACTGTAGCAATGGGGATGTGTTCAGGTGGAAGCACGTGTGGAAGGTGTTGGCGGAGCGGTTTGGGATAAAGGAGTATGGGTTTGTGGAAGGGTCGGATTTGAGGTTGTCGGAGATGATGAAGGATAAGGGTGCAGTGTGGGAAGAGATTGTGAGGGAGAATAAGTTGGTTCGCACCAAGCTTCAAGAGGTTGGGGACTGGTGGTTTGCGGATGTTGTCTTGGGAATGGAGGCCGCGTTGGATAGCATGAACAAGGCAAAAGAGCACGGGTTTTTGGGGTTTAGGAACTCTGAGAATTCGTTTGAGAGGTGGATAGATAGAACCAGAGAATATAAGATTGTGCCCTGACTGAGTGTTTGGAGTGTGACGTACGTGGGAGAGCTCTTCTTGTTCTGAGTTTTTTTTTTTTTTTTGGTTAATAAATGAAACCTGAGGGGAAGAGTGGTTACTTGTGGGTGTATCCGTGTTTATGTTCTGTGTTATGTTTGAAATAATGCTGCATGCATGCCGTTTCTGTGGCTGCTGTAGTTGGAAGACGAGTTTATAAATTTCTGTGAGTGAATTTGTGACCCTATCTATTTAAGTAGTTCAGAGTCCCATAGGTGCTCTATTGATATGCCTTTGTAGTAGGCCGTTGATAACAATAGGACAAAAGGAATAATGAAAGTATCATCCTGAACTATATTTTTAATCCGTGCCTTACCCGAGTTTATTTAAACGATATATTTTTTATATTTATATTTAGTATTTTTTTTAAATATATGTACATAAATAAAAATATTATTTTTTAAATTAATTAGTATTATATTAAATATAATTACATTAAAATTCAGGAAGCTGATTAATTATATTTTTAATTAAACAAATACTGTTTTTAAAAATATTAAGCCTATTGAAATTTATTATGATTTGTTCTTTCTCTATATAATAATAGTGATACAATACTTATATAAAATATATAAATTCAAAAAGAATATAAATATAATAAATATGAATGTATAATATATAATTATTTAAATTTGAGTGTCCATTTTTGTTATTGTGAATATTATGTTAACATGTATTTGATTTTTATTTGTTTATAGTTAATAATTTTTAAAACTTGTAAAAATTAAAATTTCTTTTGAATTTGTTGAAATAGTGTGATTTTTATTAAATACATATAGTTGTTAATTATTTTAAAATTATATTTTTAATCCTTTTGAAGATGTTAATTATAATTATGTGATATTGTTGAAGTTGAGTTGGTTAACTACATAACGACATAAATTGAACACTCTTGATCAGTGTAAAGAGATTTTTCTTTCATTATTATTATTATTTGTTTGTGGATTTTAATTTCGTTATACTTGTTACTTTTTAAAGTTATTTATTTATAAAGATTATTATATGTTTCAAAGTTTATATCTAATAATTTAATTATTATAAGCATTATTTATCTATAAGATTTACTGTAACGACCCAAACTGTCTCTACTAAACAATACTACAAAACTCCTCCAAGCCATACCATAAATAAAATCAAAACATACACACACACACACACACACACACACACACACATATATATACCTATAAAAACAAAACGAACATGTGACTCCTCGAGCCACACTATCTCCAACACGCAGCTCCACTTTCGGCTCTAAGAAGTCGAGTCTACTGAAGCATCGCCATCTGCTCTCACACCATAGGATGTGATCATCACAGTCACACCAACACAACAACAGTAACAAGACAACCACAACAACAAAACAAGGCAAGAGTAAGCTTATTAAAACAACAATATAACATATAGAATTAAAGAAGTCATCCACAATTCTTAACATTTACACACATGTATATGTATATCATACATTCATATGGCAAAAAGTTCTCAATTCAAAACCCCATATCACACCAAATCCACCACAACTATGTTAACGCATGATGACACGACTCTCGAGAGATTCATAACAATTCAAGCGATTAGTTAGGTCTCATCCTCTCCCATGAAGATCCAGTACTCATTCAGGAATTGTCAAACTCTAATCTACGAATATGATTTAATAGTGTGTCGGGATAGGTGTATGTAGGTGGTGGCTCATCGCGACTTAAGGTTTGCATTACCTTGGCTCCCTGTAGAATTGTTCTTCACTCATCCCCAAGGCCCATCTTTACGACCCTGCATCTTATCCAGGCACTAGGTTGGAGACCTGTTTGAGTCGCAACTCCTGTCAACCAGCCAACTTCCATGCCTACTCGTACTATGGCTTGAGGCCCTTCACACAACCTCAGCCCATAACATATGCATGAAATGCATGCATCATAACACAAACCAATTTCACCATCCACTATCAACCCAACATCAACGATATAATAAATGCAAGAACAACAATTCAATAGAATTTAACGACAATTCCATAGAATTTAACAACAACAATCCAATAAAATTTAACAACACTATGTGGGCTAAATTCAGCGCCTCACATGGTCAACAACCACCAATAACCCCATGTGGGCTCAATTCAACACCTAACATGGCAATCAGGTTAGGCTCTATCTAAGCAACCTATACCTCTTTAGGATTTCACCAACAAATCCTCTCAACAACAAGCGGAGGTCCTATCTTTGCAACATCCACTTCACAACATATTCAAAAATCAACCACAATTTGAAAACCAAAACCTTCTTTGAAATCATTTGAAACACCCAACCTATATTGAATCATACATTTAACGTCTTTAAGGACCAAAATGCATATATCTATAACCATTTAGAAGATTGGTAAATCTTGAGATTCACAAAACCCTTCGGAATAATTCAATTTCTTTAATTTAAAGAAATTATATTTAAACTGGACAACTTTCCATCATTCCCAAATAGAACTTTTGAAAATATATAATACCCTTTTTATATATGTATATATATGTAATAGCTCACATTATGAAGTGGAAACTTTAAAATATAAAATAAATATTAAATTCTGAAATAACAGATTAAGTACTATACTAACAGATTATCTCCTGTATAACAGATTAAATCAGTTAGGAAAAATGCACTAGAATTCATTTTCTGGCAAAGATAATCATTTATGGATTTTCATAATCGATTATTTTAAAATCAGTGTCGGGAAAATTTTCCTGAAGCCTAGATTCCATAATCGATTAATCCAGATCCAGAATCACGAAAACAACTTCTGGAACTCCAAGTAATCAGTTATGAGGTTCCTATAATTGATTATCTGCAACAGAGTTACGAAAAACGCAATTTTTCCTGCAGAAAACTCAAACTTCTCAACGACATAAACCCAAATTTCGACTCATTGAGAGTTTCAACATCATCAATCCATCTCAACTTGGGATGGCAAACAAACACGAACCCGTGGGTACCCGCTCGATCCTGCCCCGACTTTGACGAGGAAAACTCACTTTGACCAGGGTCGGGGGCGGGGGCGGGTTTTCCCCGAATGCCAAAGTCGGGGACGGGGGCATGGACGGGGATGCTGATACCAGCCCCACCCCCACCCCTGAACCCACCCCGTACTAATAAAAATACACAAGTACCCTTATATACAAATAAAACATTCTTAAATAATGGATTGCATGAATTGGAACATTGTTTTTTTTTATTATATAACGTACTTTATGTTTTGTTTTCTTAATTATTTGTATGTGTAATTCTTAAGAAATATGTTTTCAAAATCTTATTTAAATTTTACAAATCATTCGAGTATAAAATATGTAATTATTATCATTTGTCTTAATTTATTATTTTTCTTATTTTAATTTTTAGGATATGTTAAACTAGAGGTAGGGTAACGAGAAATTATTTTTGTATAAATTACAACATTTACATATTAAATATTTATCTATTAGCATGATGTTCTTCATGTTTTTTAACCAAAAAAACAAAAAAAAAATATGACAAAAAAATACTGGGGCGGGGGCGGGGATGGGTACCCATTTTTTAACCCTGGCAGGGATCAGGAGAGAGGACGGAAAAACCCGCCTCGTTACCATGCCTAATCTCAACCAAGCTCATACACATCAAATTATACAACTAATTCAACATTTCATCACCAAAATTACAAATCTCCCCAAAAACCCATTTTCACCCAAAATACCAAACAAAGCAACATTCATAGAGATTCAACCATTTCCAAAGCATGAAATCAACATACCAACAATCACTAACATAAAACAACCAATTTGTAAGCTTCCCTTACCTCTTGGAACTCCCAGAATCGAAATTTGGGAAAGGAGAGAATGTGAAGAAAACAAGCTCTTGAGCCAAACCTTCAAGGAATTCACCCTCCTTGGCACAAGAACACGGGATTAAGGCTTGAAATCTTGCTACACTCTTGGTGGGTTTGAGAGAGATTGAGAGAATGAAAGAGTTTAAGAGAAGAGAAATGGGAGAATGTGAGAAGGAATAGGGGTTTGGCACCTTTTTTAACTCTCTTGGGTCTTACTAGGCTTTGGGTCCACTAAAGCCTATGGCTCGTCTAGTCATTCCCCAAAACTCAATTGGTCCAACTCGACTATTTTCCCTCAACAACCTAAATAAACACCAACAACACACTCCATTGGCTCAAGCACATTTTCTCAAGTTCCTTGAATTCAAATCGAAACTTCCAAGACAAACAACACAAAACAACAATCAAACAACAACTTATTTATTCATTTTAATTATTAAGGTCACATATCTAATTTCCACTTTTTAGTGATTAAAGCACTAAATCACACATTAAGAAAACACGGTGTTACAATTACTACCTCCGGTTCTATATATAAGCAACAAATAACTAAATCATTAAAACCAATAAAAATAGTTAAGTTAGTTAATTTAATTAATAATTATATAAATTTAAATTTTGTTCCAAAAATACCCTTGAAATAAAGTGCTTTAAGTGTTGACTATATTTAATGTAATTTCTCGTAACCCAACAACTGTTGAAAAATTGAATTTAAACCAAAATTACTAGAAATAATGATTTCCCACCAAAATTTAATTTAGATAAAATGGAAGAATTTGTAAATCATGATTTCCCACCATAATTGGACCTTTCATTTCTCTTTCATTCTCGTGTGAAAGTGAGACCATATGCATAGGCCATGGCAACACTAACACCTAATGAAGCCTTGGCCATGGCAGCGTTTGAAAGTGAGAGCATATGCATATATTTGAAAGTGCCACTTTCAGAATGTGAGCCCATGGCATCGTTTGCACCCGATGATGCTCAGGAAGCTTTGGCACCTAACAAAGCTCAGGAAGCATTTGCACTTGACGAAGCTAACAAAGCATTGACACCTGATGAATCATTGGCACATGTCGAAGCTAACGATGCGTTGGCATCAACCGTGGCACTGGGTGAATCCTTAGGCATTTATACATATTAATTTTAATTATTTGCCTATATATATTTATGTCTAATTAAAATCTTTCTTTTTGAACAACTATTAGCATAATAAAGGTCCCCATCGTTGATGCCCATTATTGGATGGATTGGAGCTATTCTTATGACCTTTGATTTAGGATTTAGACTCGTTAATCCAAATTTTTTTACTATTCGAGATTTTGTTATTTGCTGGGATGTTCATTTTTCCCATAGATTATATACTATCCTAATATATTTGTGCTAAAAGCTAATGTTTTTATTTTCTGTTTTGGATATGAAAAGTTGATAGTTTTTAATTTCTTTTATGCATTTTGATTGTTGTAGTTGTATTAAAAGTATAGAAGGTGAAACACTTTAGTTTTCTTGGAATTGCATTTTTATTAATGAACTCATTTAAATGATGAGTACCGGAGTTGAAAGCAATGATCTCATTGCCTGTCAAGTTATATTAACTCATGTCTTTTTAATTGATTTTGGTCTTCGGGTATCCATCTTGAGTATGCAACAAAGAATTTGGTATACAATACTTAAGGTTATTGACAAAATTTTGTAACTATGTAAATTACAATCCATTTTATGGTTATTGCAGTATTTGACTTCTTGTCATCAATGTGGGCTCGCGGCATGCTTTCTAACATTTAGGATCTTGCATGTTGTAGTTTTATTTATTTTTCTACATAAATAAGTTTATCAAAGTCTTGTGTTTCACGTGTTGCTTCATAGTGACAATTTTACTCTACTGTGCCTCTTGACTGGCTTCTTGGACCAAAGTCTAAACAGATCATATTGGGCTAGAGAAAGGAATGGACATTTTTCAATTACGATTGCTTACAAAAAAAATTTTATCGGCAAAAACAACATTATTACGAGTCTAACTTTGTACATTAAAGCTAGATGAAAGAGCTGAATACATATAGTTTGTATTTCTACAGCCCCTTAACCTGTACACACTACAAATCAAAATGCCTTAACATATAAATCCCTCACCCAGTACAGAACACGTAACATCTAACTTAAGCACCTCGATTAGTTTTGTTCCCCCCTTACTGCCAAATGCAACTCATTGCTAGACTCCCACAGTCCCACTTACTTATGTTGCAATTCTTGTCCAACGTCCACAAGTGACACTTGTTAAAATTTGCTACATTTTATAAAGGCTACTGGTCTGCTTCTTGACCTTTGCACCTTTGCTATGTGTCACCATAAGCCTTCTTCTTGGGAAGAGTTTCTACATCCAGGTTACAATTTTCAGCAGAATGAATGTACCCCAGGTTACAACTTTAATTTTTATCAAATTAGAGTATTGCAAAAGTCAAAATTGGAAGGTCGTACACTAATTATCATCGATGCTATTGTTAAAATATTTTTTCTTTATATTTTTTTAATTGACATATAAAATTGATTTAATATTTTTTTTCAATTTTATTCAAATTAAATTTATGATTAGTGTTAATGGTGCAAGAAATAGTATGTAAAATGAAATAAAATTCACACAATTGAGTTGAGTTTGATTATGTAAAAAAAATTACTAATTGGACAATGTATTTGGTTGCATAAACATAAACATGTTTATCACTAACAATCAAAAACTTGTTTTGCTTCTTATCACAAGATTTTTCTTCATCTAACTGCAACCTAAAACAAAATTCTAACAAAAATAAAGGTTACATTTTATATTTATGGTCTCAAAGTATATTAGAATTTGCTATATAAATTTTACCTAAACTTGTCGTTATTGTTTAACATCACAAAATTCTTAATTATGTATACTTCTCATTCTTACAAAATTGTCTTAAACTTATATGCAATATTTCTCCTATAATAGCATGTACATATAATTACTCTGAAACAAACAATATAAAAGAAAAACATAAAAGAATATATTGAGTAAAAGACTAATGAGTCAATACAAAGAAAATTACTTTAAATTGTTAGAAAAAAGGGTGATCAATAGAATAAAGTTGTACAATGGTACAACCAAATGCTTAGCAATCAAGCTTAAATAAGAGATAGCGATAAGTAAACTACGGAAATAAAAAAATAAAAAATCACTAAAATTAGAATAAGATGAACCAAAATGCTTATTCTTGTAACATTTTGCTTGAACTTATATAGAAAATGCAATCTATCAATCTAATGGCCAAAAGTTAGATACGGTAATATAATATTAATTTTAATTAATAGCTACAAATAATATTGAATTCAAAAAAACTTTCGTTCTTTGTTTTAATGTTATTTAATACTAATTTAATATAATTAAGTTAGTTAAATCCAATTAGGTCAATGACTATGTATTCGTCAATACCATTAAATTAGTTAAATATATATAGGTCATTTAAATTTGATTAGATTCGATCAACGGCTATTGTAAAATTCAAGTATGCATCAACGACTCACATTGGTTTTAGTCTATTTTCATAGATATATAATCATTTTAAATTTAACTACATACTTATAAAATCATTACTTTTAATTATTATTGTTCATGAAATATATTTTAATAACTAAATTAAAAATAAATTATAATGATATACATAATAGTTTATTTCTTAATTTCTATCCTTATATTATTATTAATTAAATAACATATTATGAATTATTTTAAATTTAACTATATATTTATAAAACCATTCCCTTTAATTACTATTGTTTGTGAAATATATTTTAAAGTAACTAATTTAAAAAAAATTGAGCATAAGTAGAAATATAATATGTAATGTTACTACTTAATATCAAAATTAATATTTAATTATCAAAATTGTATAATAAATAAGATGTTACTACGTACTTAATATCAAAATTAATATTTGATTTTCAAAATTATATAATAAATAGCATTAATGTGAACAATTTAATTCTTCATAAGTACAAATAGGTTCATTAAATTTAATTACATCCAATCTACGGCTATTGTAAAGTGAAAATATTGATCAACGACTAACTTTTGTTCAAGTCTCCTTTACTATATACTAGATTTGAAACCCGTGCGTTGCACAAGTTTGTTTAAATTATATATTTTTTTATATTTGTATTTATTATTATTTTAAAATATAGGTAAATAAATAAAATTTTCAATTTTTAAATATTTAATAGTAAATTAAGTATAATTACTTTAAAATTGAGAAAGATGACTAAATATGTTTTTAATTAAATAGATGTTGCTTTCAAAATATTAAGCATATTAAAAGTTATTATGATTTATTCTTTATTGTAGTAATAATAGTACAGTAATACCTATATGAAATGAATAAATTCAAAGTGAAAATAAGCATAATACATATGAATATATAAGTATTTAAATTTCAGTGTTCATTTTTGTTATTATAGATCTTATGTTAAAACGTACTTGATTTTTGTGTTTTTATAATTAATAATATTAAATATATTTATAATAAAAAATAAAATTGATTTTAAATTTGTTGAAACAGTATGATTTTTTAAATATTATATTTGTTAATTATTTTAAAATGATATTTTTAAGAGTTTAATGGTCATACACTGTGTTAGTGTAAAAGGTTTTACAATGGTGGTTTGTGATTGGATGATAGTGTAAAACTATTTTACACTATTAGTGCATGGCCTGTTTTCTCTATTTTTAATTGTTTAGAAGATATTAATTATAGTTATTTGATATTGTTTAAATTTTGAGTTGGTTAACTTAAACGCGACGTAAATTGAACACTCCTAATCAGTGTAATGAGATTAGTCTATTATTATTTCTGTTGTTCTTTGTTATTTAATTTTAATTTCATTATTTGCTAGTTTTTAAAATTATTTCTCTATAATGATTATTATATGTTTCAAACTTTATATTTTATAATTTAACTATTATAGTGATTATTTATCTATAAGAATTATTTGTCTATTACTAATTTTTTAATATTATTACATTTTACTTTATATATTGTTATAATTTTTTCCTCTGAATTCAAAATGGCAATATCGCTAATAATAATAACTATACTATTATTTCATACTTTACAACTGTTTTATATTTATGATATGTAATGGGTATTTATTATTTTTTAAGGTTGAATTTATAAGAATAAAAAATATAATATCTTATAATTGACCGTTATAAAAGAAATCTATTATTATATTTAATTATTATTATTTTCTTATTTTTATATTAATTATATATTAAATTTAATCAACGTAGTAAATTATGTACTATTTAATTGACCAATTTCATATATTATTTTACATAATTTACCTAAAAAAAATACATGTGAGGCTTTTGCATCAATTTAATTATCATTTTTAAAATGTTATATACATGTGAGGGGAAAATTATGAAATACAATTAAGTATACCTATTACTATTATTACTACCATTATATTATTATTGTTGTTGTTGTTGTTGTTGTTGTTGTTAAGATTTCAATTTATAAAAATAAAAAATTATAATGTTAAAATTGACCCTTACAAATTTAAAAAAGACTCTATTTATGATGATTATTATTAACTTTTAATTATTAAAATTGTGTAATAATTATCATTAATGAAATCAATTTAATTCTTTATTAAAATAAACCTTAGAGAGAGAGAAATTAGTCTATAATTAATTCATTTTATGAAATTAATTAATTTTTCTATCATAATTTATTTGAAACCATTAATGAACATTCAAGTAAATAATAAACTATATAAAGAATATGTATAAAAATTTAATTAGGCAATCAATTAAGTAGAAAAATAACAATAATTAATGGGATAATTTAACTATATAAAATTATTTAAATTGTGTTAAGTGAATTACATAAAAAATATAATAAAGAAGAGAAAATAATGAATAGAAGTAATATTATAACAATAATAAGCTTCCCTTTATGTTCTATTAAACAAAAAAAAATATTGTGAGTTAAAGATATAAAGTAAAAGTTAGATTTTTGAATTTTTATTGCTCAAGATGAGAATGACTATAAATATATACATTATTTATAATATAACATTAAAAAAATATAAAAACATATATGAAAATATTCAACAATAAATATATACATTATTATTAATTATTTTAAATTTAACTATTTTTGTATTAAATCTTTTAATTATTATTCATAAAACATGTTTTAAAGCAATCAATTAAAAGAATAAAATACATTTGAGCATATTATCTTTATACACACACACACACACACACACATATATAGGGTTTGCTAACGTACGCCATCTTATTTTTTAGTTGAAGTACATTATTCTCTCTATATATGTAAAGGAGAGTTGAAGAAAGCTCAACCATCGATCAAAACTTGAACATTACAATAGTGTCTGATCAAATCAAATTTAACGGACATAATTATGTTTAACGAAGAATTTAATTGCTTCCATTAAAGCTATTTATTATACAATTTATATATTTATACAAACATAAATATTATATTAATTGTTATGCTCAAATGTATTTTATTTTTTTAATTGATTGCTTTAAAACATGTTTTATGAATAATAATTAAAAGTAAAGATTTAATACACACATAGTTAAATTTAAAGTAATTAATAATAATTTATTTTAAGTAACAATTATGGATAGAAATTAAGAAATAAATTCTAATATATGATTCTATTTTATCTTCATTTTGGTTACTTTATAATATATTTTACAAACAATAATAATTAAAAAAGGATTTTTTAGATATTTAATAAATTTTTAATAATTTATTTAAAATAATAGTTAAAGATAGAAATTAAAAGAGAATTATTATGTATATTTATTAATATATATATTAATTTTATTATCTAATTTCTTAAATGATAATGTATATAAGAAATTTTAAATTATATATATCTATATTAAATTTATAAATAATTACTTTTTATTTCATAATATTTTTTAAATGTATAAATATAGCATTAAATATGATATTAATGCGTAGTTCAAGTCTATAAAATCTTTGTTTTTAATTATTATTGTTCAAAAAATATATTTTAAAGTAACAAATTAAAAAAAAAAACTTAAGCATATACACGTTAATTTATTGTTAATTTATATCCATAATTATTAATTAAATAAAATATTATAAATTGTTTACATTTAACTACATATTTATAATATTTAATTTTATTATTATGTTTTACAAAAAATGTTATTATTATAGTATTTATATATCTAACTTTTTTATCGTCTTTTAGTTTTGAAATATTTCTTATTAACATAAAACTATCAAAATTGTATGATAAATAGCTTTAATGGAAGCAATTAAATTCTTCATTAAAAATAATTATGTCTGTTAAATTTGATTAGCTTCGACGGCTATTGTAATATTCAAGTTTTGATTGATGGTTGAGCTTTCTTCAAGTTTCTTTTACATATGTAGAGAGAATAATGTACTTCAACTAAAAAATAAGTTAGTGTACGTTAGCAAACCCATATATATATATATATAGGGAACATGTCAAATGAGAAAGTTTTACGATGAGAAAATGAGAACTTTTAATAATAGCCCTTGGATCATAATTAAAACAAATTTGTAGCTGCGATTAAAACTCAATTAATCACCTCTTATGAGATTACTGTTGTCACTACCTCCGTCACCACCACCGCTGTTGCTACTGCCACCACCATATCGCCAGTGGTGGTAGCGGCGACGGTGGTGGCAGTGGTGGTGGTGGTGGTAGAAACAAGGGTGATGACATTGATGGTAGTGGCAGTAGTGGCTGCAGTGGCGGTAGAAGGGTGGCGGCGACGGTGGAGGCAGCAACAATGGTGATCCATAAGAGGTGTTTGATTGAGTTTTAATCTCAGTCATTCATTATTTTTAATTGTATTCTAATGGCTACTATTAATGGTTCTCATTCTCATTTTAAGAAATTTCTCATTTGAAACACCCCCTATATATATATAAAGATAAAGATTATATTAATTCTTATGCTCAAATGTATTTTATTTTTTTAATTGATTACTTTAAAACATGTTTTATGAATAATAATTAAAAGTAAAGATTTAATACACACATAGTTAAATTTAAAATAATTAATAATAATTAATTATTAAATTTAAATTATTATTAATTAAATAGTTTTACAAAATTTTAAAAATATATATCTATATTAAATTTAAAATAATTAATAATTATTTATTTTAAGTAATAAGTATGGATAGAATTAAAAATAATTAATTATTAAATTTAAATTATTATTAATTAAATCGTTTTACGAAATTTTGAAGTATATATATCTATATTAAATTTAAAATACTTAATAATAATTTATTTTATGTAATAATTATGGATAGAAATTAAGAAATAAATTCTAATATATGATTCTATTTTATTTTCATTTTGGTTACTTTATAATGTATTTTACAACAAAAATAATTAAAAAGGATTTTTAGATATTTAGTAAATTTATAATAATTCATAATAATTTATTTAAAATAATAGTTAAAGGTAGAAATTAAGAGAGGAATTATTATTATTATTATTATTATTATTATTATATATATATATATATATATATATATATATATATATATATATATATATATATATATATATCCACATTTTCTCTTTTAAATAATATTTTATAAAAACTAATTTTTTAAATGATAATATATAAAAGAAATTTTAAAGTATATATATCTATATTAAATTTAGAAATAATTACTTTTTATTTCATAATAAATTTTCAAATATATAAATATAACATTAAATAATATTTAATAGTATGAACACTTAATTTTATCTAGATAATTAAAAAATTAACAATAATAAATATAGAAGAAAAATATAATAATAATAATAATAATAATAATAATAATATTGGGCTTTTCTATTTTAAGTCCATAAATGAAAATAAGAGAAAGAGAAAAATAGAAATTAATAAAAATAAAATTTGGGTTAACAATTATGGCCAAATAATAAAATAAAAAAAGGAATTCTATAAATAAAAGAGTTTAGATTGATAACCCTTAGTCTAATTTTATTAAGGAAAAAAAAGAGAAAAAACATAAATAATGAAAATTTTAGAAAAACTTGCAGATCAAGTTACAGTAACTTGCAAAACAAGTTTAAAAAACCAAAATACTTATATATAGGGCATCAGGAAATTTTTGAGGGGATTACGTATTTCTCATAAACACATTTCTCACAAATTCTCTCTGGAAATCACACTTGAAAAAAAAAGAAAAAAAACGAAGCAGAGGTAGCAGAGGGGATACGAGAAAAACAAAAAAAGTAAAGAAGGGGTCTGGAAAATAAATTGGAATATGATCATGCTGTCACAGTGAAGAACATGTAGCGGAAGACCTCTGAGGCACATCTGTCTCTCACGTCAATCTCTGCGTTCCTCTTACTAGCAAAAGCTTGGAAGGTCCTATTCTACACCTCTTGCAGTTATTTCCACCATGTGATAGCTGCTTATCTAGCTATGGAACGAAATGATCTCTGTAGCTAGTTTCCTTTCTGGTTTTGTATATAAATCTTCTTTGATTGAGTTTTGTTTTGATTATTTATCTGTGCTAATAAGCATCTCACAGATATTCTATTGAACTAGCATCATCATTGTTTTTCTTCATTTGTTGTTGTGTGCATACTCAAGTAATCGAATCTCTCGCGCATTCTTCACTCACGTCGCACACCTAAATCACTACTCTGCATTTCACCATGAACACACACACATACACTGTTCAAACTTTTATACAAGGAAATGCACATAGACCTCAGATTTCATGAATAATAAACAATAAACAACAATACAATAAAAATATAGTGAGCACAAGACGCAGACACTTTCATCCTTCACTGCAATAGCAATTTTCCCAGATCTGAACCCGAACTTCAGAACGAAATCACATACGCATTCAAATCCACAATCACCGCACGTGTTCATCACAGATCAAGAGTGAAACAAAAAGAAAAATAATAAAAAGAAAAGGAACTGAAGTAACGCCATCCTTGCGCTTGCGCTACCACCACCACGCGTCTTTCCTCGCGCCACCGTCACGACACACGCCGAAGCCCCTGCGCAAGCTCCTCGGATCCCTTTTAGTGCCTCCCTGCGCCGATTGGCGCCGAGCTTCCGCGAGGCTCCACCGCAAACCCCCACCGCACCTCCGCCAAACACTGCGACGTCGTCGCGTACCAACAGATCTGCAAATCACCACCACGCAATCGCGATGGCGAGTCCATTGTAGCTCCGTGCGTGTTCTCGCGTTCCTAACGCCGACATTGACACCATCCATAAACCACCTTGTCATCACAGATCCACAGCCACGCCGTCACGACGTCTCCATTCCCACCGCACTATTTCCGTTTCATCACCGTCAAACCGCAGCAACGGTCGCCGTCGTCAACGCTTTGGCCATTGTCGCGAAGCCTGTAACTCGCGCCGTTTCTGCTACGACGCAAAGCTGTTCTTGCGCAAGGGCTCCTCTCATCCATGTGATCACTGTCACCGGAGCTAGTCGCTGGGAGCTTGCACAGGGAAGAGGATGGCGCCGCAAGTAGCCTCTCTGGGTTTGGTTCTTGTGGGGGGATTATGGGTTGACTATCCCTTTACCCTTGCTTTGGTCTGATGGGTTGTGGACAGATAATGGGCTTGACCCATTGTTGTCATAAGAATTGTTCCTCCCCTAGTAGTAATGGGCTTGGTCCATTTGTTTTTAATTATCAGAATTTTCAAATCCAATTTCTATTCTAGCCCTCTTGTGCTTTTATAATTAAATAAAGATAAAGTAATAATAAATTTAAGCATAATTAGTAAATGTTTGCTTATAATAATTTAGTTTAATGAATGTAACCTGCACAACCCGTAAAAAAGTATTTTAATAAAGAAAAATAATAAATAAATAAATAAGTGAAGTAAATAATCAAATTTGATAATGTCCATCTTGGATGCACTTCCTATTTGGACATTGTCAAGGTTTCATTATTTTTTTTAAAATACCTTTTTAAAGAAAATGTATATAGATAAATGTATTTTAGATGAAATTAACAAAGAGGATTTAATGATAGTCATTTTGGATGTACTTCTTATTTGACTATTATGAAAATCTTAAAAGGTGAAACGATAACCATTTTAGATGCAATTCCTATTACTACCCATAATAAAATACAGCTCGAGCATTAATTAAAGAAGACACATATGATATTGCATTGTAAAAATGTTTGGTAGAGAGGAAAGAAATAGATAGGAAAGAAATAGGTTAGAAATAAGTTAAGAGGTGAGAAATATATAAAAAATAATTTGAAATTTTAGGTTGTTTGGTAGGAGAAAAATAGATAAAAAATAAGAGAAAAATAGAAAAGTAAATAAATATAGGTAAAAAATAGAGCAAACATAAGTAGTGAAACGCAATGAGACCCACCAAAAATTTTAAAACTTCTCACTTATTTCCACTTAACCAAACCATTTAAATTTAAAAAAAAAAAAAAAAAACTCTTCTCTCCTCTCTTCTCCACTTAACCAAACAAAGCAATGATGTATAACTTTTAGAAAAAGTAAACTAGAAAGGAAAATTAGCTTCCTTGAAATCTTAGCCTCTGTCTGAATGTTCACAAAAAATGTTAATCGAAAGTAAAATGAGGGAGTAAAAGAAAGATGATTCTATTTTCCGAGACTAGAAACAAATCACAGAGACTCACGAGTCTCCTGTTCCTCACTTGAACCACGCGCTCACATATACGTGCCTCACGCATGGTGTTGGTCGCTGGTAGGTTCTATACATAAAACACAACATTATCCCAAAATCAATGTTATGATATGACTTCATTAAAACTATTGGTAAAAAAATTCTAATCGTATCAAAATCCTAAAGTTTAATCTGTGACGCCATAAAATTTCTCGAGTGGACAATCGTAAGAGAGATGAGACAAAGGAGAGAGAGAGAGTATAAGAGTATTATTTTTCAAAAGTGAAAACAACTGGAAACCCCCTCAACACTACCCAAATGAAAAATAGAAATACAAAATTAAAAATGATAAATATACAAATAATTTGGTGTAAGAAGTGAAAAAAAAGAGAGACAATGAAAAAATTAACATGAGATAGAACGAAAAATAAAAAAATAAGTTGAAAGAAAAATAAAAATATTATGTAAATACATTATTATTATTATTATTCTGCGAATATAAAATATTTGTACAGATAATACAAGGATAATAGTACCATGTGCAGATGTCATGGCTCTAGTCATGAGACAAAACCATTCAAAGCACGTCTGTCACAAGTCGTCCTCTCTCACGACATTCCTATATATATATACATGCATATCCATATGAACAAACATGCAATTTAAAGAAGCAAACATCCTAGTACAAACCCAACGAACCGGATACAGATACAGACTCTGCGTTGTTTTCTTGTGTTACTTGCAAAACGCAGAAAAATGAGCTGGTGGTGGGAAAGAGCAGCTGGCAACGGGAAGGCAAGTAATTCATACCACACTCTCCATTTTGAAAAGAGAAATGCTATTAATTAACACTTTCTCAAAGATTTACTACTGATTAGAATTTATTAGAAATAACAAATTTGAGTAGGTTTCATTAGAGAAACTCACTAAACAAAAACAGAATCTACTAAAATTTATGACTTTTAATAAATTTTAATCAATAGAAGAAAAAATATTAGGAAAATAATGTTTCTAACATTTCTTTTCAAAAAATTATTAGATGGTTTGAATATATGATCCTGATCGATCTTTAGATAAAACCAAATCGAATTTTTTTAATTTATAAAAAAGTTTAATAAAACTGTATTATTTACCTACCATGTAGAAATTAGTTAGAACGAGTACCTAATAATTTCTTGGTTCTCCGTTTCCCCTTAGTTTTGTTCTAACATTTTACGCTTTCCTTTTCCTTCTAATTTTTTCGTGCCTATGTCAGACCACAAAAGCAGACGAACCTGAAGCCCCGCGAAGCTTCCAGAACGTGGCACTCGTTATAGGCGTGACCGGCATCGTGGGCAACAGCCTGGCCGAGATTCTCCCTCTCCGCGACACCCCCGGGGGTCCATGGAAAGTCTACGGTGTGGCTCGCCGCACCCGACCAAGCTGGAACGCCGACAACCCAGTCCACTACATCCAGTGCGACATCTCCGACCAAAACGACGCCGAATCGAAACTCTCCCCTCTAACCGACGTCACCCACATCTTCTACGTGTCCTGGGCCAGCAGGCCCACGGAGGCCCAAAATTGCGAAGTGAACGGCGCCATGTTAAGGAACGTCCTCCGCGCGGTGATCCCAAACGCCCCCAGTCTCCGCCACGTGTCACTTCAAACAGGCGCCAAGCACTACTTGGGACCCTTGGAGCTCTTCGGTAAGATCAAGCCCCACGAGCCACCCTTCACGGAGAACCTGCCGCGACTCGACGCGCCGAATTTCTATTACACCCAGGAAGATATTTTGTTCGACGAGGTTCGCAAGAGGGAGAACTTGACGTGGTTCGTTAACCGACCACAGGTCATCTTTGGTTTCTCTCCTTATAGTTTGATGAACCTCATTGGGACCCTTTGCGTTTACGCTGCTATTTGCAAGCACGAGGGCGTTCCGTTGTGGTTTCCGGGGACGAAAGCCGCGTGGGAGTGTTATTCGACGGCTTCGGACGCGGATTTGATTGCGGAGCAGCACGTGTGGGGCGCGGTGGATTCTCGTGCGAAGAACGAGGCGTTTAACTGTAGCAATGGGGATGTGTTCAGGTGGAAGCACGTGTGGAAGGTGTTGGCGGAGCGGTTTGGGATAAAGGAGTATGGGTTTGTGGAAGGGTCGGATTTGAGGTTGTCGGAGATGATGAAGGATCAGGGTGCAGTGTGGGAAGAGATTGTGAGGGAGAATAAGTTGGTTCGCACCAAGCTTCAAGAGGTTGGGGACTGGTGGTTTGCGGATGTTGTCTTGGGAATGGAGGCCGCGTTGGATAGCATGAACAAGGCAAAAGAGCACGGGTTTTTGGGGTTTAGGAACTCTGAGAATTCGTTTGAGAGGTGGATAGATAGAACCAGAGAATATAAGATTGTGCCCTGACTGAGTGTTTGGAGTGTGACGTACGTGGGAGAGCTCTTCTTGTTCTGAGTTTTTTTTTTTTTTTTGGTTAATAAATGAAACCTGAGGGAAGAGTGGTTACTTGTGGGTGTATCCGTGTTTATGTTCTGTGTTATGTTTGAAATAATGCTGCATGCATGCCGTTTCTGTGGCTGCTGTAGTTGGAAGACGAGTTTATAAATTTCTGTGAGTGAATTTGTGACCCTATCTATTTAAGTAGTTCAGAGTCCCATAGGTGCTCTATTGATATGCCTTTGTAGTAGGCCGTTGATAACAATAGGACAAAAGGAATAATGAAAGTATCGTCTTGAATTTGTGCATGCTATAGTAAAAGGAAAAAAAGTTTATGAACATCTAGGTACTCAAAAGAATTGATACTTAGAGAGAGAACCAAAAAAAAAAAAAATGCTAGAAAAAAATTAATAAAATAAATGATATCATATGATAGAAAGAGAAATAAAAAGAAATTATAAGTGTGTTGATAAAATATTTGAAAAATAATGATAGACACATATGATATTGCGTTGTAAAAATGATAATGTATAATTTTTAGAAAAGCAAACTAGAAAGGAAAAGTATCTTTCTTGAAATCTTAAGCTTCTGTCTGAATGTTCACAAAAAATGTTAAATCGAAAGTAAAATGAGGGAATAATAGAAAGATGATTTTATTTTACCGAGACTAAAAACAAATATTATCTTATTTAACTTTTAAAGATATTATAAGTTATAAAATATATATAATTTTATCTTTTATATAATTATTCGTAGTAAAAAATTGTAATTTATATAATTAAATATGTAAAATAAAATGCTGAGTAAAGAATTAATAAATGAAATTTTTAATATGTAAATTTAATTGATTTTAAATTTAGATTAATAAGCATTTCAATTTTGTTACTTTGAACTATTTTATGAATGAAAAATTAAAAATTATATTATTTTTCGTATATATTTAAATTTAGAATAACTCATAACAATTTATTTAAAATAACTACTAAATATATAAATTAAGAAATAAATTATATACTGTATATTTTAATCAATACACACACACACACACACACACAGAGAAGCTAATCAATTTATATATATTATTTATTTAAAATATATTTTATAA
Source organism: Spatholobus suberectus (assembly GCA_004329165.1). Taxonomy (NCBI): domain Eukaryota; kingdom Viridiplantae; phylum Streptophyta; class Magnoliopsida; order Fabales; family Fabaceae; genus Spatholobus; species Spatholobus suberectus. The sequence continues at coordinate 6,486,152 of CM014733.1, forward strand.
ACTAATGCTTTTGTACATAAAAAATTTAGCGTTCTATTTTGTTTCAAAATATTTGTTACTGTAAAAAAATTAAGAAAATAATATTTTTCCTATAATACCCTAATTTTTTGATATATCATCTAATTACTTAAATGAATTCACTACTACATTCTAACTTTTTTAATAAAATTGTTTTTATAAAAAAAATCATATTATCATTGTAATTTCTGTAATTAATATTTTTCTTAAGAAATGTGAAAAAATATGAGAAGAAAAGAGTAATATTTAATATACTGTTTTGCAGTTAATTATAAATAGATAAATACTAACCAATTCCCTAATAACCCTACTTAAGAAATCTAAAATAAGAAAAAGGAGTGTTATAAACACTCTCTTTAATATTTTTTTCAATACATTCTCTTCTATTACTTAAAATTCATGAGTTCCATTAGTTCGGAAATGAGACCCGCTAAATAAGAATTTTCATGAATTTTATCCAGTGAGTGTAAAAAAGATAATGTTGTTAGCATTTAAAAAAAAATTATTAATATATCCTACCATAACTTTCGATGCATCTCCAAGATGATTTTTGATTAAAATTTTTTATTATTGATTCTGTAACAAATGTCATTAAGACACTGGTTACTAAGGAAACTGTTAGGTAAAAGTTAGATGACTCAAATCTCCATGCATAGTTTAAGTCTAATTTATTGAAATAAAATATAAGTTATCTCATTATTATATATTCATTTTCTCTTTCATCTTACTTCTAGTTTATTTATTTTTTCTATTTCTTTCTTGATTTCTCATTATATAATTTGTCACATCTATCACTTTCTTTTTCAATTCTCTTCTTTCTATCCATACATCCATTTTGGGATACATTCCTAATTTTCCTATGTGGGAAGATATGAAAAAAAAATGTCAATGCCGACAATCCGGATGCTGTTAACAAGACCCTTACAAATATATTATATTTAAAGCACTTAAAAATGAATTGATGGTGGCTGACGAAACTAGCATGTAACAAATGTCCATTTTGCCGTTGCTCTATTTTTTAAAATATTCCATTCAAAAATTATTCTTAAACACCCATGACAGCTGTTTGATACCTAGGAGAGAAAGAGAGAGAAGAAAACTATATAGAACAAAACTTACATTCTATAGATATTATTTGTGCTATTTTTAATTAGAATTAAAGTTTTACTTTAGTAATTCACAAAATAAAAGTTTACATTAAAAAATTATATAAATTATTAAAGTGAAACTTTAATTTTAATTAAAAATCAGCACAAACTACCTATGAAACTGTGTATAAGTTTTGTTCGTATAATAAGTAATATAATGTAATAAAAAAAGGGTAACAAAGATAATTGATTAATGTTAATGAGGTATATAAAATTATGGATATCTACATGTCATTACCCTATTCCATTTCCTCTTCCTCCTGCCTCTTCAGTCGTTCTGATTTTGTTCTCATTCTCTTGTTTCCTTGAAGATGTCGAAACTCAACGAAGCACCACAAAGCTACCAAAGCGTGGCACTGGTTTTAGGCGTGACAGGCATCGTGGGCAGCAGCCTTGCCCAGATTCTACCTCTTCCTAACACACCCGGTGGTCCATGGAAGGTTTACGGTGTGGCTCGCCGTACCCAACCAAGTTGGAACGCGGACCACACCGTGTACTACATCCAGTGCGATGTCTCCGACCAAAACGACGCCGAATCGAAGCTCTCATGTTTAACCGACATCACTCACATCTTCTACGTTTGCTGGACCAGCAGGCCCACGGAGGCCCAAAACTGCGAAATCAACGGTGGCATGTTAAGGAACGTCCTACGCGCTGTCATCCCAAACGCTCCCAAACTGCGCCACGTGTCCCTTCAGACAGGCGCCAAGCACTACGTAGGACCTTTCGAGCTGTTCGGTAAGATTGATCCCCATGACCCACCCTTCACGGAGGACTTGCCACGACTTGACGCACCGAATTTCTATTACACCCAGGAAGATATCTTGTTCGACGAGGTTCGTAAGAAGGAGGGGTTAACGTGGTTCATTACCCGACCGCATGTGATATTTGGTTTCTCCCCTTATAGCTTGATGAACCTCATTGTGACACTCTGCGTTTATGCCGCTATTTGCAATCACGAGGGTGTTCCCCTGTGGTTTCCCGGGACCAAAGCTGCGTGGGAGTGTTATTCCACGGCTTCGGATGCTGATTTGATTGCGGAGCAGCACATTTGGGCTACGGTGGACCCTCATGCGAAGAACGAGGCTTTTAACTGCAGCAACGGGGATGTGTTCAGATGGAAGCATCTGTGGAAGGTGTTGGCGGAACGGTTTGGGATAAAGGATTATGGGTTTGTGGAAGGGTCGGATTTGAGGTTGTCGGAGATGATGAAGGATAAGGGTGCAGTGTGGGAAGAGATTGTGAGGGAGAATAAGTTGCTTCACACAAAGCTTCAAGAGGTTGGGGACTGGTGGTTTTCGGATGTTATCTTGGGAATGGAGCCCGTGTTGGATAGCATGAACAAGGCTAAAGAGCACGGGCTTTTTGGATTTAGGAACTCTAAGAATTCGTTTGGAAGTTGGATAGATAAGACCAAAGCTTACAAGATTGTGCCGTGAGGGTTTGGATATGGGTGTGGTAGGACTCTTGTACTTTGAGGTTTTTTTTTTTTAGTTTCTGTTAATGAATAAGACACGTCCATGTTTTTGTTCTGTTTGTAATAGTGCTACCATTTCTATGTCTGCTGTAGTTGGGAGATGAGTTTATAAGTGAATTTGTGGCCTATTCATCTAGTCTAGCCCCATTTTACTACCATATCTGTTTGTTTTGCATTTATAGTAGTTCGTTGATAACAAATGGAAAAGAATTATGAACGTATCATCTTGAATTTTTGAACATGCTAGACTAACAGCTTTGGAACAAAAACCACAGCTCTAGCATCAAGAAGACGGGTGATACACATTACCATATCAAATAGGCCAATCCCCATTATCATCTCCATCTTACTACATTGTATAGTACAACAGAGAGCTCTTCATGGACAATTTTGAAATGAGAAGGGAAAAGATTGAATAGCACAAAAACAAAAAATTGAGTAAGTGCCTATGGTAGACTCTAACAGTAATCCCAAAGCTTAAGGGAGAACCAAAAAATCTAACCTATCTCTCCTGCTCAAGTGACATAGGGGACTATATGAACTTGCATCAAAAGTTTGTCTGTACCTCGTGACGTCTCCAGCTACAAATTGATAGATCGTGTATCTACTATATCTTCCTTCTACATTGCGCGGAATGCAATTAAAGCTGCAGGATGCCAATAAGTGTAAGCCGCAATATATATCGTATATAATAATAATAATAATAATGCAAGCATGTGAGGCATGTATAGTGGGCAGACAAAATTTCAAACAGTTACCAAGAATGGACCAAGATGTAAGCTTAAGGTTGTTTACGGAAAAAAGGAAAATCAGTTGGTAAACACAGCCAAAATAGGGCAAGCATGTGAGACATGTATAGTGTGGGTGGGCAGACAAAATTTCATACAGTTTCTAAGAATAGACCAAGATGTAAGCCTAATGTTTAGGGAAAAAAGAAAATCAGTTGGTAAATACAGCCAAAATAATGCAACCATGTGAGGCATGTAGTGTGGGCACACAAAATTTCAAACAGTTTCCAAGAATGGACCAAGATGTAAGCTTAGGAGGGTTTAGGGAAAAAAGAAAATCAGTTGGTAAATACAGCCAACTATAAAAATTTATTCATAAATTATTGAAAAGGGGCAAAACTAACAAAAGTTACACACTTCACATTCACATTACAGACAATTCGTACATGATATTTGGAAGCCCCCCGCAAAAAGAATGCCCATTGCATAATAAAGTTTAGTAAATTCAAAATAACCTCATGTCTATGTGAGAAATAAACAAGCTAGGCAACAAACTAATGAAAAAAGATAGAAAAGCATGAAAAGATAGCAACAGGAGTGACTTTTGCAAATAATGTGAACAATATTGGAAGAATAAAAAAACAGAATGATGAACAGCTGCTTAGGATGAGGAGAAGCAAAAGTAAATTGTTAGCAAAAAAGGCCGTACAAATAATTGAAATAATAATAGTAATAATAAAAAGAGTTATAAGGTAAAATTTCTCAATTTCCCAAGTTGTAAGAAGTTGTTCAAAAGAAATTCCACTGCATGCAAGTACATCCAATGTATGCAGGAATACAGTACACTGCATGCAAGTACATACAATCATACCAACAGCTTACCAATAAAACAAAGGAGAACAACAATCCAAACCGCTATTCGAACAGGCTGACTGTATTGCATTTGGTATTGAGATCTTTGAAGCTGTCTCCGAATAGCACCGTACCATCCATAGAGTTGCTCGTCATAGCATTCATCAAAACTATCCAGGCCACTCTTACTTCTTTCACAGCGTGCATTGGTGCCCTTTTTTCAGTAAAAGGAAAAAAGGAATTACATATCAGCAATCCAACAAATGTATTAAAATACACTCAAGCAAGACTCCATTATGAGAGAAACAAGAAGTGCAGATTAAGAACTCACCCTATTCAATTCAGCTGTTGGAAGTAGTGCACTATCAGTTTCTTTATGATGACCCACTGCTTTCAGCTTTCCATAACCATTCCTAGGCCACTTCAACTTAGAGACGGATTCCATGGAACTAAGAAATCCTGATAAACTGGGTACCTTATGCATTGGACCAGAAGAACCGCTGGAGGAACTCGCCTGCTGTGCATCATCACGAGCTGAAATTTTCCAAAAACCAATATCAGCACTAGCACTGGCTGCCCTGCGATGCCCATGAGACATCTGCTCCTTTGATTCACCCCATCCAGACGAAACATGAAAATCCTTCAAACAATTTACTGGCCAAAACTTTATCATTTAATTGTGGATCTTCAATGTCCCTTAAGTTAGACCAAGTGGGATCATTACTTTCAGCTGCTGGCATTCCTGAAAGAAACAAAGCAAGCTCATTCTGTTCTCCTTCATCTAAGTGCAACCAAGGCAGAGATGCCTTGCTTCCCGGAACGACTGATTCACTTAACGAATGCTCAACTTTCATTATCTTATCCTCAATGGCAGTGATAAAATCACGGTGCCTATTTCTCGCTTCCTCACTTGAGCTTTTGCTATAACTTGACCTCACTGCCCGTTCAAATTCCTCTAACTGCATGGCCCACCAAAGATGCAATCATATAGCCATTTCAACAACAAAATATGTCAAATGAACTAGCTATTTTAGTAGCATATTTACAGGAATTACCTGCCATTTGGCAGTGCCAAGTGCAGTATGTAGATCTCTGCACAATTCATCAGAGTTCCACATGCTAGACCCATCTTTTGTTGCGTGTATCCATGTCCTATATGTAGATTCCATTCTTGAAAAAACAATAATAATAAATCAACAACAAGAAATCATAAGATTGTGCACACAAATAAACTTAAAAATTTCAAGCTTCTCAATTCTTTGTATTCAATATTCAATAGAGTAGAAAAAGGCACAAATTAAGTAAGTTCTACTTCTATAGTTCTATCCCTATATTTCCTCTTCAAAACCAAATAAATTACAAATTACACAAAGGCACAAAGCTAATTGGAACAAAAATCGAACAAAGTTTATGGTAAATACGCAAATGGATATACCTGTCTGCAGATTCCTGAACTTCTTCGGCAGCGTTAAAGAAAGGATCCTTTTCCCACCGGTCAAAACTCGACGCCATGAACAAATATGGTTTGCTTCAAATTTCGAATAATAATCACAATAATTTAAAAAATTGAGAAAATTAATGAACCGGATGTATAAAACCCTAACTGAGGAAATCTCTATTGCAGTCACCAATTAATAAAAATGGTTTACGATTCGCGGGTGGGTCGTGAATTAAACACCAGAAAAGATAGGAAAAAAAATGAGGAATCCGTGAGAACAGTTCTGATTAGCTGTTTAGTTGGCCGAGAATGAAGCGAGTCCAAAATGTAAATAGGACAAGGGTTGTTCTTGTGACCTTCGTTTATTGTTTGTTTTTCCGCCAATTTTTATTTTATTTATTTGGGATGCAGTCAACGAGATTTTCTCATGGGTAAAGGGAAAGTGGGAAACTATGGTCACATGTGGATGAGGAAGAGTAGCCCAACGCGTAATAATTGCAATGGTCAATAAAGTACTGCCTCATCCTGCTTCGCTTTGCGCTCTTTCTATTGCTACGAAACAACTTGTGGAAGGTTCGGTTTTGAAGAGGGGATGAAAATGGCCTGATTATATTATTTCATATTTGATTTTGATCATGGTCTTTTTAGTTATTATGAAGAATTGGATGGAAGTTGTTGAAGCTTGGCTCTATGGTAGGTCATGTTTTCCACATACATGCCTTGGTGAGCTTGATAAAAAATTAAAAAGAAAAATATACAGCATATTGTGTATATCGCTTATATACCTTTGAGTTTAATTAGATTCATATTAAAATTGTTTAAAGCTCAATTATGCTCATTTATTTTTTTAATTGCGTGACTCAATTTTCAAAGATCAAAAAAGCCCTTTGTCTGAAAATGTCTACTACATTAAAATATATTCGTGAAGGGTAAGTTTTGGTCAATTAAACTTACGGAGTCCGATTTTTCTTTTTTATACATATGGACTCTGACTTTCGGTTCTATTAACTACATCCTGAATATTTTCATTACATCTTTACTTAATCAGGGACTCCATTGTATTCAAGCTAAATTGGCTCTGGGAATTCAAGTTGTTTGGAAGATTGGTGTTCAAGTTCCATACTCAAGTACGTATTATCCGCTTCGGTACTCGTGAACCTTAAAAGACACTTCAATGGGTTAAGGACTGAGGGAAGAATATGTTTATAAACTACTCTTAACTTGATTCCGAAACCATGTGAGACTATTTTGATATACTGGAACAATTGGATGAGTGCTAGTGAGAAGAAAATATTATGGTCCTTGATAAACTAGCAGGCATGATGACGTTATAAAAACCAATGATTAATGGTATGTTTGAAAACCCATTACAACTCAGTTGAACGGAGGTTTTCCATGTGTTGACGTTCAGTCCCACTGAACAAAACAAAAATACAAACAGTCAAACACAAACAAAGGCTCAGTGCTAAAGTGGTTTGTTCAAGAGCTGGTTGGTCAACCGTTCAGCAATCTTCACATGTGACATACCATTTTTCAGGCTCAGTATCAACACATGTTTGGCATAGGTAGAGGGCAGAAGGAAAATTTAAAGATAATTTTTGGCTGTCATTTAGATGGCAAGATGTTCTGCATCATCTTGAAACATATGACGATAACTGCCGACTCATATATGTATAAATATCAGCACTTAATTCCAACATTCATTGAAGTTGATTGAATTGTCTTTTGTTTCATGTTGAGCCATCTACTGGCTAGTATTTATCCAAAGCTGTTGTCTATTAGTGGAAAGTTCAAAAATTTGTTCAAAATAATTAGTCTGTAAAATATTTTCCTAGACTACAAGTTTTACTTCTGTGAAAAACATAAGAAAGTTAATTGTTTCTTTTTATTCATTCATTCATTTATTTGATTCTGATGCTTGATCAACTGTATCTACCTATGACTACTAACTCTTTTGTTGTAATGGAGTTCACATGGGATTTTGTTTTGGAATTTTCTTTGATGACTACAATGAGTACCATGAAGAACTTAAAGTTCCATTGACATCATCTTGTGAAGTTGAAGCCTAGTGGAATCTATTCAATATTCAATTTAATGGCCTGTGTGGAGGTAGTCCATTTTTCACACTGTTTATTACCATCTGGTGTCTCATGCACTTGAGAATTAGATTTATTCCACACAATTAATTACTTTGCCTATTATAGGTTTTGTTTAGGAGAAGTTAGTGAATGTATAAAACACACATATTGGCAGGTCAGAATATGGAGGAGGACTCTGAATAATGTTTAGACTAAAAAAAGAGGTTTGATTTTCGCATTAAAAGTTATACTATCTTATATAACTTTCAAATTGAAGGTGAAAACAGTCAAGGGTCAAAACAAATTCATCTTTCTTTTTTTGTTTTTCTATTAGAAGGTGTGGATTTGAGCTAGAAATAGTGTAAGTTTGGTAAATTTTTAATATTATTTCTTCTCACTATAAAACGTATTTTAATATAAAATTTGTAATTATAATTAATTTAAGCAAACATCTTAATTATATTTAACAAACATCTTAAGATCTGCTACACCTCCACATGGAGTAGGGGTGTTCGCGATTGGTTTGAATCAGTTTTTAGCTAAAAAGTCATCCGATCCAAACATCAACAGAGCATGCGGTTTAGTTCGGTTTGGATGGCTTTCATAAAAAAAAATCTGATCTGATCCGATCCGATCCAATAAATGTAGTTTGGATTGAATCGATAGATTCAATTTTTACCAACAATCTTTACTGATTTTTTAATTTCTTATTTAATGGATGCCTTTACCTAGTTACAATCATAAAATTACCTATGTTTCTATTTTCTAAATCCATACATGAGAAAAATAAGATATGTAAAAAAAAATAAGAAAACTAGCAAATAAACCTAGCAAAAAAAGTCTTATACATCCAAAATAAAAATTCATAGCTAAGTGATGAAATATTAAATGTGAATGAGAGAAAACAATTCAACAAAAAGGAGTTCTATTTTAGAATTTTTTGAATAAAAAATATTATCAATGCATAACATACTAAATGTAAGGTCATTTACAAAGCATATCAATAGGCTCACTCGCACAACGCACAACATTATATAATATTACATTAATTCACTACTTATATTTCGGTTCGGTTCCAAAGCTACTAACCAAAAATTAAACCGAACCGATCAATTACACTACAAAACAATCTAAAATAATTTGGTTTATTTTGATTTTCAGTTATTTGGATTAGTTTTTGATTTTATTTTTTTAAAATCGGTTTAGATTTAAACACCCTTATAATGGAGCCTGCGTAAAAGTCACCACTCTCTGCGTTAAGGATAAAATAAAGTGAGGCGTGCAACAAGAAGGGAAAAGCCAAACAGAAGCATCCCAGTATAAAAAGTGAATACGCATGAAGCAATAAAGAAAGAAGTACGAGTTAACTGACTGAAAAAAACAAAATCTTTAAAGATCATATGCCCAGTGAATTAGATACGCACAAAATAAAGTGTCGGTTGTGTGCGTACGAATTAGATGCGCGTGACCTATCAATCTATTTTTTATATATAAATTACACAACACAATTTGGAGAGTATTAGTAATTACAAGAATTAAACTCTTAATAAAATATAAAAGTTATTCATACGGGATAAAATACTAGTAAATTTTAGAACCTCGCTTGCTAAGTGAAGATCAGAGAAGAAGTAAAGACTAAAAGGCAAAGCAGGGAAGATATGAATAATAAAAAGCCATTATCATACAAACAGATGCGCGATTACCTTTTTTCTATGTACAGTTATCATTATTCCATGCTAAGTGTTCTCCTGAACTTCGGCCTAACAAATAAAAACAGCAAAGTGATGACACATAACAAGTAACAACAAACTCTGTGAGGCCAGGCCGGGCTCCTTGCTGGGCCCAAAACCATTTCACATGGGCCACACTTTCCAGAGCCCATCCACCAAGAGTCAGCACAGCATTTAAATAATAATATATATCTGACTCATCACTCATGTCACGTCATGTCCAGCTGAACGCAATTGGACTGACAACCCTATGCTTTCCATCCGTCCATTCCAAACGTGCAAAGCTGCTCGTGCCAGACGGCATCGAAGTGTACGTAAACGACACCGTATAGCCCTTCTTCTCGTACAGCTCCGCGAAACTCAGCGTTTCCGGTTCCACCACGATCTTCACCGACGAAGCCCCCGACGACACCGAAGCTTTATATATTCCCGCTGCACCCACATTAGTCAGAACCCTAGAGTATTTCACAGTCTTCGGAGCATCCGAACCTCCCCCAATCCCCGAAGCTGTTTCCAAAGGAACCGCAAACGACGGGTAATTAAAATCCTCCACTCTGTACTCCTTCTTCGGGTCACAGGCAAAGTCCCTCCTCGCGGCAAGCTTGATTTGAAACGACGTGTAGTTCAAGGCGCAGAAGAAGTTTAAGTAGCCGTCCACGTCGGCATCATAGACGAGACCAGGATCAAGGGCAGCCACGGGATCCACGTGTCCCGCGCCGTAATCAAACGGCGTCGCAGGTTGTCCAGTTGCGACATCCTGAATTGTTTCGCCGTTTTTGTAACTCGCGTACGCCGTGGTCATGAGTGCGGACCTTATGGCAGCAGGGCTCCATTGAGGGTGCGCCCCTTTGAGAATCGCGGCTAAGCCACTCACATGTGGGCACGACATGGATGTTCCAGAAATTATGTTGAAGCTGACGTGTCTGTTATCCACGGTCAAACCGGTTGGTCCAACCGCACCGGTCCAACCTGCTAAAATGTTGACCCCGGGAGCTATTAAATCCGGTTTGAGAATCTTCGGAGTGAGAGGGTTGGGTCCTCTGGAGCTGAAAGCCGCTACAACTGGGGAAGGTTGAACCTCCAAATGGGTCCCTAAGAAGGCAATTTTAGCGGTTGGATTGGGAGAAGAGGAAACGTAGTTCTTCAAAATCTGGCTGGATTTTTGGCCTAGAGACACAGCAGGGAGGAGATGAGGGTCAGCAACTAACTCTTCTCCGAACGCTTCATTGTTCGCCAAAATCATTCCAGCACCCCCCGCAAGCTTAACCACCAAACCCTTTTCCACCCTCGGATTCCCCCCTCTCTCACATATCACAATTTTCCCTAAAACCTTTTCGGGAATCAGAGAATCTTGTAAACAAAGATACCCCACGGAAGAGTTACTCGCATTCCCAGCGTAAACAAGCGGAAGCGGCGAATCCGACAAGGGTTTACCATTATAAAGGGATGCCCCAGTGTATGTCTTCCCGGTTCCGAGGGTTATGTACGCGGGGAAATCACGGTCAATAGTTCCCGCTCCCACTGTGGTTATCCACGGTGCCACGTTGGACAGACTCCCTGGACTGGGCCCACCGTTCCCTGCTGACGTGGAAACTAGAATTCCGTGAGAAGTGGCCGTGAAGGAACCAATCGCAATTATGTCCCTGTAATATTCCATTAAACTCCCCCCAATCGACATGGATAAAACATTGACGCCATCTTCTATGGCCTTGTCGATTCCTGCGGCTATGTCGGAGGTGAAGCACCCACCGAGCCAGCACACTTTATAAACCGCCACGCGCGCTTGCGTGGCCATCCCTCGCGCCGTCCCTGACGCCAAACCGAAGAGGCTAGCTTCGGGAACCGCCGAACCTGCTGCCGTGGTCAGCGTGTGACTCCCGTGCCCGTCGTCGTCTCTCGCCGACTTTGACTCCGTGCTCAAATCAATGGCTCCCAGAGCGGCTTCGTAGCCTCTGGAGAAAAACCTCGCTCCGACGAGTTTCTTGTTGCAGCTCGACGCGTTCATGTTGTTCCCCGTCTCGCACTCGCCTTTCCAGGTGCTTGGGACCGGGCCGAGGCCCGTGTCGTCGAGGCTTTTCAGCTCGGGCCACACGCCTGTGTCGAGGACCCCGATGACCACCTGGCTCTGTTGCTCTGAAGCGGGCAAGAGCGTTGTGGTTTTTTCGAGTCCGAGGAACTCGGGGGTTCTTGTTGTGTGGAGTTTGTATCTGAGTTCGGGAATGACGGAGAGGATTCCGGGTTGTTTCGCGAGTGTGTCTGCTTCTCGCGGAGTGAGCCTGGTGGAGAAGCCGTGGGCCACGTGTTTGTAGGTGTAGAGGATCTCGGCGGAGGGGGATGCTGATTTGAGGGATGAGTCGAACCAGCTGAGGTGGTCGGTGAAAGTTGCGGGCATGGTGGACTTGTCCATGTGGATTATGTAGGTCTTTTTGGGCTGGTGGATTGTATGCTTTTCTGCTTCGGTGTTGCTGCTGCTAAAGAGTATCATCAGCAGGAGGAGAAGGGTTTGGAGGGTGTTGAAAATCGGTGGTGACCTCATCTTGTGGCCGTGCTCTGTGTGTCTGGTTGCTGTGGTCAATTGTGTGCCAGTGTGAGGTATTTGTTGATTCGGAGATTCAGGGATGTGTGTGAGGTATTTATTGTTGATTTCGAGATTTGGGACTGTTGAATTTGAGCCGACGGGTAAAGATTATTTTACGGCCTAAAGAGTAATGGGAAAATTGGACATGGAAAGGCATATGATAGCGTTGTCCTCAAAGCAAAATATGAGTTATATGATAAAGGTTTAATTATTTTTTTTTCTCTATAATTACGTAAATTTTATTTTTTAATTTTTATAGTTAAAAATAATTTTTTTTAGCCCTTATATATGTACTTTGAATACTGGTTTGGTCCCTATCGTTTTAAACTGCATAAAAATGTCAATTTGTGGTAGTTTTTCACTACTAATTTTTATTTTGTGACAATTTTCTTGCACCGAGATAAAACACACTTGATGACAAGGATTAAATCAGTATCGAAAGTGTATGTATAGAGACTAAAAGGGATTATTTTTAACTATAGAGACCAAAAGATAAAGTTTACGTAACTATAAGGACTAAAACGCTAATTAAACCTATAACAAATTATATATATATAAAATAATAATAATAAAGAAAAGTTTTGCTAAATTTGAGCAATAATCTTTGTTACTTTGTTGGTTTTTAAAACAAAAAAAAAATCATTAAATGAGTTCTTATAAAATTACTTATATAATAAAAGTTTAATGGTTATGTAAAAGTTTTGTACTATCATCTAATCAGAAATCATCACTAATATGACTTTTAAAGTATTTATTATAAAAGTCAACAAACTTACAATAAATGGTAGTTTGTGATTGGATGATTGTGTAAAATTACTGTCAGTACATGGCCATTAAACTCATATAAGAAATTATACTCAAAATTACTTTTAAAAAATAATTTAGTTAAAATTAGAATTTTTATGTTAGTAGAAAAATGTAATAGGACTCGCTGAAAATGACTTGAGAACTTTTTTTGGTTACAAATGACGTGGGAACTTAAGTTAAATTTTATCATTCAAGTAAAAATAATAAATATTTTTAAATTTTATGTTATAAAAAGAGACTCCCTAAAAAAGAGTTAATGAGGTAAATTCTATTTCTACAGTGCTTGCATATTTTAATGGACATCGTTATCTTTTTTAAATAAAACAATAAATAATAAACACATAAGAATATAGAATTGATAATATAGATTATTGTTTAGGATTTCGTTATTTTTTAATTGCTAAATTATTTCTAAGATTATTTTTATTTTCTATTTCATTTACACTCGTATATTTTTCATGTTTAATATTAAATTTTAAAAAAATTAATATAAATTTTAATTGATGAAATTTTTTGTAATTATAAAATTTTAAACACTATTAAAATTAAATTCCAATTCCTTTATGATGTGATTTTAATATAAAAATAATTATTTTTTATTATTTCAATATTAAAAAATATCAATACCTTCTTAAAATAAAAAGTACTAAAGCAATTAATCCAAATTAAAATCTTCCATTAAAGATATTCTCAGTATTTAGCACGTCTGGAAAGGGTATGTTGCGACCATCTTTATAAAAAGAAAAAAGAACAAGATAATTCTTTATAAAAAAGAACAGGACATGGTGGTGGTGCAAAGCTCTGGACACTGGCCAGGTAAGGAGACAAAGCAGCTTTTTCGATGACGTCATCATCGTACTTTAAGTGAAAAAATTGCAACATAATTAAATATATAATTTATTCCTTACATATGTTACATATTATTAATTTGGTCTTTATATATAAAAACTTATTAAATCAATTTTTATATATGTAAATATTACTAGTTTGATTCCTTGTCGTCATGATATTATTTACGAATCCTTAATTTGGTCTCTAGAGATGTAACATATTCTTAATTTGGCTCCTATAATTATAACGCATTCTTAATTTGATTCTTATAGAAATTAAGAATGCACTACATGTATAGAGACTAAATTAAGAATGTACTACAGATATAAGGACCAAATTAATAATGCACTACACATATAAAATCAATTTAATATGTTTTTATGTGTAGGAACCAAATTAAGAATCCACGGCGCGTACAAGACTAAATTATTAATTTAACCTTAAAACATATATCTATGATATTATGGTTCGAAAATAATGCATGCACATTGTAACTGAGAAAGAGAAAAAAGTACAAAATAATTAATAATACAATGTGATAAAGATTTAATGAAGATGAATAGTTGTAAAGAAAAACAATATTAAATGATGGAGTTGATAAAATATTTATATTATTAAGATATTTAAAAATAGGCTTAAATTTTATTTTATTTTTGGTTACCTAGGGTATCTTTGACCGATAGCTAGAAATTAATCCCTCGAGATATGGAGATCTATCTAAGGGGCTAACCTATCTTAATAGATGTTCTTCCACACACATAGATCTAGAAGTGAACCCCTTAAAAATAAGTGAGTTTTGATTTTAGTCTCTAAAAATTTTTTTCTTTATTTTTCATCCCTTTGAAATTTAAAATCACCATTTTTGGTCCTTATAAAATGAGCAAAGTTTGTTTCTAGTCTTTGTAAAATATTTTTGATTTTCATCTCTACAAAATATGAAATTACTACTTTTTGTCCTTAACATGTATTTTAAGGTAGATAAATACCATTTATTTTAAGGATTTAGAAAAATTTTTAGAAGTGTCACATGCTAAAATAGTACTACACACATTAGTGAGTGTTACCTGAAATGTTCACTTGACCTTTTGTTGAACACATAAGCATGAAAATGAATAGTTGAATTACTAATAGCTCAAAAATGAAAATTTTTGAACAATTTTTTTTCTTTAACTGAGCCAAAAAAAAAAAGTTTTAGCTACTAATAATGACCTTTTAAGTTTTAACATTCCCATACTTTTCGCAAGCATAGTATGCTTGAGCTATTGAGTTAATGAACGATTACCTTTGTTAAACAAACAGTGTGTTTGTTTTTGCATCTTTGCAACCAAAAGCAAAGAACTATAGCTTGTGCGTATTTTGACGTGATTTTCATTGTATATGTGTGTTTTGGATTTGTTTCCAAACACACACTAAGCCAATTTGTAGATGCGGTGGATTTAATTATGAGGTGCAGTAACTTAGAGATGCAATGAAATTTTTTTAGCTCAATTATACTGTTAATTTTTTAACCTGTAGTTTTAATTGTTTGTAATTTGTTTTTATAGTTTTTTAATTATTAAATTAAGCTTCTCATTCCTGTTTTTGTCAAATAATTAATACAATTATACATATACAAAAAGTGTGATGTGATATTGATTTGCTTAAATAAATTAAAGAAAAATTGGATTAAATATTTAAATATAAATTAAAAAAAAGGCTTTCTGTTGTATTTTATAAATTTTGCCTTTTAATTTTTTTACAATATTTTATACATTTATTTTTTATTAATATATAAATTAATGTCGCATCACATTTTTGTCAATTACTAAATGAAATATAAGTTAATAGAATTAATTTTAACAGTTAAAAAACTACAAGAACTAAATGTGAAGAATTAAAATTAAAGAGACCAAAATTACATATAAACTAAAATATATGGTAAAATTACAATTAAGAAAAAAATGTTTTTACCTAAACATTTATTTTGTTAGAATAATGAATTCATGATATGACATCAGAATTATGATTTAATAGTTTAAATTTCCTTCTTTATTATTCTCATTCTTTTGATAAAAAAATTAAATTTTATCATAAGTGAGCTTGTTTATTATAATATAGAATTGAATAGCTAGTTTGATGACATTTTTGGTAAACAATCGAATTCCTTTAGCTTGGATATACTTCATGTATCATATTTCCCATTCTTAAACGTCCTTAGGCTGAAAATATTTCAGTTAATTAACACAAATTAGCTAAACTAGGCCAATGAGAGAGCATGTCAGTTCAATTAGCTTGATTTTGTAACAAAAAGCAATGGTTAAATAAGGCCAAGATATAGACAAAATCTGTCTATATCTCACAATAATTAACACTTTGCTTTTTTATTCAGTTGGCATGTTCAGTTGGTCTATATAAATTATGTAGAAAGACAAGAAATAATTCTACACAAAAATCTCACCCATATATTCTTCCACTAAACTTTGTACAAAGAAATTTAAACGGTACCATCCAATCAAAAAGAAATTAAAACGCAGGGACTCTTCTGCTTTTTGACAACTATGGTAACGTGGGGGATTGTCAATTGGAGATAATGTCCCTTTCATCTATTTAACTAGTAAAGGAAAGGATTAACATAAACACTAATTATGTAAGCATTTTCTACCAACAATCCACTGATTTTTCAGAAAAAAAAAAAAAAAAAAACCTTTCCAAGCAAAAGCTCTATTTTGAAAAAAAAAAAAAAAACTTTTCAAAAATCAAAATAAATTGATTTGAATCACAACAAGAAATAAGTTGAATCGAGTAAAACTTTGTTTAACTCGATTTGACTCAATAAGAATTGATTTTTTTTTATTCAACAATAAGAATTGATTTAGCTCAAAGTTTGATTTAAGTTCGATATGAACATTTTGTTGGCTTAAATTCGATTCAATTTAAGTTCGTAAACAGCTCAATTCAGATTGTTAATTTGAATCACATGAACCAAAAGTATTTTGACCTATTTTATACTTAATAAAGTTTAAAATCATGATTGTAACATATTTTATTTATTATTTCATAGAGAAATAAAATGAATGTGAAATTAATTAGAAAAATAATTATATATACGTACACTCTCTTTAATAACTTTTTATAAAATACAAAATTTGTAAATCTAATCATTGAATCATGTGATAACATCTTCATGATCGTGTATGTTAAATTTTAGATAAAATGAATATTCATATGTATATAATCTTATAGCTAACATTAATTTATATTTTGAAAAGTATATCGTACATTAAAATAAAGTTGGTTAATCAAATATCAAATAATTTTTAAATTATATAAAATTTTGTAAACTTGATCTACTTAATATGAAGTTAGAACGTGACTTACTCTTAGAATAAGTTGGTCCCTCCTTATGTATGTGTGTGTGTGTGTATTTATTTATATTAATAAAAGTAAAATAGTCTAGGTGGAAAACTCTTATACAATTGAACACTATTTTTTCACAGTAACTTTCTTCTATTCAAGTTTCTTCTTCTAATACCACTCAAAATAATGATAATTTTTTAATTAAATTATTTAGGTAATTATGGGTATTTGTATGACCAGCTGCCTAATTACAATAAATTTAGAACAAATAGCCAATTATCTCCTATAATCGAGGATTGAATTTGAATTATAACATTTATTCTGACCTATTATTATTCCCATTCCAATAATTTTTTCATTATTTTTTACATAATTTCTTATATGCATTGTAGTATATGGGATTTATTAGACAGTAGTTAGTTAATTCAAATTTCATTAGATTCTAAAAAGATAAATGCGTTTAAATGATACTCCAAATTACAACCCCCTAATCTTTTTTTTTTTGTTACTCTTAATAAAATCAATTCTCACCTAAATTTAATATATAATGAGTGTCCTTTTCTTCTATTGTGAATCTATTGTGAATATCATCTCATAATACAATCCATTTGGTTGACTTGGAAAAAAAAGTTGTTTCATTTTCTTGACTCAAAACTCTGCTTTCACTCTTTGCCAAAGTATTTTTAGCGAAATACCAATATTTTGTTTGATTTTTTTTTGTTACTTGTTTAATTCTTCTTGCAAAATGATGCTAAGGATGTATATGGCTTCTGATATTAAGTCTGGGAAGATCAAGTAAAATATTTTAGTTTGAGTCATTCAGTTGTGGTTGAGAACTAATTTCAGAGCCAAAGTCAATAGCCTAATTTGATTTTATTAGATGATAAGGTAAAAGGACAAAACGGATAAAGCATATAACTATTTTTTTTTAATTTCCTTCTTTATTTGATTTGCTAACCTTTTTTGTAATGTACTAAAATTTATGCTATCATAAGAAAGGATTATATAAAACTATTTGAGAAGCTTCTACATGAAGGCAAAGTTTATATAATGGAGAACTTCATAGTAGGCAGTTCAGAGAAAAAATGGAAAGTTATTAATCACAAATGGAAGCCGAAATTCATGTCAACTATCATGAACTTTTATGAATTTGTTTCATTTTCAAAAATACTTTCTGTCTTTGATGAAGCCTATTTGATTGGTGAGTTATGAATTATCTTTATTTTTTAATTCTTATATTGTTAAATGCTATGTTGACAAATTCTTAAGATTTTTCAAAGTATACTATTTTTGTTGGATTCTTCCATTTTTTTAATTATTAAATTAGATGTGATTGGCAACATGGTTGAAAAGGATAATTTGAGAGATACAAAAAAGAATGGGAAAAGGAGAAAATATATTGATGTGATTTTTGAAAATTTAGAATTAGTAATTTGATGTTTTTTTTTTTCAATTTTAGTACTATAAATTATAAATCAGAAAGTGTTGACTTGATCAAAATGTTGTCTTAAATTTTATAGATTGTTTAAAATTTTTGAGTACATAAGTGTACTGTTATATTTGATTAGTGGTAAATAATTGATGTTTTATGTCATACTTTTTATATAGGAAGGAAAGAATTGTTTGTACTTTATGGGATGAGTATTCTAATATAACAAAGGTAAATAGTTGCCTGAATTAAATTCATTTAAAAAAAAATACATATAGTAAGTAACAAATTATGATCTTTTCTGTTAAGATACCCAATTTGATCTTTTTATGAGACCTAACTATGAAATCATCTTCAAAGAAACCTGTGGATGCAGCCGAAGTCACTCGCTCAATAAACCCTTCTACAGAAGCCAAATCAACCAATATTGAAAAAAATCTATTGTTGAGTAACCAAAGACACACATACATATACATACATACATACATACATACACACACACACACATGTACACACACATATGTAAAACACACGGAAACACAAGAACAGGGTTGAATTGTGTTTTAGTTAAAATTTTGGCAAATTTTTTTTTGCAAAATCCATATCATCTTATGGTTGATAAAAAGTGTAAGATCATAAGATAAGACTGTCTTGATTTTATGTAAAAGAACTCTTTTCAAAAGCAATTTTATCTTAAAACACTAATTGTCTTAAAAACACTTGAAATCTTTTAATAACTAAAGAAGAGATGAATGCCTAGTCCTTGGCTTTCCACCAAGGCTTCCACTATCAAAACACTTATACAAGTATTCTTTTCAACAAACCTTTTTAGGCTCTACAACAGGTATTCTTTAACTTGCTTCTCCAAGCAATTGTCCAAGTATTCTTTGAACTCAAAGCCTTTTTGGACTTTAAACCAATTTCACTAGGAAATGATTAAGGACAATAATTCATAGACTACTTCGTCTTATGTAAGACGAATATACAAATTTGAATTCTAGTCCTTGTTTTACAGTAAGAGATTCTTACACTTATAAACTTTCTAGCACAAAGATAGTTCAAGAGTTCGCTTGATCATAAGCTATGATCTTCTCTTCACATCTCTGGTATTTATAGACTCTTTTGTTATGTGTTGTAAGACCGTTGATTCTTTCTTCTTTCTTCAAATGTGAATGATGGAGCATTTATTGTGGCATTAAATGCCTTTCACCAACTAGACACACTAATAAGATAAAACATATAACTCATTTTTCTTTTCTCATACAACCGTCGTGCTTTAGAGGACAAATCTCCTTTTATTTAGAAAAGGTACTTTGTTTGTACTCAAATAAACACTTGGATGCGTTTTTGATGAAGTAGGTGAGCTTTTTGTCATTTGACAAACTTCTTCAATATGCTTTAGTCTTTATAAGACTTAGTGTGCACCTTTGTTCCTAAAACAATCATAAGACTTTATATATAGAAGACTAATGATACAAACTTTGTGTTTAATAGTTTCGTATCTCTTAAGATGGCGCACTTAGTCTTATGTAGAAAACTTACATCTTTCAAAATAAAAACTCTTAATTACTTTGTTTGTTAAATCAAAACCATTTTGTAGCTTATAATTTGTCCTTTATATATATATATATATATATATAAGTTACTCCAAGAATAACTTTTGATAGAGTTATTCTACTCAAATACTTTTAATATATATTGAATTTCAATGATCCAATTGTTAAATTAAAGGAATTTATTGAGTAGATCAAGTATACAAATTGTTATAAAGTTTGAAAATTATTTGATACTTCATTAGATAAATTCAAATTAACGTATAATATACTTTTCTAAATTATAAGAAAATGTCGCCTATAAGATTTACTAGCTACAAATGTTCGATTTTCTTAAAATTGGGTGTGCTTGATCGTTGACATTTATCAAAATATTCAACAGTTGGATTGTTGAAATTCAATATATATCAAAAGTTATTGAATGAAGTAACTTTGCCAAGAGTTACTCTTGGCATAACTTGAACTCCACCTATATATATATATATATATATGTCGAACCAGTTCATGAACAAAACAAGAACTATACAATGCTCAAGTTAAACTTGTTTATTTAATGAGCTCAATTTTTAACTTAAGTTCAACTCATTTTATTCATGAACCAAGTTACGAATTAATTGTTGAATCAAGTCTCAAACTAATTTTGAGTCGACTTAGTCCATTGTCAGCTTTATACATAATAGTCCTTAGAAATTTATAATGGGAGAATCATGTTCAAAGGACTCCTAGTTACAGCTCAGACTGTAGATCATGTCGTACGATCCATCAAGAATAGTGTAATAGAGTGGTGTGCATGAGATGGGTTGAGACGTGTTTATCATTGTCCATACCCAACCCAAAATTTTGATAGGATCATTTATATGAATCCAAATTTTACCCAAGCAATACCTAGTAAGTATGGGACAAGAGTAGCTCAGTCTAGTTTATTAACGTGATACATCAATCTTGATATTATGTATGGTTAAATTGGAAAATAAAATAAATATAAACTCAAATTAAGGTATATTTTACAATATATATTTAAAAATAAATATAATATCAATATGAATATAATACCATAATATAGAAAATATTATATATTAAATCTAAAATTTTTATTAGTAATATATAATTATTCAAAAAAACTTATATTTTTTATAAAGTATAAACTATTGGATCAAGTATTAAACAACTCAAACCATAACTGGAATTCCTCCTTAAACACACTAAATTTAATTTCTAAAACGCAAACTCATTAAAATCAACATTTAACCGATGGATCATGGAACGAAGTCGATCATGAAGACCCTACAACAAAGATAGGAATGAAATATAAGGTTAGGACTTAAATCAGAATTGCTAAGACAGCGTTCATATATCATCTTTATGTGATAATGGTTCCAGTGCTGAATAGACAAAGCGAGAAAGTCGTTTAATCATAGAGAGTCGAGACGCTTGAGTGATAGTTTCTCCAACTTGTAAACTTGTTTGTTCTTCTTTATTCAGGCAATTAGCTGGAGAGGACCTACCACTTATTAATGCTAACCACGTAGGTTAAGCAGTCTGCTTTCTATACTTAATGTTTTGCTTGCAACCAAGTTTAAACAATCGAACACTGTTGAGTACACAAGCACTTCACCAATAATTGGTAGTTAGGCAGTAATAATTTACTTATTGGTTCTCTGCCATTAATTCACTTGAACATTTCTTGCAAGTAAAAGTACCATTGGGTCCCAAATTACAGCAAGAAACAATAAAGAAATAGCATCCGTCAACAGAATAAATATGTGCCTGGTTCGCAAATAGCTAAAATTATTTTTGACTCTTATTAACCAATGTCCTAAGAATATCAACTAAAAATTAATGTCAACAAATCAAACAAAAAATTAATGGTAAATTTTTTGTTAGAAATAACGTTAAAAAATATTTTTCAACCAGTGGTATTAACTAGTGTAAAATCTTAATTTTTTAACAAAAAGATATTTTTTAATAAAAAATATTTTTAATTTCTTAACTAGTGTCCTAAAAGTATCAGAAATTACCATTATTTTGTAATAAAACCTTAATTCAATAAAAAACAACTTTAATGGTAAAATCTTAATAACATTTTTAATAAAAAATATTTTTAATTTCTTATCTAGTGTCCTAAAAGTAATGGTCAGCATTTGTCTTAATTTCTTTTATTGCAACACACATTTTAATATAAAATTTGTATCTAAAATTAATTTAACCACATATCCCGGTTATCAAAGAGAGTTAATTAGAGTGAAAGGAGTTAATTTCTCGTAACGTGGTAAACTAAAATTCGAATACTCACCGAAACAGATGTTCACGTTTAGATTAACAATGCTTCAAATAGAATTGTCCTCAAAGAAAAACACTTACAAAAAAGAAAACCCAATTTCGTTTAATAATTTAAAATTAATTTTATTAAAAACAATTTTATAAAACTTTAAAATACACAAACTCCGTGGACCTTACGCGTCTAAGGAAACAACAAATTTTCTACACAACACATTCAGTCAATTCTTTCTTACTTTCCATGCTGGATTTGTTGGAGGTCAGCATCACTCAAAAAACAACCACTGATGAGTGAGAATGATGTGAACGCTAGAACGGTTCTTTCCTCATGATTCCATATCTCTATCTATAATGGTCAACAGCTGTCGGACCAGTTTCAATCATAAACAGGTGAGTTGCTAGAGAAAATGAAAGAATCGCCAATTAAGAAGGATGGAAAAAAGAACTAACAGTTGTAGCAAAGAATTCTGGATAATACGTGGCTGATGGAAGCTGGCAGAGATTATAAGTAATAAAACTAAATCATTGATTAAAAGCAATTTTCTATATGTTTAATTATATTTTTGTCCATATAAAATATCAAATGGGTGATTTTATTCTCTAGAATTTCAATTGCAAATTTTCATACTTTTAAAATTAATGAAGTTTAGTCCAAACATTTAATTTAAGTTCAAGTACTAACATGATACTCGAAAATAAGGTTTGACAATTGAAAAAAAGCA
This sequence comes from Spatholobus suberectus, assembly GCA_004329165.1. NCBI lineage: Eukaryota > Viridiplantae > Streptophyta > Magnoliopsida > Fabales > Fabaceae > Spatholobus > Spatholobus suberectus. The sequence goes on from CM014733.1 coordinate 6,509,154, forward strand.
TTTAACGTGAGGTTTGAACTCACTATCTTATCCTTGGTTTTAAAACCAAGCATAAGAACCACTAAGACACTTAACTTATTTGTGGTATATGAATGAAAAAAAAATATTATATATAACTTAAATGTGTGGGAAACCAAAAATTCACATATATTATCACTAGAAAATAAATAATATAATATTGTAAATTGAACAAACAATAACTTATACTTTTTAATACTATATATCTTAATTATAACTTAATTATTTTGTATTAAATAATTTTTTATTTTATAAAATTTTGTTCTTTTATTTCTTTATATTTTTTCTTTCAATATTTTAGTGATTAAAATAAGATATAATTATAGATGTAACTTTTTTCTATTTCACTAAAAAAATTAAAATTAAAATAACATTTTTTAATAATATCTTGAAATTTTATTTTGTATTTATATGTTGTAATTAAAATTAAAACAACCTTTTAATAATATCTTGAAAATTAATAATAACCTTTTTAATTTTTTTGTATTTCACCAAAAAAATTATTACATCAATAATAATATCTTATTTTAGTCACTAAAATTACCTTTTTATTGTTAGCATTATATAACTTTCTTAATATTAATTAAAAAGATTATTGCAGAAATTTATTATAGAAATATAATTATATTTAGCAAAAAAAATTTAGTTAAATACAAAAAAGAATTTGTTACATCAATAATAACATCTTATTTCACTTACTAAAGTATTCAAAGAAAAATAAAAAATAAAAACAGCACAATTTTATAAAAGAAGAAGTTATTTGATATAGAATAATTAAGATGCATAGTATTAAAAATGTAAGTTATCATTTGTTTGGTTTTATAATATTACATTATTTATTTAATAGCAATAAATATATGTGTATTTTTGGTTTCTCATATATTTAAGTTATATATAATATATTTTTCACATATATGCTCAATAAGGTGTCCTAGTGGTTCTTATGCTTGGTGTTAAAACATAGGATAGTGAGTTCAAATCCCCCCTTGAATAATTTTTTTTTTTCAATTTTCAAACCTCATTTTTGCCCTTCATGTTAGCATGTCAATGCTATTGGAAAAACAAACCCTTCACATATAACAATGAGGATCAAAGGTTATGAGACACGCACAACACCACAAAATAGAAATAGTAGAATGACATAAATTTATCGTGGTCTTATACCTCTTACCTATATCTACAGAACATCTCAATAATATTCATTATCTAAATAATGATTACAATTTCTTTAGATAATAAATGTTAAAATAAAGGACGAATTTGTAGCCCGTAAATATTTTGATAATAATAAACAGTTAAAAGTGTGTGAATTCACTTTATCGTCTGATCTCTAGTTCGCAGTTTATCGTTTGATCTCTAATTCGCAGTATATCGTCTAACGATGTTTTTAAAACTGAATGTCGACTTATCTGTATATGTATAAACTATTTAACTAACAAAGCTTACAGACGATGTCTATGCTCTAAAAATGATCCGCATATCAATCAGAGCGCAAAGCTACCTCAATATGTATAAAGCCTATACACCTACTCTCGAGGAAAGTCAACGAAAAAGAAGGAATATGTGTGCGATTGATAGAACGAGAAAGTGAACATGACAACTGCTAAAAGATTGAGTACAAGAATAGAAAAAATAAGCAGGCTACTTTATCTTATCATATGACAAGTTGGTAAAAAGCATTAAATGCAACAATTAATGCTCCAACGACTCTCTTCATCAGACGAAGGCCATCTCCTACAAAATACTCAACGGATACTTTTGAAGAAGCCTATAAATAGAAGAAGAGACCTCTTTCAAGCTGTTGTTCAAAAAATCTACAAGTGTTGTTGATATATTTGCTGTTGAATCAAAATACTCATAACTGCTTTGATAAAGCAAAAAGCCTTTGCAAAAACAGTTTTTGAATATCTGTAGTTGAACTTCATTATTTATTTGTCTGATAAGATGTTAAACTTAGTGAGGTAAACTCACACAAATCTCTTTCTCTATGAGATTGGTTAAAGCCTGAAGAGGCTTTGTTTCAAAGAATACTTAGGTGTTTGCTTGGAGAGGCAAGTAAAAGACTACTTGGGTTTGAGCCTGAAGAGGCTTGTGGAAAGAATACTTGTAACGTGTAAAGTTAGTGTAACTTGGTTGTTGTCAAGAACTGGACGTAGTCTTTGGGGTGAGACGAACCAGTATAAAATCTATGTGCCATTTTATCTGTTCTTTTTTCTTTTGTCTGCCTTCTTTAAAATGTTTTGAAAATCTTTCTGATCCATTTTTATTTATTAAGCTTCTTAAAAAAAAAGGTTCAAAGGATTGCAAAAATTGGCCTTAACACAATTCAACCCCCCTTCTTGTGTTCAGCTTGTGCCTTACAATAAACTTGAAAACTCTCTCTTCACATTATCTTCCCTCTCATGTAGGGTGGTGACCCTCTCTTCAGGCCAGGTGTAGTTATTTTCATCTCAATAATCTTTATTTATCGACCTAGCATCCTAATCTAAAACGAGAAAACAAATTCCTAAAATAAATATAGTATGTTTAAATCTAAACAATATCTTAAAGATGTAAAATTGAAAATTTGAATTGTTCTTCAAACAAATGTCACATCATTTATAATAGAACATAATTCATGTTTAAATGAACTAATGGTTACCTAACATTGTTAGGAATTTGATGATAAATTAACTGTTGGACTAAATTTTATTAATTTTAAATTATAGTGACCTTTTGTTTTGTTACAAAACTATAGTAAGCAAAATCACAATTAAACCATATATATATATATATATATATATATATATAAATAATTTAATAAAAAAATTATAAAAATATGATGAATATTAAATTAAAAAAAATGAAAGTGAAAAATGCATATACAAGTTTTTTCATGACGAAGAAAAAAAAAGTAAGAACTAATAATACATGCATTGACATTGTAAAAGTTTTTTTATTGTCATTCAATCGCAAATCTTCATGTGTAGTAAATTTGTTAATTTTTGTAATAAATACTTCAAAAGTTATACCAAAGATAATTTCTAATTTGTTGATAATGTAAAATCTTTTATACTAATGGTTACATATCTATTAAACTCAAAATATAATACTATTTAACATGAAAATGTTTTTTTTATTAAGTTGACTACGAAAATTTTTTGCATAACAATACATATATGGCTGGCAAAAAATAAGTTTCGAAAATAACTTCTCATATTTGTTTTTTAATGGTTTAAGAAATGGGCCCAAAGGCCGAAACATCTCACATTAATCATATGTATCCAACCAATCATAATAGTTTGCATGACTTTTCAAGAAATCATTTTCATACCAATATGCACTTTTCCAAAGAAAAATACTAAAAATGTCAAGATGGATTTTTTTAAAATTATACATCCTCAACTTACATGTAAGTAATCATAAATTATAGATAGAGAGAGAGAGAGAAGAGGGAGAGGGAATGGAGAGGCAGAGAGAGAGAGAGAGATGAACATAAAACGTAAATACAAATAATATCACGAGGAAATTAAGCAAAATCAAGTTCTATAATTATTAAATTATTATAAATTCCTTCTTATATTATACGTATGTCTAGATTATATTATTCTGCACAAAAAATTAAACTTTTTAAACAACGTTGTGTTTAACATATTATTAATGTCCTTTTAAAAATAATTAAACCAGTTTAAAATGCACCACAGATTTTTGAAAAAAAAAAATGTATATCATAGCAGAGAAATATCAAATTAAAAACAAAGCCTTACATTCCGCAAAATAACTAGTATCGTTGATAACTTAACCAGCTAGTAGTAAATAGACTCGAATATACATAAAAGGACAGTAATTAAGATCTCAGAATCTATGTAGTACACAATCTATATATTCCAAAGTTATATATATGGTAGCTAATAAGTCACATTCCCACGCGATTGAACCATTAATAGAAGTCGTCTTTTGTTGAATATAGTTACGTTCCTCAGGGACCTCCTTCTTAATAGAATTGACAAACAAACAAACTGCATGGATTATAATATATCAACTAAACACAATTGAAAAAGCATTTGGATATTCATAGCGTCTACGCATAACGACCTGTAAACCGATACATTCACGTTGTGTGTTGCTATATATATTAAATATGTTTTTGTTTTTTTACAAATATGAAAGAATTAGTTTTAGTCTCCCCAATTTATTTTTTCTTGAATAAAGTTCTTCAAATATTAAAAATACTTTAATTAAATTCATGCACTAAATTTTGTTTAACTTTTTTATTAAATAATGGTCATATTAGCTTTCAAGTAAAATATTTTATTATCTAAAGTGCTCAATAATAATTTTTCATAAAAAATTATGTAATTACATTTGTTTTAGAATTTAAAAAAATCTGTAATTTAAGGTTAAATATGTAATAATTTTATTTAAAACATATGTAATGTGACTTAGACATAATAGTTGACATGAACAGTTATATTAACAAATTAATAATGACTGTGATATTGATGTAACTATTATTTTATAAAAAAATTAAACAAAATTTAACACAAAAATTTAATTAAGATATTTTTAATATTTAAAGAACTTTGTTCAATTTTTTGTTAAAGACTATAACTAAGTCTATCATATTTTTAAAAAGCAAAGATATATTTAACCCTATTATATATACAGTATTTTCGGGTGATCCAACTGAAAAGTGACCCAATAAATTGAGGACAGAGTTTGATAGGACAAAAAGGTAAGGTGACAAGGACACAGCCAAGAGGACAAAATAATTATGTATACTTTTTATGTAGCTATAATATATAGAGTTTGGTTCACCGACTAATGGACTAGTCCATGGACACTTATAACTTATTAAAATAGTAGAAATTTATTTCTATAATTAGTATATTTTATTGAAATTTTTAAGCTTTAATTGAAGTGTTAAAAATATTTAGTAAAATTATTTATTGGTAGATGGTAACGTTATTTTTTCTTTCCTTTTTATTGTCTCATTTTAATTATTTAGACTTTTTTTTATTAATCATTTGGTTTGTGCTTTATTAATATATTTATTATATTAATAAATTTTACCAATTATTATCAAGTAATAACTCACAAAAGGAAAATAAAAAAATTATAATTTAGATTTTCAGTTAATATTTTTTGGTTTACTGATCAACATGTTTAACTACAAATTATGTGGGGTGGAAGCAGAACAAAAAAATATAGTCCATTTATTTTGTAGACCAAGCCAAATTGGCCTGTCAAAATGCGAGCCAAAGCAAACAAACCTTAAACAGGTTGGCTGGCTTGCTTACCCACCTCTAACGTTAAGTAAGGAGGTGGGGGCGGGTGAAAAGCACTAGTCTTATACAACGTGATAAATTAAGTTTGAATCTTGTTCAGAAATGTATTTATATTTATTATTTGACTATATCTTAAATAAAATTACTTTCAAAGGAGGATATATGTGGAGAACAAAAAAAAAATATTATTTTTGCTATCAAGAATTTTATTGATTAACAGTATTTATTTTTATTAAATACTTTTGATTTTTCAAAAAAAATAATAATTATTTTAATGCTTTAAATTTAATTATAATTTTATATTTTATTTATATTTTTAATCATTATATAAAGAAACACGTTAGTAATTTGGTTTTTAATCAATACTATTTTATTTTTTTATTTTAAAATATTTAATTCAAGGAAAAAACCATCATTGAGATGGACCTCACGGAAACCGATTGAGAGATCCTCAGAAGTCAGAACGAAAGGGAAGGAAAATGTACTGTAGGATTCAAATTAATAGTCTCCATGTATATCTCACAATTTTACCGAGGATAGAATTATTTTGCGAGAAGCTTTTTTAAGTAGAAAAACTTTTAAAAAAAAATTGATATGTTCGATAAAATATTTAATGAGATAAAAAAATTAAAAGAAAAATTTTAAAGTTTATGATTACAAAATTTAGATTACTTTTAGTTATTTTTACTTTATTTAATAAAATCAACAAATACAAATAACTTCATATCTTCTTCTTCATAAATTTTGCTATTGAAAAACTTATTCTTTTAGACAATTTAAACGAAATAAATTATTTTAAAATTACTTTTTTTATTTTTTTTGGTGATTTTAAAATTACTTTTTATATTACCATATCTAAACATAAAACTTATTTTATATTTGATTGTTGAAATAATTCTTTTTTTTTTCTTAACAACTAATTCAAATATACATGGTTAAAGTCTATATGATTGGTACCCAAAATTTTGTTAGATAATAAAGCATTAATATGTAAATGAAATTTTATAAAATTAATATTAAGTGTGCAGTGAAATCTTTGTAAAGTCTATTAAAGTGAATTGTCAATTGAGACTAATATGTATAACATTTGGACTTAAGAGTATCACTAAAGAGTCTGGATAAGGTAATCACTCTAGACTTTGATTCTTTGAATAATCAAGTCAAAACCATATATATATATATTCAAGACCTTATCCAAAAAGAAAGATGTGACTTTATAGACTTTCAATAAAAATATAATGACTTAATTGGACTTTTTGTCTCCGAAGTTTTACAATTTCGTGGATTTTGTCACTCCAAAATTTTTTTCGCGAATTTTGCCCCTGGATTTACAAAATATTCCAAATTTTGCTTTCATGTGGAAAAACCATCACAATTAAAGAAAAAATTGTCATAAAATTATCTTAATTGTGACGGTTTAAAGAAAAAATTGTCACAAAATGTCTTAATTTCTATGTTTGAACAAAATTCACAATATTTTATAAATTGGGGGGCAAAATTTGGAAAAAAAAATTAGGAAGGCAAAATTTGTCAAATTGGAAAACTATAGAGGCAAAAAGTGTAATTAAGCCAAATATAATTTGTCAAGTTTAGAACAAAAAATCCTACCTTATAGGGTACAAGGGTAAAGGACATAATTGTCATATGCACTACAAGAAAAATCATTATTACTGACAGATGGAATCCATAGGTGAAGCCAAAAATCTGTGGGTAAGTGTAAATTACTGATGAATTATCTACGGGCAGTAATTGGTCGGTAATATGGTCGTTAATAATTATTACCGATGGATTTGTATTTTTGTCAGTAATTACCGACAGATATATTCTGTAGAAAAAGTCTATGATTACCCACGGATCTGTCTGTGGGTACTATCCACAGATTTGTCGGTGGGTGACTATCCATGGAAAAACTACCTATAGATTTTTTCGCAGGTAATTACCTATGAATTTGTTCATGGGTAACTATCCACGAACAAACTACCCACATATTTGTCTGTGGGTAATTACCTACTGATTTGTTTGTGGGAAGTTGATCGACGAATAAAATTTGTGGGAAATACCCACCGATGTTGCATTAGCCTGCAAATGTGCCAATTGCGAAATATACAACATACTAATATACTATTATTACATATATGTTTTTTAAATGAATAGAAATAAAAAAGGAAAATTAAATAAAATTCAAGTCAATATTTGAACGTTGTAACTTAAAAAAAGTAGTATTAAGTTTGAACAACGTACATATTAGAAAAATATATAGAGAAATAATCTACTAGTTTCCTACATTAAGTTTAAGCAATCTAATAATTTGAGTAGTCTAGAGAGTCATGTTGCTGTTGGTTGTGTTGTTGTTGCTGATCGTGTTGCTACTTGTGGTGGTCATGCTGCTACTCTTGCTCTTATTGAAATTTGTTGCATGCAGTCAAATGGTAGCAATGGGAGGACAACACTGAGAAATGATTGGAACTGATGACTCAATCGCTAATTATGCTCCCTCGATTGACGAAGCTCCTCTTTTAGTTGATGATTATCCTTCCTCGTTTAACGAACTTCCTCTTTTAGCTGGACAATCTTCATTGAATCTTGAAAGCGGTTGGAAAATGCATGTGTCTGCTACGTGAGGCTATTCTCACATTGATAACCATGAACCAGTTCTCCAGCCCTATACATCCGTCCCTTTGTCTTGCCACCGGCAACATCGATCCAACCCTGAGTCTGAAGTCTTTCCTCTACTATAGGGTCCAAGAGGGGGGGGGGGGTTTCTGAGTTGCCAAGACAAGATGCAACCTCAGACCTAGCCTGAGAAAATCTAATCTCAAAATCTTCCTGTTATTGATAAAGAGATATGTTATATCATAAATATAGTAAAACATTGTTAAAATGAAAAATACATGCAAGATACAAAACTCATGTGTGTCCGCTTAGATCTCTCATTGACAAATTGACTAATATCCTTTCATACATGGGTCTCTCGAAATACCTCATCAATACGTATAGGTCGGCCAAGCAACTTTGCCTGCAAACAAAAGCATCAATGGTATGTTTTAAATGAATACTAGAAATGACTGGTTTTTTAATATATTTACCATGCAAATGGCATGCTTATGCATGTTGATGGAGCCACTTGTGTGCAAGCTCCCACCCTTTTCAGACGTCCGAATTTTCTAGGCTTGTGCACACTTTGAGCGATACTTAGGTACATTCCACTACGCTAACAGATTGTTCCACACACTATCTCCCATCCATTTGGGCTTCTTTCCATCTCGTCGAGCATCCATAAACATCTTAGAGAGTCTATGAGAGGCTTTTGAATAAAAATTCTTCTTCATTTAATCCTCATCCTCAAGTTTCCAACTCACCTTCCTCTGCATTAAGAGAAGAAAATGTTAATAATGAGAAAATGTTATTAAAGTACTGGAAGTAATGCTTTTAGGGGCTCTAGTCATTACTAGCAATCATAGTGCTTTTAGGAATTGTAGCAAGGGTAAACATATTCAATTACAAACATAAAATGAACAAACTCATATGTGAAATTTGATCAAATGACAAAATAAAAATAAAAATACAATATCCAAATGTTTTAATAACATACTAGAAAGCAATTTAATCTCCCTACAATCAATTTGGATTGGGTACCCAAGGTTGGAACAAGCCCCCATTAACTACCACATGTTAGGGTCATGATAATATGCCTGCCAACCTACATCAAGAAAGTAATTTGTCCATGCATCCTTCAACAACATCATAACTTAAAAAAGACTAATCTATAGTATTCAAAAAAGAATTGTACCCAAACTTATCAAACTTTTCAACGTATACTATTCTCACAATATTTGAATCTTATAGGAAACTATAGTTCAAGTCAGAAAACTTTCAATAATAATTAGCTATAGAGAAGACTCTTGTACCCAAACTTCCAAAGTTTAGAAAATTCTTCTAAGTTGGCCTTTCCTTTTGATGTCCAAGTTATATATTACTCCTTGCAAAAGAACCTTTGAAATTGATTTGCATCCAAAACATAAAGAATGGGGCCAAAGTCAACATATGGATAAACAAATTTCTATCAACCTCAAGCATTCAATTCAATCACAAACAATTATATCTGTCTCAAAATATTATATTTGTCAAATTCATTGTTAGGTCATCAATCATTAATGTGATTCCTTCCATCAAATCTTGTATTACAAAAGCCCATTGAATAAAGATTCATCCCAACTATTGGGCATTCATCAACTTTATCATCTGGATTCAACTCATTCACTTAGAAGATTTAGACACGTTTTCATCTTGTCATCAAAACATTCCCAAAACAAATTCTACATTTATGCTTGCACTAAAGACTAAATAACACCAATGCAAAATGTTTGTCTAGTCCAATTAATATTAAACTTAGATTCTTGTACCTTGTGCTTCTTGCTTCTCACTAAATATGTTGTTTTAACATTACCATCTTCAACAGAAAGTGAACTTTTCACTTTACACAAATTACTCATATAACTCACATTAAGCAAAGGTATTTCTAGCATATGACTCAATTGAATAGCACCACTAAACAAATATTGTGCAACCAATCACTAAAAGAGTGGACCTTTGACTAATTTATGCAAAAGCTTAGAGGACTTGCAAATCAATTTTGAACACCTTTAGGACTTGTGACTTCTTATATTTGAATAAATTAAAAAAAATTTACAAATTGAAGAAAAATGATGCAGCAAAAATTTGAACAAAATTAGAAAATAAATGATAAAGAAAAAGATCCATAAATTGAACAATTTTAATATGATTTATGCAGAAAAAAAACCCACTTATAAGTCTAATCCACTCTACTCTCTTTCAACCACAGCACCTCCCTATGAGCATATTATAATTACAAAACTATATTTTGCAATTTAAGGTGCAAAGTTGGAGTATAAACTTTCAAAATAATTAAATTCAACACAAAACAGAATAACAATGATAAAATACTAATTAAACATATGCAGAATAAACATGGAATGCCATAAAATGGACAAAGCAACAAACCACAAACTCAAAGATTAAGACCTCCATTAATTGGTGATGATACTTGTAACACCCTCATTTTTGCTTATCATTTTTCTATTTATTCAATAATTATTTTAAGCATTTGGGTAGAAATTCAAAAATTTTGAGTACATAGTTGCGTTTAGAATAACAAATATACTTTAGTTTAGATTTTAATTATTTTTTTGGATCAGAGCTTGGAAAGTTATAAAATGTCTGTTATATCCCTAAAAATTAGTAAAACGCTAACAAGGTAGAAAATTAATAAAAATAGATAGAAGATTTAAACTTAATTTTTTAATTTAGAAATATGCTTAAAATAATATAATATCATTTTAGAAATTTCCTGAAAATTATTTGATATAAAAATGATTTATTAAGCAACCCAAAATGTATTTAATTTAATTATTATATAATTATCCACTATTATATATTTTAAAAAATGAAAATCTTTGGATATTGTTTAAGAGATATTTTCGGTCAGCACTTGCTTGGCAGCCAAGTTTATCTCTTAAAGGATAATTATAAGATTTCTTAATTAAATTAAAATATTTTGGCAAAAAAAAATTTAACCACAATTTTTTTTACACTTATCCTATAAATTAAACTCTTGAAATAATATTCACTCTTCCTCTCCATCTCTCCACTGCACACGACACACACACCCCACTGTCCCTTTTTTTTTTTTTTTTCAGTGTCTTCTTACCTAAAACACAAGTAATTTTGTTTGGTGGTTGATGTTAAAAGCAAAGAGACTTACTCTCTTGGTTGTTTTCTTCTCCAAAATCCTTCTCCTTTCTCAATCAAGATCTCTTTAATGTAAGAGGGGAGTGGAAATTACCTCTTTTTATTCATTTACACAAAAGCTTGTGAGAGAAATTTTTATTTTTGACCATAGATACAAAGAGGAGAAAATTTTTATTTTTGACCATTATTATTATTATTAATAAATTCATTTAATAATAAAATATGAAAACTTATGTTACAGAAGTTTAAAATACTAAACTAAAACGTGAGAAGTAGCTCTCGGTCATAAGCGGTTACAAATAGTAGAAAATTATTTATAGTAATTATCATAAATTAATTGACAATTGCTAATTAATTTTTACAATTTTGGTTTAGGAGTAAATAGTATACGGTCATGATTATTTTGTTAGAAATCTTATATAATTACTGATAATAATTATAATATTAATTTTATGATGCTTTCAAAATAATTATAAAAAAAATGTGAATTTTGGGCCTAAGAATCTATGAATAGTATTCAGCCTTTACAGTTTTAAATAAAAAGAAAGAAATCATTTTGTTACAATTTTATATATAAAAGAGCATTATTAATGGGATAATAAAGATGGGTTTAAATTAAATAAAGTTAAAATTTGATAAGTATAATTATATATATATATATATATATATATATATATATATATATATATATATATATATATATGCATGAATTCGGTTTTTATAAAATTTTTGAAAAATAGAAGTTTAAAATTTTAATATAATTATATTTAATCATCAATAATTAATGTTAAATTGAATGAAGAAAAAGAAATTTTTACTAAGTTTTTATAAAAATTGATTTTTGGTGTAAAATAGTAATAAAAGAAAATTAAAATTTTGGCCTAAGCTAGATATCATACATGGCTCTCGGTCATGGCTATTAAATTAGCAAGAAACTTATTTTTATTTTTATTATTTTTAGTATTAATCACAAATTAATTTTATAATAAATTTAAAATGATTTACAAGTTGAAAGATCAATTTTTTTTTGGGATAAAAGTCTGATATGACATTCGGCCATTTAAGAATAAAAATAAGAAATTTTTGTGAAAAATAATGATTATTATTAAATTAAAAAAATAAATTAGCTAATTTAAATTAAGTTAAAAGATTCATTTTAAGTTATTTTGGTTAAATGATAGTTTTGTGATTTGATGACTTGAGATATTGTGTTATTGAGATATATGACCATACATCTGAGTAGATATTGTGTTATTAAGATCTGTGACCATACCTTTAAGTAGGTATTGGTAGTTAATTACCAAATTGTGGAGAAAACTCTATTGGATATTTCGGAAAGATAGTGTGTAAAGTATTATTGAATCTCTGCCAGATATTCTGAAGAGATATTGTATAAAATATTGTTGAGTCTGACATGCACTGATGAAATATAATGAGTTTGTTGAATTGATGATCATGCTATAAGAGCATGTGTGCCTGTGGAATAGTTTGGTAAACTGTAGGATGAAGGCAGGGACCACTGATAAGGTCTAAAAGGTATTGGTATCGAGTTGTGAAAGTCCTATGGTCAGGGTAGCTCCCTGAATGTTGGGACAATCACGTAACCGACTTGATAACCCTGACACCTGCTCAGCATCACTGGGATTGGTGTAGTGTATACCCCCTAAGGAGCTGCGCGCTCGTTTCTCGAGAAAAATGATGATGTTGGTACCATGACGAAGGGGATACGAGCTCCAGTCACGTCCAGGATGGATGATGATTGATGATAATCATTAGTGGGGTTATGAATCCATATAAGTTATGATAGTTTGGGTTGTTTCATGATAACTTAGGTCAGACCCTAGGTTTCCCATTGCATTTGTTTGCTAACAACTTGTTTGCTTTATAGATTGTAGGTTGGTCCTATAAACCTTTTGTGAAAATGATTTGAGGTTATATATATCTTCACTCCTTTACTTTGTTCCTTTATTTTGTTTCCTTATTTTGTATATGTGTTCGTGACATATTATGAAGATAGAGGATGCTGACGTTAAGGATGCTAAGACTGGGAAGAATTCAAAGGAAGGTAATGCCATAGAAGAATTATTGTAACTGTAGTATACACTTTATGTTCTGTTCTAGGATAAGATTGGGATTGTGTATAGTCACTGCTCTAACTTAGGTTCTTTTTGAAGGGTAATTATTTATTTCTCTGGTCATGTATTTATTCTATAATGCGGCTTAAAGTAATCATATTGATAACAGTGATGTATGTTTATCATTGGAATGTATGATGTTTACATCTACCTTAAACATATGTTGTTTATAATTTTGGAATTACATCAAAAAATATTTTTTTTCATAATTAAAGTTTTAAAAAAATATCTTTCAATTTAATTAAAAATAAATCTAATAAATTGTGGGACTAAGTGTCAATATGATTGGGTGTCACAATACCAATTAACACAGGACCCATCATAGTCCATTATAGAACCAGCAACACACATACCCACTCTAACCAAATCATGGTCCATTACAAAACTAGGCATAAGAATTACAAACTTTGATTTACTTTATAGAACATTAACCCAATTTTAAAGCACCAACGAATAATAAATACCTTAAAATCTAATAAATAATAATACAAACAGAGGTTGAAAAGTAGAAAATTAAAAAACATAAAAGTGAACCAAGATGATTTTAGTTCTTACCTTGAGAAATCACAAAAGAAAAAATTGATTGGAATAAGCAGAGTTCAGACTTACATTCACATGCCCAAAGGGTATCAAAATAAATGATTAAATTATAAGATTGTAGAAGGTTCCATTAACAATACCATTTTAATATTGTCCCTTTAAACAATTCCATTAACAATACCATTTAAATGCTTCAAAGTGATATATACATTTTTAGCTCTCTTCTTACCATAGCTTACATCAACTACAAGGACAATATATTTAAGTAAGAACAACAAACAATTAAGCTCATCATAGGCATCTTTTTGAATTTAAATTTAATGTACCCATCTCACTCAGTATAAAACGAACATCAACCAATACGAAAAACCAGCAATACCATGCCATTATCTAATTACAATCTAAATGTATCTTAAATAAAAACCATTATTGATAAAATAAAGAGAGAATTTCAAAACTGAAAAAAAATTGTTTATAGATAAAAAAAGAGTTCATATACAAGAAAATTTGGATAAACTTACCTTAAAACGTTGGAAGAAGATCTCCTTATCTGCATCAGGGATCGCTCCTCATGTAATCCATGGTTGACGATATTGCTGCCTAGTGGTCTTTGTAATAGCCTTTGATGTAGTCCTACATGGATGAAACCTAAATAGAAAAGCAAGTCATGCAAAATTAGCAAACAATAAATTGACAGTACATGTAATGACAAATAATTTAAATTCTACTTAACTTTTACCTTAGACACTAAGGTGAAATTATAGGAAGATCGGCACCAGGTGAGGGATCCTCCTCGTTCTCTAAGTGTGAATCATCTTCATAGTCATCATCCTGAAGAGGAGAATGATTAACACTGGAGAGTACTGAAAGTGGTGAGGGTACTATAGGTGATGAGGAATGTATCAATGCAGCAACCGACGATGGGGAAGGTATGGATACAGGTACAACAGTCGGGGATTGGGAAGGCATGGGTTCAACAACCAGGGAAGGGAATGTATGGGTGCAACAGTTGGGGATGGGTAGATGATGACGGTTTGTCTCCACGTGACAGTACTTTTAATCACATAACGTGGCTTTTTCCCCTTCATTGTCCTTTTCCCCTTATTGCCACAATGTAATGGGGGTCGAGGCGAGTCACTACTTCCTGATGATATATCTATATATAGGAACATAATATTATCGATAATAAATCAAAGTCAACATATATAAATTAAAAATAGACAACTAAATAAATATATGATACCAATATATCAACACATGTTTATCTAATACAATTACATAACAAAATTCAAATTTCAAGAACATTTATCCAATTTGTATAATCCTATTTAGAACTAGAGAGTTCAATGTCAGTTTCAAATTCCCCATCTTCATTGTCTTCTTCCAAATCATTATCTTCAATATCTTTTTCTTTCAAGCCATTATCTTCGAATTCCCCCTCTTCATTGTCTTCTTCTTCTAAATCATTTACTTCTTCTTTTTCATCAACTTCTTCAATTTCAACTTGTGAATGTTGCAATCCATAAATACCTTTAACTTCAATAACTTCATTAACTTCATTGACATATGACATTTCATCTACTTGGTAAGGCATATCATCTTCTGCTTCATCGAATTCTATGCGGCCCCTAGGCTTTGTTTTGATTGCAACACACCAACCACGTTTGTCCATTCGTGATGCTGGATACGGAACATAATACAATTGCCTTACATTATGTGCAATGATAAACAGATCAAATGGTTGATATCTTCTATCCATTCGAATATCCACGACACCATATTTAGGATCCACTCTTGTACCTCTATTCGATGGATCAAACCAGTTACAATAAAATACCACTACTCTCTTAGGAGAGCTTAAAGTATTATACTATAGCTCATATATGTAATAAATGACCCCGTAAAAATCATCTTCGCCACCTTTTGTAAGACTTTTCATATGAACCCCACTGTTTATTATTTTCTTGCAATCGCTTTATGCATGTGGAATTTGTACCCATTGACAAAGAATGTGTGCCATTCATTAATGCAACTCAAAGGACCATGTGATAAATCCCTTAAGTGTTGGTTTCTCACACTTAAAGGCTCATTGTGAACCTACGAATATAAGACGCATCAAAAGTTATATTTTATTTGACATATAATGGAAAACTAAAATAAATTGTAAGGTACATACTTGTTCCTTGAACCATCTAGGAAAATCTGCATGTATACGAGTAGAAGCATTTGATTCATTTATTTGTTGAGATTGCAAGAATGAACTATCCAAAAATATTGACTTGAAGGGTTAATTTAAGAGGACAGTGTAATTCACTACAAGGATGAAAACAATTGTTCTGAAATAGTTACTCAAGGTATGGTTTAACTTCGGTGTAGTTGATTAACACATAAACATAGGCTGAGTCCTACTTTGCATCGGTTAACTAGTGAGTTGACTTCTTCCCAAAATGGCTACCAGGCTGGTCAAAGATGGATAACATTAATGGATATCTTTCACTATTAGTTTACATTTCATTTCTAGTATTTCGCAATGACAACATGGAGTTGTTGAAATAATGGGAACAGAAATGAGTTGTCTATTGGTGCAAGTAAGATGCATAAATTGATCCGTCTATTTTTCACTGACCGTTTAAAATCACCCATGAATCTATAAAATCAAATAACTAGGTGATGATTGATAGGTATAAAACAAATGAAAGTTAAATAAAATATGATGACAATTTTAATACCTTTCAAATGGATACATCCACTATACTGGACCGGTTTGCCAAGTCTTGCTTTATATGCAAGATGAATAGGAAGATGTCCCATTGAATCAAAGAATCCGGAGGGGAGTATTCTCTCCAACTTGCAAAGAATGATTGGAATGTTTTATTCCATCCTAGCCAAGTCATCATCCCTCAACGATCTAGAGCACAAA
This sequence comes from Spatholobus suberectus, assembly GCA_004329165.1. NCBI lineage: Eukaryota > Viridiplantae > Streptophyta > Magnoliopsida > Fabales > Fabaceae > Spatholobus > Spatholobus suberectus. Next base: position 6,525,803 of record CM014733.1, read on the forward strand.
TCTTTGAAGAAATGACTAACTTCAATAAGTGGATTTAAAAAATACACCGGCAATGAACTGAATGCAATAGGAAGTAAATACTCCATGAATACATGACAATTATGGCTTTTCGTCCCATGCATCCTTCCCTTATCAACATTAGCACATCTTGCCAAGTTGGAAGAATAACCGTCAGGCATCCTAAGTTATTTTATCCAACAACAAACTAACTTTGTTTCCTTTGTAGTTAAAGTGTAATTTGCTTTTGGCTTTAACATCTTCCCATTAGCTTGTGCCTTTAACTCCAAGTCTGGTTGCCTACAATGCAAAGCTAAGTCCATCCTTGCCTTTTCATTGTCTTTCGTCTTACCACCCATATTCATCATAGTGTTCAATATGTTGTCAAAGAAATTTTTCTCTATGTGCATAACATCAAGATTGTGTCTCAACAAATTATCTTTCCAATATGGAAGATCCCAAAAGATACTTTTTTTTGTCCAGTTATGCCACTCCTCGTATCCTGGCAATTTGGACAACTTAGGGTTTTTTTGTGACTTTCAGTAGATCCCTTACTCTATGCCAAACCTGCTTAGGAGTCAACCTAGGTGGTGGGCCATCCATTTCAACTTCGCCTTTTTTGAAGGCCTTCCTGTTCCTCCTAAATGTATGATCATTAGGCAAGAACCTGTGACGCGATGTCAAACCAACAACTTTTCCCCTCGTATTTTAATGTAAAGGCCTTTGTATGCTCCATGCAATGCGAACAGGCTAATTTACCATGAGTCCCCCAACCTATGTTTTTTTTTATACATGCCTACAAAGGAAAAAAGACACTTTTTCTTTTTTTAATTATAAAAAAGGTATAAAGGGTAGAGTATAGGAAAGTAATGTAAGAATAATATTACTCTGTATATTAAATACATATGTGTATATCTATATAAGTAGATTAACATATACCTTACTAGAAATGACATTTAAAGAGAAGATTGAATGCTTATTTGTGAAGCACTCCTAGCTTATTAGCCAATATTTTAAATAAATGTTCAACATAAATCAGCTCCCACTATGGTGTCTAACAAAATGCAAATGTGGTTGAATTACTGCATTATAACTAATATATATAGTAGTCTAACTTAAATAACAATGTTCAATTAAATGCTTATTCATGTGTCACTTTGATTTGCAAGTGTATGTGCTTGGTTTAGGAAATTAAAATTGACTGCTGAAATGTTAGTTTCTTTTTAATTAACACTCCAACCTCTAATTTCCAGGAACCCAAAAATCAAATTTCAAATACTCATTAAAACTTCTTCTGAGCCATGAATAAAACTAAGCATAAAAAACCCTCTTATTCCCATAGAACCAAAATGCAATTAGCATACACTTTAAACCAATATTTATTCTTGTCTAAGGAGAACAAAACCCCAAACGAGGGAGTTACCATTCTATTTAACTTCTTTCAACAGTTTACTCAGTAAATGAAAAAATAATCAATCATTCGATGAAATGTATCAAAACTAAAAAGAAACAAAGTCCCCAAGTAAAAGGAAAGCATACAATTATAACAGACCTAACTCAACAAGCAACATACAAGCCTAAGCTACATCAAAACAAACTTCTCAATTTCAACATCTATACAAGTGACCCACAACACAACCAACAAATTTTCAATAAAATGAAATCCAATTCTCTGTTCAGTATTTTGAAAGTAGTACCTTGGTACTCTAGGTACGAGTGACTATGGTTTTGCCAACATTTTTGACTTGGAAAACAGAAAGAGTCTTAATGTCGTACCAATCCTTCTTGGCAAAGGGATCAACTCTGCACATTCATACACAAACCAAACCCATCATTGAAATTGAATATTACTACAATTGAAAGAAACTTAAATTACCACAATGCTAGTATAGAAAAGATTTTTCGCATTGATAGTGAATCAAATTAAAAATCTAAACAATTAATTCTTAGCAAAGGAAAGTAGACAATGTGGACAAGCTAAAGTGAATGATTAATCACTTATTCACTAATGATTGCAAGGTAGGACAAAGCCATGAAATTCATAATCCATTCAAACAAAAATGAAGACTCCAAGCTGCAAAGTTACATAATCTAAACCTTGAGGACACTAAACTACATAATTTTACAAAAAGTAATCATAAAGTACCCAACCCAAATAGAACAAACCAGAACATAACCCTTCCCAATCACCCAAACTTGTGGACACCCTGTACATAAATGCTAAACTTCAGAAGATGTAGATGTCACAAAAACACAAAAGATAGCACAAACAAAACGTAGCCCTACAATTCCACTAACTAAACAAATTGAATATGGCAAGACGGTTGCCATCCATATAAACACCAGATTGCCCCACAATATAAGACATGATTTCTTATTATTAACTTTCTTTTTTTCAAACAAAATTGCAGGGATAATAATGGCCTAATGGGTAATGTCTCATATTCACCTAAGAAGACTAATCTCACGCAAGTGGTACAAGAACCACAACAAAATAATTAAAGAAATTAGTAAGTTGAGAAAAAAAAAAACCAAAAAAAATCCTTATTTTTACTTTTCTGAACTAAAATATATAAAAATTTATAATGACAGCTGTTCGTGAATAATAAAAAAAATAAAGGTCTTTTTTCTTTAGTAAGAAACCATATTTTATTCCAAACAATTTCCACAAAACCACAGACAATAGATTAATAAAATATCAAAAAGAACAAAACTTGGGTAGGAATTAAAAACCCATAATCTCATTTCCTTTTTTGTTCACATTAAAGGAAAAAGGGAAGAAGACAAATTGGAATCGCAATAAAAAAAAAGGGGTAATTGTAAAAGAGAAAGGAGAAGACGAAACACATGTACCCAATGGATGAAAGAAGTTGAAGAAGAAGAAGAAGAAAAAGGTGGAGGATTCAATAATAGTGACGGCAAAACAAAAGAAATAGGACTTTCGCGTTGTGGTTTCAAACCTTTCGATAAAAGTGGCCAACGACAATGTTTCCTTTGATGGTGTGAGACCTCAGTGGTGGTACCTCTTTGATGGTGGCAGAGGAGATGAAGGGGGCGTTTTAAGGGTGCTCAACGAAAAGGAATGTGAACCTAGGGATTTTTTGAACGAGGGAGTAAAAGCAAAAGTTAAAAACATATAATAGAGGAAAGTGGATTTAATAAAAAGTGTTACACTTTACCCACGGATAGAGTTACCCACAGGAATAATCCATGGGTAATTTAAAAATATTTTTTATTTTTTTTTCTAGCTTTTACAGTTACCGACAAATTATTTCATAGTGTCCATAAATAATATTATCTACAAATATTTTGGCCTACATTTCGATAGAATTCTCGTCAATAATACTCTAGCAAAGTTACCTACGGCTATTTATGTTATTGATGGATATTATCCGTGGGTAAGTCAAATTTACGAACGGATAAAAATCTGTGGGTAAATATCCATCAATAATAACAAAATTTCTTGTAATATCAAATTGATATTAAATAATAAGAATATGAAATTTAGATATATACCTTTATACAAACCAATGTTGTTACACTTAAATATCTCTAGAAAAATAGCTACGCAAATAAGTTGTTAAGGTATGCAAATAAAAAGATCAAGACTTAGACTCGAATTTTATTTTGTGCACAAATGCAAAACAAATTGAAAACTATTAAAATTTTGAACATGGATAATTTGTTCCTATATTCTATCAAACTTTTGGCAATTTTTTTTCTAATTTATTAGCTTCCTTAAATTGTTGATTACCTACCAAATTTTCATTTAACTAACCAAAAACCAAGTCAATCAAAATTAAAATATAAAATACAAATCAAACTAAACATAGAGACCCCAACATATATAGAAAAATGAAGACTTAGGTAATTTTGTCTCTACATTTTGTTGAGATTTCAATAGAGTTTTTCTTAATTTACTAGCTTTAATTTAGGTAAGCATCCAATACATGAATTTAGGATTTTAAAACTCTTTCTTAATTGTTAATTAGTGAAAACGCTAAGAAAGAGTCTTTCTTAGTAGGTAATTGTTGGACCAACTAAGAAGTTTATTTTCTTAGTAACTACCACATGTAACCAATAAGAAAGATTCAATCTTTTTCTTTTATTTTTCTTTTTCTTGTTAGGGTTTATTTTCAAATTAGTAAGAAAGGTGTGCCATGAAAGCCCCTATTTCGCGTGGTGATTATTTATCAAATATACATTTTGTCTAAGATTCCAAAATTTCTATATACAAGCATAGAGTGAAGCTTATATATCTCTCCATTTGAGTCAAATATCACAGCCATTTAAAATAGGTAGAAAATTAGTAAATTAACTTATTATATATTAAATTTTAATAAAAAAACACCTCTTTTGGCTATCATTGTTTGTAATTTTTAGCTCATATTTTTATATTTAGCTAGTTAATCATTCGTAAATTTATCATCATCTCTTTCCATGATATTTTATAACTACATATTTTTTTATTATTCATTCATTTATACCTTTACAATTTTATGCTTTATTATTTCTCTTTTATTTGTTAATTAGTTAATAATAATTATTGTAATTAACACATTAATTACTGTTAAAATTACCTTACTAATGGTTGTGTAGGTGATAATTAAGTAATTTCAGAACCTATTTTAATTATTGAGTTGCATTAGGCTTTAGTGTAAATTTGATCATAACTTAATATGTATATATATGATTTTAGAGGGATTAAAAACAAAAGTTATTATATTTTAAGGGACAAAAAACATATTTAAGCCTTAAAAAAATAGGACAGCGTATTCAACTCCAAATAATAAATTAGTTTGGTTAGAAACTATTTTAAATGATTGGACTTTTCAAATTTAGTTTTTTTTTTAATTTTTTTGGTACAGGCCTACCGGCCAGTCCCATTGTTGAAGACGGAGCCGAAAGCTGTAATCATGCTAGCTAAAAAGGCTTGGTCTGTATCCAAAAGAGGTCCACTAAGTAAGGCCCAGGCTGGGCTAAGTTACCATTTGTCGGGAACTTCATCCCCACCATTGAATGTACATCAAGGTATCGGGACATGCAAATAATCATCTCAAAATAGTCATTGACTTGACGAAGTTATATGCATGTCACATTATTATCAATTAATAACAATAATCACATAAAAAATTAAAATTTATGAGAACTAAAAATTTACAAAAACTGAAAAATTAAAATCACATAAAATCATATTTACAAGAATTAAAAGGTTAAATTATTTTGTAAATCCTTGAACTATTTTGAAAATTTTAAATAGGTCTTTATATTTTAAAAGTGTGTAATTAAGGCTTAAAATTTACAATTTTTTAGTACCTAGCAACAATTTTGTTAGAGCTCTATTAAGTAGAAGGACCTAATTAAAAATTAGATTAAATATATTTTTAGTATTTGTAAATAGGACAATGTTTATTTTTAATCTTTCAAAAATAAATAATTTCCATTTGATTCCTCATTTATGGTCCTTCCTTATTATTCACAAAAAATTATATACTTTTAGTCCCTTGTTTATGAAAATAAGGACCACATACAACACATTTCTATAAATAAGAGACCAAAATAAGATGATTTATTTTTTAGGGACTAAAAATGGACATTGCCCTAATTGCATAAACTAAAAATATATTTAACCCTTAAATTTTTTTAAAGTTTAAGAATCTACTGAATAATTAATCTATCTACCTAGTCTTTGAAATATTTAAAAAATTTTAATTAGATTCCTGGACTTAATGAGATCTTAATAGAAATGTAGTTAAGAACCCAATTAAAAATAATTTAAAAATTCAGAAAACTAATTACAAATTTTCAACGTATAATTTATTTAAAAATTTTAAAATAATTTAAGGATCTACAAATTAATTTGACCAAATTAAAATATATATTCATCTAAGAAAAAAAAAACAAAAAAACAAGAGATCTATATTGGTGAATCTCTACATGTACCCTTGCTTCATGAAAGTACAATGATCTTATACTTCACTTACTTTGGTAACTGGAAAATTGTTCTCTACTTGGGCATGATTAAGCTCCGGTTTCTAAGTGAAGAAAGAAAAACAATAAATTGGTACCAGCGTTGTTTCTATGTTTGTAGTGGCAAGCACCACTCCTTGAACAAACAGTTTCATGAGTTTTTGTTATGCGTTAGGGCACAAAAAAGTACCGAATACTTCAATAGGTTTTGGTTTCTTTTACTGGAAGGCTAGTGTTTGATTGGGCCTGGATTTTTCATTTGATGATTCTCATCACAATCCCTTCCAGCAGTTTCGGACCACCTCCCCCTTTTTCAACCATTTTGTTTTTTCTTTTTCTTATTTTTATTCTACTTCATTTGATATATTTAGTCATATATGTTATTTGCTTGAGCTCAATATGTTTGTGCCTGCAGCTCGTGACCTTTTTTATTTCCCTCTTCCAATTTTTTTTTTAATGTTTTGTCTTGATTGATAATTACATTTATTAATGTACTTATTGGTATTGTGAAGAATAATTGGTTAATGGAAATGTGGGCCAAGATCCTTATTCAAGTGAAATTCATTCGGGTTTTGAAGATTGATATACAAAAAAATTGTCTTGCTTGATAATTACATTTATTAATGTATTTATTGGTATTGTGAAGAATGATTGGTTAGTGGAATTGGAAGTGTGGGTCAAGATGCATGTTCAAGTGAAATTCATTCGGGTTTTGAAGATTGATATACCCAAAAAAATTAAAAAAGCCTTTTGAGGAAGAAGCAAGTGGGGTGGGAGGGAGGGAGGGAGGGCGGGATGAGTGTGGTGGTGGGAGGTAGGCATGGCAGAAAACCAAAACCCGCAAGAACTTGTCTTGATTTTGATAGAGAAAAACCACTTTGACTGGCTTCGAGTTTTTCCTAATAGCTTGAAGTGGGGTTAGGAATTTCACTACCTACCCCGTCCCCAAACTCGCCTCGGTATATGAAATTACTAAATTGACCTTAAATAGCTATATATATTACTTTTTATAAAATTAATGTTTTAAAGGACACTCTTGCAAAATTAGTTTCACACATTATATAGGCAAAAAATCCAATTGATAGCTGCAAAAATTATATAGGACATTTCTTGTAAAAGATGGGATGGGTTGGGGAAAACCCGACCCAAATAGGGGTGGGGGTGGGGTATAAAATTTTAACCCTGTTAGGTATCGAGGGCGGGGGTGGCTTGGGAAAGGGAAAACCTGCCTGCACCCCGCCCTCTTGCCATGTGTAGTAGGATGGGGAGGGAGCGTGAAGAAAGGGATCAAATAAGAAATTTAAAAAAAAAAATGGTGGTGGAAAAATAATTCACAAGAGGAAATTCACCTGCAATAATTTCTTTATTCACTAACAGACTTCAATACCACACATAACCAAGATAGTATAATGAAAAATCAAGAGATAGTAAATTTAACGATAGTTTGGGTAACCGGATTTCACGTTACTAAGAAATTTATAACTAGGTATCTCAGATAGTTGGTCAAATTGAGATATTGCACTAGATAGCATAACAACATCTACCTCTGAAATGCCACAGGAGTGACATGGTATTAATAAATTAGTTTTTAACAACCAGAAGTACGTAATCTTCGGCTGCGCATATGATCCTATACACACATTTATTTATGTACAATAAATATATTAACAACTTGATACTGAAGAACAATAGAACACATCATGATCAACAAATAATTTAAGGAGCAAAGGAGAAAACAAACAGCCCAAGAATCTCCCATACTTCGAAACAAACTTATATATTTGGAATCAGTCTTCTTTTTTTCCGAAATAAATGCAGGAGAATGTCCCGTGGCGCGGGAAATTAGCAGGGAGATGCCATCATTTCTTAACCTGAAAATTTCCATGCTAATCCAACTTATGTTTATACAATCTACACACGAAATTCAATTTCTGAAATAATTCTAGCCATTACATCAATAGAAATTAGAAAGAGTAGATGGTATATCGCATGGACAATATTGGAGTAACATCAAATAATTTGATCCCTAAAGGATTACATTTATAAGTTTCATATGTTAAAATTTTGTTGGGCTACATCATAAAAGAAGAAAGAGAATGCTAGTTTATATCTTAGGATATTAGTTAAGGAATCAAAAATGATTTTTTTTTTTATATGAACCAGTAATATTTAATATTATCAACGCACTCCACTGTAATTTTAAAAAATATTTACTGATTCTTTCGACGCCTTAATTGTATTTGTGAGCAGAACCCAAGATAAAAAGGACAGAAAATCAGACTTTTAGCCAAGGAAGAAAAAAAAAAGAAGATGATTCTTTGTTTGCAGTTGTTGAAAACTAACTATTATAAAAGTGTCCCACATTTACAAGTTGAACAACAGTCTCCAACTGTTTATGTTCTCCTAAATTTTCCTTCAACAATTTTGTGTGATTATTTGCAATGTGGCTCCTCATTTTAGTGCAAGTGTCTTAACTAATCGTTTAGACGGATTGTTCGTCAATGTATGAGTCTGAATGATTTTAAAATCTTACATTGTTCTCCAAATCTGGCTCTGTAAGTGGGCTACGATCCTTGGAATCAGACTCTTGTTCAAGTTCCCTGCAGGAGAGATGTAACCATCATAAAATCAGATACACCAACAACAAACTAGGCAAAATTTAATCTAATAATATTGGCCAAAAAGTCATTCAAAAGAGATATGAATAACAATAATAAGTATTAAAAAGGGACTATCAACTACCTTTCAGTTATGATCATTTGTTGATGAGACAAAGTTGTGCTCAAATCAGAAGCAGCAGAGTCAGAAACTTCAGGCCTTGAGGGTTCAAGTTCACGCATTCCCTGCAAAAGTGTTTGCTTCAATTCCGTTGCTCATGTGAGTTAAGATATTAAAACACAATATGCCTCAACATCACAAACTCACAGCAGAAGTATCTTTCATCCATCCAGGAAATTTATCCGATAGAAGGCTGATATACTGCTCCATTGCAACCTCTGGACTCAAGTTCCCCAGCTTTTGCCAAGCATTCCTTGCACAACGGAATCAGTACTGTCGATCACTCATACAAAGCAGCTCTCAACCCTGTTATTATAACTAGCAATCAAGCTATACCGTGTAACTTGTACAGCACGGCCGCATGGTGTTGTTTACATTGATTTACCAAGTTTTAGAGTGTTTGACACATTTTTTTTCTTTCCCTCTTTCAATAATAATCCTTGCGTCTTTTAAGCTGTGTTTGAATTGATGGAAGAGGAAGGAATAGAGGGAAATGGAATATAATAGTATTATGTTCCCTTGATTGATAAAATGAGGATTAAATATACTGAAAACTAGTGAAATCTATTTCATTCTATTCCATTAGTACCTTCATTTTTCTCACTCTCCAATTTGAGAGGAATAAGATGGAATGAGGATTTTGTTCCATTCCAATATAACATATTCAAGCAATAAAATAAAAGTTTTATTCCATTATGTTCCATTTCATTTTATTCCATTTTAATTTTTAAATCATTTCGTTTCATCTCATTTCTTTCCATCAATCCAAATATTAGCCGGACAAGACTTACCATTCATTTTAATGATTGGTTCATTATATGTCCAAATTTCGTGTATATTACTTGTTGAGGGAATACCCAATCACATGCATAAGAACTACTAGGTTACTACTTTTGCTGACAACATCGCAACCTAAGTGCTATTTATGGACTTATGTACACAAATTGGGTTTTTGTTTCTTGAGTGATTCAAACTTATCCTCTAATCATTAATAAAATTTCCATCTTTTTTGTTCCTGAACAAATTTTGGCAATGATTGGATCAATTTCCACATTTATAGCTTATTAATAATGGAACTTGGATCTGCTCCAATTCTTAAATAGCATTGTCGTAGACATTAAAAGAACACTTTTATTAGTATAAAAGACAATTCTACACCTACTTAGGTAATTTCAAGCATCGGAAAGAATCAGTCTCTTGCTCTTGGTGCAAAAAAAAAAAAGCTTTTTTTTTAATAAAAAAGCAAATTCTATAGCTAATCACGGCAAGTCAAAAAATTGTATCTCTATCCAACAATGCCCTGTCTGTCACGTTATTTAAAAAGAGAAATGTTAGTAACACTCTCTTAATTATCGGCTAAAATTTATTAAAAATTACAAATTTTAGTATGTCCTATTCCTCAATTAGGAGAGAGACACCCACCAAAACTTGTAGTTTCCAATAAATTTTAGTCAAGAAAAATGCTAGTAATACTCCCTTTTGAACAAACTTTCTCTTATTAGTTGAAATTTCTTAGAAATTACCAAAATTTGTGAGTCTTATAACTTATTTAATGACTCTCTTTTGTGATTTTGTAGTTTTCAATAAATTTTAACTAATAAAATAGTATGTTGAGAGGAATGTATTTTTTAGAAAAAGAGAGTGTTGCTTGGCATTCCTTTATTTAAAAATCTTGAAATTAACAATTGCTTCAAAACAATACCAAGCAAGTGGAGTTAAAAACAAGTCTATGCAAGTTGGGCAAATGAACAAGGTATAACATAATTAGTAACATAACACTCAGGATTAATCGCCAACAATCGAACGAGAAAAGTGAGTTACGTAAGTTGGAATCAGATACCACTTGGCACGTGCAGAGATCTTGAGAGGCATTGGCCGAGGGTCACGGCAAGGCCCTTCGGTTGCAACCTTACGAAACCCATACAACTCCATTCGCACATTGCTTCCAACACTTCCCAATCGGTCACCCTCGTTAGTTACAAATTCCGTAGCCGCCATAAACTCTTTCTCCAACTCACTCCTCTCAATCCCTTCCCAATCATCATCGTCATCATCATTCTCTTTCACGACGCTATCTACAACAGAAACTTCAGTTTCAGTGGAAGGTTTCACGCTGATTTCGTCAGCGCTTTCCACGTTCCTCTTCTTGTCAAACTCTTGTGTTGTTTCCTCATCGGGCCCGTTGATTTCCTCTTTAACGACAATGTCTGGGTCTGACTCCCCGGCGACACGACAACAACGTTGTAATCGGATTCGACCATAGCCTCTTCTTTCTTGTGTTCGGTTTCTACACACGTGGCAACTTGAACCGGACGAATAAAACCGACCGTGCTCTTGCTTTGAGCGGCCTGGACCGGAGGAACCGGTTCAACCGTAGCCTCTTCTATCTTATGTTCGGCCTGTACACACGTGGCAGCTTGGACCTCGCTTTTGTTCTGAGCGGGCTGAACCGTCAACCGTTTCCCACCAGGAACCGGACAAGCCGGTTCGACCTTAGCCTCTTCCATCGGTATCTGGTGTTCGGTTCCTACGCATGTGACAGCTTGAACCGGATTAATTGAGCCGAGCGTGCTCTTGCTCTGAGCGGGCTGAACCGTCAGCCGTTCCCCATGAGGAACCGGTTCGCGACGGACGTGACGTTTTGGTGTGGCGTGAGTGTCGTTCATGGCCTCAACAAGCTTTAAGACGAGGAAAGTCAGAAGAAGCGCCAGGGACGCCGTGACAAAAAGATCATCCACGACTGCGTGAAGCTCCATAACACTTTTTCTTTGTTTTACTTTTTAGTGAAATGAAATAGCACAAAAAAAAACGCTGAACTGGTTGCTGAGGAAAAGTTTAAGTAGAGGATTAGGATCGGGATTAAATGGTGGTTGTTTTGGAGAGAGCAAGGATAGAGAAAATTAACGAGAGAATTTAGGAAGGAAATGAGAAGAAGGAAGGAACGGAACCAAAAGATGAGCGAGAAAAGAATAAAGGATAATCTCTGCAACAGAGTAAAGCATATTCTGCGGTTATTTTACTTTACGCTTTGGCTACCCAAATTCTAATACAACAATCTCTATTTTCTTTTCTTTTCCTTTTTTTTTTTTTAAAAAACTTTTTGGGTTTGGGAAGGGTAGTGTGGGTCCCGTGGCTACGGAGACAACGGTGAAAGGGTCACCAACGTGTGTGACATAAAAGCGCAAAAAGGCGTATATCCGTGACCACGTCGATTTTGCTGACTCATCACTCGCTGCCATGATCGTTATCCGACTGGAACACCCACGCGCGTTTATCTTATTCATCACAATCATCACATGTTTTGGCTTTAGGGTGTGTGTCGGATATTTATGAAAATTAAATTATTTTAATAATTAATTATATATAACAGTGTAAGCGGGTCGCAATTGACCCGCAAACCTAACTAACCTGACTCAATCCAATTACATTTTAACAGATTGAGTCAGGTCAATTTTTGGTTGACCCGATGAAGATTGGGTTGGATCACTGGTTAATGCATTTTCAATCTGATTTAACCCGATATATTATTTTTTTAATAAAAAAATAAAATATCATAATACTCACATGTATTGTATTTTTCTTGTATATTAAATTTGTATAGTTAGACTTGTATTTTAAATTGAACGTGTTAAATGAGTTCAACTAATAAATATATATATATTTTATTTTATTATTTTAATTTTTTCAAATATAAAAGTATATTAATATTTTAATTGGTCAATCTGATGACTCGACCCAACCCAATTAAAGCTCGGATTGGGTTGAGTTGTTTCAAAAAAAAAATACAAACCCAATCCAACCCGACTATTTTTAATTAGATTGGGTCTTAAACACGCCTACACCCGACTCAACCTGGGCCATTTATACCCCTAATATATATAATTAATTATAATTAAAATCACTTTTTGTTTAAATAAATTTGCTAAAAAATGATTTAAAAATAATTAATTTCATTTAAATACAATAATAAATTACAAAAAAGGTATGTATAAAACTAAAAAGAAAAAAATTGTTAAAAAATTTGGGAGTAATTTGAGAATAATGTATTTGAAGAGAAAAAAAATTATTGAAAAAAAAATCATAAACTACTATACTACAAATTATAAAAAACAGCTTATTTTTTTTAAAAAACTTATTACAAAATTTTAACTAATGTTCCAAACAAGCTGAAATTTAACAGAACAAAACTTTTTTCTCAAAAAATAACTGAAATCTTCAAATTTCAACTAGTCGAACACCATCTTAATCTTAGCACAAGTACTGTTTAACTTCATTTTGGTCAAAAAGTAATTTTGAATTAAACATCTTCGTAAAGTATTCTGACTATATTTTTTTGAAATTATAAAATATGCTAATCCCATCGCTGTCACGCACGCAAACATTGCATGAACACAAACCACCATAGAAAGAAAAACGTTGAGATGTAAAATACTCATAATTATTATCAACATATTCTTAGTGCATATTCAGATTTCCCTTAGATAAGCTCAAGAACACTTACGCTTCCAAAACAATAATTTTTTTCTTCTTTTTGTGCATTAGAATTCGATTTTATAATTAAAATTCACAAAAATATTTTTTTAACAATTATCCAAACATAACCTTACCCAATTATCAATTAAAACAGTAGTTTATAATCTCAATTTTAAACCACTCGGTTCAACTATCCGCTGAATGAAAAAGCTACAGCTAAAATTTCAACTTCAGCCAATAATTCCGGCACAATAGTTAACAGGGATACAGTTCGTTAAACAAATCCTCGATCGTCCTTCCTTTGGACATACTTTTCAAATTTTACTAAGCTCAAACCCACAATACAACTATCCTATCCACAAAACAAGAGCTTGGACTCTTTATCCATTGACTTGGTCAAATTTTGGGAGATTGAAATAGCATTTTGAATTCCCGAGATATGTGGATTGATCTGCAGGACATAAGTTGTGAGTATACAAGTTCAATTTTCCACAATGTATTTTGCCCCTATCCTATTCTTATTCCCTCCACTCCCTCTTGCAAGTCTACTGTAAACCTTCACTTGGACCCAAAAAAAAAAAGCATTTTGAACGTTTAAAAAAGTTACGGTCGCCGTTAGTAACTGTAAAAGCGTTCCTCATGGACGGAAGTTGGAACTTGAAAGACCTAGCAAAAGAATAATGCTATTTACGACGGCCTGCACTTACAAATGTATATAGCTACAGCTCGGCTCAATATCAGTTTAATAGCTTAAAACAACGATGGAGCAGAGTGTGAGGCGTGCAGTTGTGTTAGTGGCCTCACTGTAGCTTTTTCCTGCCCAGTGAGAGGTTTCTGTTTAATTGCACTATTTCTCAAATTTACCAATTGATTATACAAAAGAATACACACAATGGAACCAAAACTAGGCAAACCTCTCACAAGGCAATCGTGAATACAGGAGAAAAATCAAACTCAACAGGTGAACTATACGGTTTATATGAAGTGCAAGTCAAAACAACTGATTTCGACTTGAGGAAACCTTTCAATTTCCGTCGGTAAGCGTAAGTTAATAATAAGCTCACCAACAAATTTTAAAACCAAGATCACCTAGGTACGTAGCTTAACCTTGTTCAACTGGGGCATCAGAATGAATTCTCTCATACAAGCGATGTATGAGTGGAGATTTAGACATCTGGGGTTCCCTCTCCAGGACTGCAATTACATCCCTCACAGAGATGCTTCGAGCTACCCTAGTTTGAGGTGCAATGGCATGATTCCTCCCAAGTTTTCTAGCAGCCACTGTTGGAAGAATCAAAAGGACGAAATGGCAATGAAAAGTAGCACAACCAATCAAAAAAGCACCAATTTACTTGATTCAAACCAATAACCAACATAGCATCTCTACAACATAAAGTTACATGAAGCTATATTGTTGGCAACATTAATCATTTAGTATTCTACACTATAGAACAGGACAGTGGCAAGTCAGGCAATCCGAAGCATGATACAGTCCCTTCAGCCCCAAAGAAGGGGAAAGAGTACGCTACTCTACATTTAGATATTTATGAAAACATTTTCAACTAAAAAGTATAGAATATTAGGCAAAACATATGCATTAGCTTTTTCCTTCTCTGAGTTCTTCTGACAATAATGAGAGTCCACTTCCTTCTATTCTATCTTAACTTATTTTATCCATATATTAAGATACAGCATTGGGATCAGTTGGGTGAATAACTAAAATTGTTTGCTATCTTGCAATTGAATTATTTTACAATGGAAATTACAGAAAAACAGCTTAACACAAACTCACCTGAAGTTGTGAGGAAAGCAGTTGGACCCTTTTTCTCCCCTTCTTGGTTATCCTTTGTATTTCTTCCAGATGATGAAGATTTGCGGTTCACATCTTTAGCTGGTTGAGAACCAGATGACATGTCCATCCCCCCTTCACGTTTCTGCCTGGCTTGCTCAGCCATAAGTTGCCACTTTGACAGCATGTCATCTCCCCCATAAGCAGCACGAGCAGCAACATTTGCAGCATTTGTCCTCATCTTGTCATCCTCTTCCTTGTTCACCTGCAGCATATTATAAATCAAAGAACAGATTCCCAACGTTGATAAAGGTGAAGTATAAGAAAGAGATATAAATACCTTTGTTGATTTAACACGGCCCTCGTCCTTCTCCTTGTCACCATCAACTCCAGTATTGCTCTCAACCTATATTTAAAAATAGCATTTTAAATGATAGGCACACAAGTTACAAATGCATGGATGGGAAATGTGCATTAACAAGGTTTTTATCTTGTCAGTAACTCAACAAAAATCCAATATTTGGAACTCACATCATTTAGTTTCCGAAGCTTCTCTGATTCTACCTGTTTTTTCTCCCACTCTTCCCTTACTTTCCTATTTATTGTCATGATTTGCTGCCGAACATCTGAAGTGACAACAGTCCCATGTCTTGTTTTCTCAAAATCAACCCTCTGGTAGGAAAATTCTTGTAAGTACAAAAATTTATACAATTATAAAAGATTTTGTTTGAGCAGTTAGAGTAAACATCTGACCTGTTTTGATATTCTAATCAGGTTACTTATCAGTTCACGCATCCTTTCCTCCACACACTGAACGTTTACTCAGTCATAAGATTACTATGTAAACCTACTGCAATGAAAAGTGAAAATTTGCTAAAATCTCACCAGTGACAAGCATTTCTCCACATCATTGCTCATACCCTTCAAGCCACACTTGGCCACTGCCAGAGAAACAACATAAAGGAGCCATAAGGTTTTGTACGCCTAGCACATATCCAGATCAGCTCAAAACGAAAGAACTTAAACAGATGGACAAAGGTATGACACAAATAGGACACTAACTGATGTCAATTAATTTTTTTTGCAATGGAGCTTTCTGCAAAATCAGCCTTTCCTCTTCTTCTTGCACAGCCTTTCGAGAAGCTTCTGACACTCGACTATCCTCTTTGGGCCCTGAAAATAAATGCTCTTCCTCTTCCTGTAAAAGAAAAAAACATTAGAAATGGCTCCAGATTTTGAAGTAGAGGAAGAGGAGTAAACATTCCCTAGTTATTGAGCTATCTGACTTAGTTGAACATTGACATAGTATCATACCCTGAGGTCAACTCCACTAACAGCAGTGACGTCATTAAGTTGTTCAATGCTTTGTTCTACAGATCCGCCAGAAGTTTTTTGTTTTTTACTGTAGGATAAAGGAACATTATGTATATATTGAAATGAGTTAAGAGATTAAGAAATTAATCCATAAAATAAGTTATTCATGATTCAGTAGAGTAAGATGTGTCTCACCTTGGAGGAGGAGGTGAGGAACCAAGTGCTTCAAGCGGTTTCTTTTGGGTAACAGCAGGCTTTTTAAGAGGTGTCCTTGCAACAATTCCAGAAGCATTTGATGGGATCTGAGAGCTTAGCTGATCAAATTCAGAATTGGGGCTAAGGAAATTAGGCATCAACAAATTTGAAGATATATTTATAAACATGGAGTGCGCTCTGTGCAAATAATATTTTGGTATTAAAGAAAAAAAAAGCATAGAAAAAGAAAGATTAAGCTTGTATTTCCCGATAGTAGATTCTATTTAAAAACTTAAATTGGAACCCAAGGACATCAAATAAAAAACATGCACATTATATCCTTGTTATTCTTCATTGCAATTGGCAACACATCTTTGATGCACCTCATAAACTTGCATAAGAAAACTGGTGAATCAAAGGTACACACCCTTTATGTTGAGGCAAGCAATTTTGCAAACAATAGGTTAAAGGGTCAAATCTCAATGCTAGTAAAATTGAAAATTCAAGCTTGATGGGTCTAATAGTGCAAATTAAAGCAAGGAAGGATGAAAACAAGCCTAGCCACTTACCTGAAGCTCAATATTCAATTCAACTCAATTTTGGTTCAATAAGTTTAGCTCATGAGCAAATGAACTGAGCATGAGCTAGAATATATGGCTTGTTTAAAATATGAGCTAAGCATAAGCCACTTAGTGCTCAACTCATTTGCTTGTGAACTGGCATAATATACACATCTTCAGAACACATACATTTATCACATAAATTATTTGTCAAGAACCAACTATCCCAAAAGCTTAAGTTTTATATCTAACATGTCCACTCATGCAAGGACTTTTGTGCTTTTTGTGCTTGAAGCGTGAGTAATGCTTAGGCACACTGTACCTTGTGCTAAAATTTAACTTTTTATTTAAAAGATTACAGACACCAAGGATCAAACTCATGACCACTTGATCATACAGGATTTGATACCATGCCATGAATCATCTATTCCAAAATTTCAAATCATTGGGTGAAAGTACATAAATGATTTTATATCTAGGTATTAAATAATAATTTTTGATCCATTAGTGTTGTTGCATTACGGTAATATATTATATATGTCGAGTGAGTTTTATGCAATCTGGAACTCCTTCTAAACCCATTTGGCTCATTAAATGTTGTGAGTTCACTTGGCTTAACGAATTGAGCTCATTGTGCCGACTCAAGTAGCTCATGACTCTAACTTGACCCAAGCATGAGCTTGGAAAATTGGCTCATAGAATGAGTAAACTGAGATAAAAATGATTGAGTAGAGCATGAGCTTGTCTCTTAGCTCAGCTTGAATTATTTAGTCATTTTCAATCCTATGTGCACAGACAATGGAGCTTCCAAAAACATCAATTTTTATTCCTGTCTTCCAAATAAGGAAAATGACAAGAAAATAAAAACCATTAGCACCTAAATAACATAAAACTAAGATCAAATGAACACCAACACCTATAGATGGAAAATTATAAAAACACTCCTAGGATGGAACTAATGAAATTAACCAAGTAACAGCTTCCTAATCCTAACAAATCTCAAATTAAGATCTAGCAATGATAAAAAGAATATATAATCAGCCCCACAATTATAGTTAATTAAAACAAGGAAAGCAAAAACTAGTACAAAATTTTATCTTTAAAGTTGGCTTGCTTGACACTGGTACATCCTGTGTACTTATTATGGATGCCATTTAGAGTCAAAAAAGCAGTTTGAACTTTGTAAGAGAAACCAGGACTTCACCATTTATAGAGGCACTATATATATATTGCATTATACATGAGCTACTTACAATTTATAAGAAAGTAACATGCTAAATGGAGATTATTTTGATCAGGGTTCTTATTTTCTAATCATTAATTGTGGTTTATGGATTGGGGATTTTTAGTTTTCCAGTTAGGGGAATGTTTTGATAGGGATACTACTATCCCACTTTATTTCCAGTTTGGTTCTTAGTATTACATTTTAAAGGGGAGAAGTGGGTGCATAAATTGGTGTGGAGGGTAAAATGTTTGTTTTCACAACTTGGAAACTTTTTGCTTGATTATGATTGTTTATTGACAATGATGAATTTCAAAGTTGTTTTAATCAGTTCTTGCATACTTTTTCTACCTAAAAGTACAGTAAACAACTATCCCAAATAAAAAACAGTGAGTACTATCTATGCTTACTAAAAACTTAATTACAAAAGGTTTTTCAGAACTATTAGTGAAAAAGAATCTTTTGCTAAAAACAATTTAACAAAAATGAAATTTCCTGTAAACATATCGCTGAGAGAACTAATGTTTCATAAATTTACATTTAATATATATTCAACACAACATAGTACTAAAAGGATGCATTATGCCCATGAGAACAAAAACACATTTGGGCACTACTTGATCTGCAAAATTGTACCATTGTATCTTAGAAAAGCTCACATGCAACAGTCTCAAACTTACCAAGACAGTAGGGTCTAGTTGAGTCACTACAGAAGGGGAAGCCGAACTGTGTGGCAGCAAGCCAGTAGATGTTGTAGGTGGCATGCTTGTGGATGCTGGAAGACCTCTTGAAAACTCATCCTTTGCAGTTCCTTGACTAGCACCACCCTGTTCAATCTGAGCAGAATTGACAGAAGAATACCCATGCAATTTAGACAAATTATGCCTATTTTGCTGCTCAGTAGACAAGTCACTAGGTTCCTTTTTGACATAAGTAACAGATGACGTTAAGCCCAGATTTTGTTCTTTGTTTGTTGATGGTTGCCAAGCATTTGAAGTTTGTTGAGATGCCGTATTGTTTACAGCAGGAGACACAGATCCACCTGGCAGTCTCTTGGGATCATTGAAAGAATTCTGCTGTTCATGTTTTGGCATACCAATTACATTCAAACCATGTGTTGACCCACCTAAGTGATTTGAACCAATACTTTGATGCGGAATTTGACTCATATGTGAATCATGTGGTTGAGGTTTGATAGATGAAGTGGAACTACTGGTTGTCCCAGAAAAAGGGTTATAGTTACCACCACTATTCCCATATGCTGATGGGAAATGTAGATGTTGTTGCTGCTGCTTATTAAGCCCTTGTATGTGAACTGATGATCTTTCTGTTTCTTGACCAACTGTGTTGGAACTGGAAGATGGCAATTGACTTGGTTGCAATCCTTGAGATTCTATTTTAACATCCAATTCCTGAGATTTTCTAGCATTGTTCTCCATAGTTGGGCCAGCTGAAGAAGTCATGCGAGATTGGTCAACAGCAGCATTCATACTTCTCTGATGCATCTGTGCTAAAGCATGGGGATCATTCAATTGCCTTGCACCTGAACTAACAGTTGGCATCCTTACAGGGTGCTGCTGCCCAGCAGATGCTTGATTGGGCCTTGTCTATAACAGTATGAAAAGATGAATCTTAGCATGACCATGACAACAATATTTAACTGGATTAATAAAAATCATCCACAACACAAACCACGTTCTCTTACTACCTGTGGTTGCATTTGCACCTTTGCTAATGCTAATCTAAGCATCTGGTCCCCTACAATACCTTTCATTAGCCGCACAAAACTGTCTTTCGGTATTTCATCTTTCTAGAACAAAAACAATAAAATTGATGAAACACAAAATTAGTAGCATGGGATATCTGTTCATAAGCTGGTCTTAGACTATCATCAGAAAGACTAAAACTTAGCACAGAAAGGGGGAGGGGGCCAAAGGACCAGATAGTAAGATTGGTTTAGAAAACCCACCTTCAATTTAGCAAATAAGGTTTGAAGTTGCATGGCTCTGTCTTTGGCAAGTTGAGGAATCAAGATGGGTAGCAACAGGCCAAATGGTACTTGTTTACTACGATTTCCTTGGCTACTTGGCTGCTCAGAGACTGTAGCCTGTTGATTACTCATCTGCTGCAACTTTGCATACTGAGATTCACTGCTGGGGTTATGATTCTTTACTACCTCACTATTCACGACTGGATCTTTTCCACAATTCTGAATTCCGATAGCTTGAGAATTTTGGAGGGAAACTTGTACAGCTGGTGCTTGGTGATATTCATCTTGAGATTGTTTCTGTGACAAATGAGGATTATTTACGTCCTGAGATGCAACATGCTGTAGTTGTTCCACAAGAGACGCATGTTGCTTTAGATCCATCTCAGATGAAGGTTGCTCTTGCTGTTGTGCAGTTTTAGGTTCTTGATTTTGAGAGTCAGTTCGGCTGTCATGGTTAGAAGTAGGCCACTGTGGTAAAGATTGACTTGATGTATTATTGCTTCCTTGAGACAAAACTGCAGCAATTATAGCAGCGTAAAGCATGAGCACTTGTCACTTGAGAAATCACAAAGTAAATATAAAAAATCACATGTCCAACACTCAATTAAATTTAGAACAAAAACTAATACTTTTCCTATTAAGGCTCAACTTCTATATATAAACTGGACCCATGAATATTTTCGTTCTAATGAATCAGAAGAAGACTTCTCCTTTCACTCAAAAACAAGAATTAGATGGAGAAAATGGGATAAACAAATAGTGTGAAGAGAATTGTTAGACCCTGTTACTAAAGCTTATGCTCCAGGAAAGGAAATGTGATGTAGATGATCTTCACACATGGGTAAAGGAGGGCAGATGGAAAATAAAGGAAGGGGAATATTCATGCTGATATAGTTTGGACCATAACTGAATGCTGACCTCTCACCTGGCATTCTGGCAAGGAGTTACGAAAGAATGTGGGAATTCAGTTGTGGGAAATGAGAATATAAGAAGGACGCAGAGTGGATAAAGAGAGGAATTTGCGAGGAAGCAGATCCTTGAAGTTCTGTAGTCTCTATTCTTGTATGCTAGGCACTCCTATGCTATACCAAATGAAAAATAAGAGTAAGCTGAGGACTTATTTAGGCTATAACAAACGTGCCTATGTGGCAATAAAGATGGGAAGCAATGAGCTAAAGTTAGAGGCTGTGAGGAATATAAGGGAAGAGACAGAAATGAGAGAGTTAGGTGATTATTCAGTGAGAATTTGAGAGAGTTTTCAGGTCTCTTGAATGAACTCTGGTATCTTTTCTTTTTCTGTTTTGTAGAATTCTAGATGTCCTTCTCAACTGTAAGGAGCTAGTTTCCATAATTTCTTTAAGAAATTCAAGATCAGGGAGCTGTGGATACTGAGTTGAAGATGATTTCTGGGGTTTGAAGGACAAGACGCTTACTGATGGTTGAGCATATTTCGGTGCAGCAGTAACAAGGTGGTTCTTTTTTTTTTTTTTTTTGGGGGGGGGGGGGTTGTTAGGCATTACCATGCTACACCACATGAGAAACTTGAGTAAGGGCAGAATAGGGATTTATTTAGGCTATTACAAACACATAACATGCTTACATGGCAACACACGTGGGAACTGGGAAGCAATGAGGTGTAGAGGATGTGTGGTATAAAAAGGAACAAGGGGAAATGAGAGGTAGGCTATTATTCAGTGAGAATTTGGAGGAGGTTTTGAGGTCTCTCGAATGACCTGTGATATCTTTCCTTTTTCTGTTTCATGAAATTCTAGAGACACTGATAAGAACTGGACCAGAAAATGAAGAAGAAGAATTCTTTATTGAATGTATGTAAACCGAATCACAGGTTTCAAGAGACCTGCACTCTCCACAACAATGATTAATTTCCCCTCCTCTACTCCTAACCCTCAGCCCCCTTTTTATAATACCCACCCAACTAATAATTAACTAACTAACTACAGGCTGGAAGGAGTTGGTCTCCATATTTTTCTTAAAGAAATTCAAGATCCTATCACTGTAATTGGGGAATTATTCCTGTTATCTGTAGTCCAGCACTTGGTCTCCTATCAATTGGTATTAGAGCTTATCTGGAGAAGCAGTGATAACTGGTAATAGGGAATATAAGCTCTGGGCAATGAGAACAATAAGAGAAAAGGACAGAATGCAGATTTGGGCTGCAACAACCTAGCTTATGTGGTAAGGGTGATGTAAGGCAAGGGAGGAAATGGGAAGAAGAGGGGTATTAAGAAATTGAGTAAGGTTTGGGTAGGGAGGGGCAGAGGGGGTAGCCAAGTAGGTATCTCAACTAGCCTACAGCTCTAATTTCCTTTTGCCTGTTAAGAGAAATCTATACACTATATTCCTCCTGTTTATGAAGTATTTATAGTCTATAGCTCCATTTTCCTTTTCCTGTTCAAGAAAGATCTATGTTCCAGTCTTCCAGACTCACCCTGTTTAAGAAGTCATGTAGTTTCAGTAACAGAGTGAATTTCAGTTCTGATTATCAGCTCTATCAACAATATTGGCAAGAAAATTAACAGTCCACAAAAGCAACAGAAATCTAACCACACAGATACTTTGTTGTAGTAAGGACATCCTAATAATTTGATATTGAAATAGAAATTCATTTAGTCCATATATTGAAAAGTAAAACATCTCTTGGACCTTCGTAACTACTAGTGGTCAAATTCCATTCAAAGAAACACAAAGGATAAAAGGAGATATCAACTTGAGGCATAGTTAATTAACTTTCATCAACAACCAAAATACTTCAGTGTTCAAACATCACAATCAAACATAAAAGTTTTTTTTTTTTATCATTTTAATTTTTTAATGTATAAACAATAAACTCAAACATGGGCTTAAGAAACAATGAATGTGAATAGAATAACAAAAAATAACCAGAAAGAAATCAAATATTACCAGAATAAGAGAAAAGGAGATCAGTATTGAACAGAAAACAATGGATAAAATTGAGGGATACCTGCATCTGAACCAGAAAACTGAGAAGTAGACACATCTCCTCCTATATCTCTATTTAGGGCAGCCTGGAAGGCTTCCACATCGACCCCTGAATGCATTGTTTCATCCTGAGAACATTCAAACACAGTGGTAGGATAAGCCAAACCCCAATTCAGTAAGATAAGACCAATTTTTTTTCCTTGAAAGAAAATGATAAAGAAGAGCAGAGTAAACCTCGTCATCTTCTAGAAGCTTCACGATAGACGGGTCCATAGCAATTTCACTGCACTTGTTATCTTTGTTGCTCTATTTAACCAAAATGAGATAAGAATTTTTCTTTACACCATATCTTAGTTCATAAAAGGAAGCAGACAAACTGAAATGGCATCACCGCCATATGTATTAGGCTTTAAGCATTTGGACCACGTGTTCTACTTCTAACTAAACATTTACAATCACATAATAGAATTCAATTAATTTCACCGTAAAAACGAGGGATTCCATGATCTCAAGTTAGGGTGGTGAATAGGGCTATTCACGAGCTTGCAAGCATGCTAAACATCTAAAATAAAATTCACGTTAATTCATCAAACACGGGGTACGAGTACGTGACCTAGCAATTATTGGTATATTACTATGCAAAAAAAGCCCAATGATAATTATTTCAGGCTGAATATAAATCACATCTGAGAAAGAACAACGACGCTATAGACTTCATGGTTATGATATAGACTACGCGCTCCAAAGTTACGCACTGAAATCATCTTGTAAGATATTATAATTTCTAATTCCTAAGGGGACACAGGAAATTCAGAAGAAATGTGCATGAAATAGGTTGAGTAATTGCAACTGACCCAACCAAAAGAGAGCAAAAGGTGCTGTTGAGGTTCCAAGAGCAAGCATGCAGGAACCAAAACAATAGTCCGACGTCGATTTCTTTTCGAACACAACTCGAGAACAAAGCACAAGGTAAGGGATGATCAAGAGGTTTTTGTAGTATCGTTTTTGGACAGGAAAATGATCTTAAAAAAGAGAGAGAAAATCAAGGGTTTTTCTTTTTTCTTTTTCTTTTTCTCCTTTTTTTTTTTTTGGTCAATTCCACAAAATAAACGAAGTAACTAGTAAGCATTGAGACTCCGGTCTGGCCCTTTTTATTGGGCTTGTTGTTTCGGGCTTCAGGGACTGAACGGGAAGGCCCCTGCTATTCCCACCAAGTTTTTTTCTCTTTTCATCCCTTTCTTTTTCAAAAATTAGTGAAATGACTTTTATACTCCCAAACTTTTAAATCCCTTCACTATGGATGGCAAAACAAGTTTGGCCCATCAGGCAGCCAGCAGCCATTTAGCCTACCATTTTTTATGGGCCGAGATGGCATTATGAACCCGCTAGCCCGTTTTGGCCCGCTAAAAAGCGGGCTTGTAGTGGGGCAAGCCGGGCCGGGCCATCTAGCTAATACTTTTTTTAATTAAATAAAAAATAATAATAACTAACATTTGACATGCAATATTACATTTAGGAGTTTTTTTAAAAAACAAGAATTAAGCGTGCAATTGAACAAAAACAACACACAATAAGATACATATACAAGGTTTAGAGCTAATAGTTTATAAGAAAATCTTAGAACAAGAAAAAAAAAGTAGTAACATAAATATGTTTAGTAAACTTATCTAATTAAAGTTAAAATTTCATAAGTGTGACTCATAATAAAAATTAACATAAATTATTGAAATGGGAGTTTTATAATTAAAAACGTATTTATCTATTTGATGCTTGTAGAGAATTTCATTAAAAATATTCTTATTTTTTAAAATTTTTGATCTTTTTAATTTTTTTAAATTTTAGTGGGCCAGCGTCGGCCCACTCTTAAACGGGATAGGCTCCATTATTCGGCTCATTTTTTGAAAGTGGGCTAGCTTGCCCAACCCCGTTTTAGGCGAGCTAAAGGTGGGGCAGGCCAAAATGGGCCGAGCTGGCCCGTTTTGCCATCCCTACCCTTCACCCCACTTCTCTTTTCACTTTTCCATTTCTTTTCTCACCTCGTCTCGCGCCTCTCCCCTTTCTCTACTACTCACCTCGTGCCTCCCCCCTTCCTTCCCCTCCCAACCCTTTCATTCTCGCCAAAGTCTTGCAGCCACACTTCGTTGGAGTGTTGTTTTCACCCCCTTCTCTACTTCTCAATTCACTGTTGCCAATTGTCATCATAAGCTTTTCCTCTCTTTTTTTTCCTACTTTTCAATTCAACGGAATCGCGATTCTATTGTGTATGAACCAAGATGCATAACGAAATCATGATTTTGTTATGCTTTTAGGTTGGATGCATAACGGAATTGCAAATCTGTTATGCATTTTTATTTTTGAATTTTTTATTCTGTAAATTATTTATTTGATTTAAATTATTTTTGTCTTGTAAGTTATCTATGTAATTTGTAATTTATTCATTATCTTTTAATAATGTATTTTTTTACTCTTATAATTTATTTATTTATTGTCCTTTAATTATTTTTTGTCTTTTAACTAATTTTTTTTAGAATACTTTTAATAGTGTATTTATTTTTACTCTTAGAATATTTTTTATTTTAATAATATTTTTTTGTTCTTTAATTATTTTTTGTCTTTTAACTAATACTTTTTTAGAATACTTTTAATAGTGTATTTATTTTTACTTTTAGATTTTTTTTTTAATAATATTTAGTAATTGCTTACTAACTATTAAATAGTTATTACTGTTTCAAGTTCATTATGATACGTATGAGGTCTGATATCTCTCGTCCTAAATGAGGCCTTTGGCTAGATGATGCACCAAGCACATTTAGGCATTGACTGCCAACTACATCTACACGGCTAGGCAAGCTGTAGCAGCATATGGAGAAGGTACATGATGATGTACTAGAGCCAAAGCTTGAGGTATAGGAGGTAGAGGTAGAGATGCCTTAGGCTGATTTGGCTTATTTCATTGTTGAACCTCCATTTGGAGGAGGTCTTATGGATTTGTCACTACTTAGGTCCTACAAGGACCATGTTGCAAGACATATATGGCTTGGACAACCCTGCCCCGAGATTTAGCTGATCAGCCACAGGGGTAAGATATTGTTAATGCCTACACACCCGCAAGTGGCGAGACTTATGTGGAGTTCAGGTCTCGCCTCACTTGTAAAGGCACAGCATGTTGCTGCCAATAAGGACATTGTATATGTCTTTGTTAAGCGGTGGCATAAGGACACCAACCCCTTTCACCTACCAGTACGGAAGATGACCATCACCCTAGATGATGTGTCATGTCTCCTACATTTGCCTATTACAGGCAAGGTTTGCAAGCACATCTATTACACTCGTGATGACGCCATCAAGTTACTAATAAGTGAGCTAGGCACTACGCATGCTAACGCACACGATGCGACCGTAAAAAGAGCTCACGTGACTTTATCCTAGTTAAGGGACACATACAGTGCATGCGTCACAGCTGAGGAGACGATGTTTGTTGCGAGAATATATCTGCTACATCTTGTCAGCTGCAGGATATTTGCTGACAAGAGCTCTAAGCATGTCCAAGTCTGCTATCTGGACCTCTTCCATGATCTCCAGGCCTACGTAGGATATTCTTAAGGTTCAACTGTGTTGGCATACCTTTATGACTAGCTTAGCGTTGCGGCCTCCAATTTAAGACCTAGTTTGGAGGATACACAGGCCTCCTAATGGTACAAACAAATACTCCTTCCTAGGATAGATGACTTATTGGACCAACTTAGGGGAGCTATAGTTTTTTTTAAGATTTATCTTAGGTTGAGATACCATTATATTAGATTAAACCAGAAGGCATTCCCAAGATAGCTTTTAGAACCCGATATAGGCATTATAAGTATTTGGTTATCCCATTTGGACCAACCAATGCTCCTACAGTGTTCATGAATTACATGAATAGGATCATTTAGCCTTTCTTAGATACGTTTGTTGTAGTTTTCAAAGATTACATCATATTGTATTCTCGTACCATAAAGGAACATGAAGAACACCTTAGGATTGTCCTGCAAATCCTTAGGAAAAAAAGGTTGTTTGCCAAACCTAAAAAGTGTGAGTTTTAGTTGAAGGAGACGAACTTCTTAAGGCATGTGATATTAGTTGTAGGTCCTAGTAAGGTAGAAGTTGTGTTGAGTTCAAGAGACTAAAGACCATCACCCAATTTAGAAGTTTCATAGGTCTAACAGGATACCATAGGACATTCATCAAGGGTTTTTCCCATCTAGCTTTGCCTTTGACTAAGTTGACTAGAAAGGAGTAACCCTTTGTTTGGGATAAGGAATGTGAAAGGAGTTTTCAAGAACTCAAGGAAACGTTAACTTCTACCCCAGTTTTGGTTATTCTCGATCCTTTAAAGAATTTTGAGGTGTACAATGATATCTTAGGTAGGGGATTAGGATGTGTTTTGCTGTAGGATAAAAGGGTAGTAGCTTATGCCTCTAGACAATTGAGACCCCATGAAGAGAGTTACCTTACTTATGACCTCAAGTTAGTGACTGTATTGTTTACCCTTAAGTTATGGAGACATCATTAGTATAGTGCCAAGTTTGTGGTTTATAGTGACCATAAGAGCTTGAAATACTTGTTTGACCAGAGAAAGCTTAATATAAGGTAATGGAGGTGGATGGAGTTCCTAAAAGACTATGACTTTTAGTTAAAATACCACCTTAGGAAAAGCTAATGTGGTGGCAAATGCCTTGAGTAGGAAATCTTTGCACATGTCTTATATAATGGTGCATGAGATGCAGCTGATAGAGGAGTTTAGGAATCTCAATCTAGATGTGACCTTACATGACCATAGTATAGAATTGCATAGGATTGAGGTTCCTGTGACCTAAGAGGGCATATTAGAGAGGCTCAAAGGGTAGACTTAAACTTGCAAGATCAGAGAAACCATTCCAGATCTCTGAAGCTGAGGATGGGACCTTTCTTTTCCAAGGAAGGGTTTATGTCCCTAAGAATAATAGGTTGAGGAGTTGGATTTTATGAGAACCCTATAGGAGTGGATTCTCGGTGCATCCCAGATCATAAAATGATGTTTTAGCGATTGGGTATGAAGAAGCACATAGTTGAGTTTATAACCAAGTGTTCAATTTGTCAACAAGTCAAGATTGAACACCAAAAGCCATATGGCTTGTTGTAACCCCTAGAATCCCATAATAGAAGTGAGAGAGTGTTTCCATGGACTTTGTCATGGGTCTTCCTTGGATTTAAAAGGGGTTTGTGCCATTTGGGTGTTAGTGGAGAGGCTCACCAAATCTGCCCACTTTTTACCTATTAGAGCCACCTTCCCATTAAAGAGATTGACAAAGCTTCATCTTGATTAGATAGTTAAAGTAGACGGGGTTCCAATTAACATAGTGTTAGATAGAGATCCTATGTTTACCTTTAGGTTTCAGAGGGCACTCCACCAATCATTAAGTACCAAGCTTAATTTCAAGATCGCCTACCATCCCAGTTAGTTGGTTAAAGTGAAAGGACTATCTAGACCTTAAAAGACATGTTTAGGGCCTGTGTGTTAGAAGAGAAAGGAAGTTGCGATAAGTACTTACCTTAGATAGAGTTTGCTTATAATAACAGTTTTCACTCTAACATAGGTATGACACTATGAACATTCAATTTTATCTGGGTAAAAAAATTTAATTAAAAAAAATATTGAAAAATAAAAATAAAAATTGAAAATTGAAAAGAAATAAAAAGAGAAGAAATAAGTATTCCTAAAATAGTTAAATAAATACATAATAAAAATAATAAAAGCAATAAAAAAAGATTAAAAAGAAAAAATGAATGATGATTGACAATAAAAAAGAAATGATAATGGAAATTAAAATAAAATTAAAGAGAAGGATAATGAAGTGAGTTTGGCTAAAGTTTTGGGGTAATAAATAATATCTCCTCTTAAGCCCATGGACCCAAAGAAAATGTTGCTGAAAAGAGAAAAGAAAAAAAGACAAATGAAAAAAATCAAAATTTTGAAAAAATGACACCACCATGCATTTCAGGAATAGGATATGCTTCTTCTAGAAAGAAGTTGGTTACAATAGCTTTCACTCCATTTTGAAAAGTGATAGAAAATTTGAAAAAAGTTGGTTACAATAGCCCCTATCACCTTCTTTTGCTATCCCAAAAGTGCCCTGGGTATCACTATAAATAAAGGTTCTAGCTACTATTTTGAGGGGGAGCTACTATTTTGAGAGGGGGGGGGGGGGGGGCAAAGGTTACGCTGCTAATTTAGAGAGAAGTCTGTGTGTGACTCTTGTTGATGTTCTCATTGGTTGAAGTTGTGTAGGTTCTTTCTTTATAGCACTTTGTCTTCCCCTTTGATATCATCATGGACATATCTCTGGCATATTTCATATAATCCACCTTTATATTTGTTGCATATGCTGAATCTATATGTTTTGTATGTTCATTTCTATTGATATGTTGTACAAAACATACAAGTAATGCCTCCTGCAAGGACTTACACTTTAAAGTGTTAATCCTTTTTATCTTTTTTCTCTATCACTCGTTTGAAATATGATGAAAAAAGTTATAATAAATGTTAATATTTATATTTGTTGTTTTGTTTCCTGAATCCAAATTGTGAGTGCTTGTTGATGCTCGTTCCTAATTCTAAGTATGCATAGCATGGGAGCTATGTTAATGACTTTTGGTTAACAAGGTCACCAACTTATGCACTATCGTTTCCTTGTTATGGCGCAGAGTTACATTCACGTGATACATCTAAATCATAGCAGCATCACACAACGAGGCCAACCTGCACCCTGTATTGCACATGTTTGGACTTAGGCACATTTTTAGGTTCCAACACAACACTTATTTCTAATTTGGCTATTTGACTAATACTCTTGCTAACTCTCAAATGCATGAGCCTAAACCTAGTGCGGTTTTAAATCCAGGCACAATTACAGTCCCCTACACTAGCTAAACCAGCATCAATTTTCACAATCTTATAACAGATTCACATTTTCCTCTCAAAAAGAAAATCAACCACACTCATCCATCCACACACAAAGACACTCACTAACTTTGATTCTCACACACAGCCAGAACCAACACACGCACACAAACCTACACATTTTATATCTTTACACACACTTTTATCATTGCCAACTTGGCATAATTAAGTTCACAGCACAAACATAAGCTCAAGTAGAAGCCACCTCTGCGCGCCGTTATCAAAGAGATCTGCCAGAAGTTGCCTCGCAAACGCTGGCAAGACATCTCGCCAGTGCTTCTTGTCTGAATCACTAGCTAAAATCCTCATTTCTCTGTCCTTTCCTTAACTCTATCTCTGCCACCACAGTCTCTTTAAACTGGAGAAGAATTTGTAGTGTTCGTGTAGTGTGATGTCTGTGTTGCCATGGGACTCAATGAGTTATCGAAGCGAAAAAAGGTGTTGCTGGGTGTGGCACTCACGATGCAGGTTCTGGCAGAGGATGATGGTTGTTGGCGAGAAATCGTAAGCAAGATGATGCCACATTTATGCCTTTGTTCCCTCCCCTAACCATGATTGATGGGCCAGACCCAATGCTTGAATTTCTTTGTACCTAGTAACAGGGGTGTTCACATCCAAACCGATCCAAAAAAATAATAATCAAAAATCGGTCCAAAAAATCAAAAACCGAAGCAAACCGAAATTCTTTGGATTTCATTGGATAGTTTTGTAGATTAACCAATCGGTTCAGTTCAATTTTCGATTGGTGGCTCTAAAATCAAATCGAACCAAAATGAGTACATATTACTTGCTTGATCTAGCTATCGAACAGGAGGAACGTGGCAGTTAAAGCTTTCAAAGGGACAACAATGGTCTTAATTAGGGAGTTTTATATGAAAGATGGAAAACTACTTCTTAGTTCTAAAGGTGGTTACATAATGATGTATTGTTTGCATAATGATTGCTTTGCTCTTACAAATCCTTTATTCCCTGCTTTCGTGTAGTGCTTCTTTATACTGTAAAGGTTGTTGGAATTTACTTACATGAATGGGCCCCCACACAATCACGGTAAGTAATGAAATATTAGTCATAGAAAACATATTTTATGTTGCATCTGGATATAGACACTCACACTTATTAGAACGTTCTACATTTGAGCTGCAACTGAACTGGTATAGGAAACACATTTTTTTTAGGTGTATGACTTGTTATTATTGCAAGTAAATGTATCATCAAAGAGGAAATTAAAGACTTGTCAATGGTTGGTAAAAACTGAATCAACTTATCCAATCCAAACCGCATTTATTGGATTGGATCGGATCAGATTTTTTTGTAAAAACCATCCAAACCAAACCGAATTATATGTTTTTTCATGTTTGGATTGGATGACTTTTTGGCTTAAACTGATCCAAATCGATCCGCGAATACCTCTACCTAGTAAGATCTCAATTAGCACTCCACATCCTCAATAATGGGCTTGACCCATTGCTATCCCATTGCATTTTATTTTTCTTTTCTTTTCTCTTGTGGGGATCCACTCTTCCCCCTTTTGTGTGTACATGAACATTGGACTTGGCCTAATATAAGTCTTTTTCTTTCTAGATTCACCAGTTCATCCCCTCTCCATTATCCAGTAAGGCCGAACCCTTTTATACTTTACTCTCTTAGTATTTTAGATGCCCATATAACTAGGCAGATGGTTATGAAAGAATGGTAGTAATAATAAAAACTAGTAAGGGAAAAAGACGTATTTATAAAGGGAATTTGTATTTATACACTTTTTTTTAAATAACAAATATAAGTGTAATAATTAAAATTTTAATTGATAATTTAATCAAAATCATAAATAAAAATAACAAATATAATTTATAGATTTAGTGATTATCATGTTGGGTACATGGCCTGCTTGATTATCACGAAAATTTAATCTAAAGTTTACTTTTGCAAGAGTATCCTACATCTGTTAGGTTGTCCATCGTTGTGGGTGATACTCTGTAAAAGATTTTAGTTCTAGATACCAAGGAAGGCTTAAATATGTTTTTAATCCCTCAAATTAGGAGAAAATTCTTTTTTAGTCCTCTAGATTTAAAAGTGACTTTTTTAAGTCCCTGTAATTTGAAAACAGCATGTTTTAGTCCTTTTGCCCAAACATAGTTAGTGAATCTGTCACACAAAACCCACCCAATAATGTCCCTGTCAGTGAAAACATCACACCAAACTCAATTGATGCTGCACAACTGACTCAGTCTACTCTATCAATGATACTGTAGGTGATTCTGAAGGACTAAAATAAACTTTTTTCAAATTAGAGGAACTAAAAAATCACTTTTGAATTTGGGGGACTAAAAACATATTTAAGCTTATCAAGGAATGTCTAATACTTAATGTATTGGCAATCTTTATTATTAAAAATGTAATTAAAATCCCTTAACACACAAAATTTTCTACCAAATAACTACGTGAGTTTGATTCCTTATTGTACTGCAGCGTACGTACGAGTAATGGACCACTCCTATCGATCTCAAAAATAATAAAATCTAAAAAGTTGAAAAGATAAAAATAACAATAATAATCCTTTTTTTAAAAAACAAATAATAAAATTTGTAAATAAATAAAATAAAAATATTTTGCTTTCTTTTAAGGGGTAAAATAAATATTTAAAAAGTTATCTTAATTTTTCACATTTAATTAGGGATAATCGTCTTTGTTACGGACGTCGTAGGGTGCTAATACGTTTCTTAAACATAATCAACTCCTGAAATTATTTTTTTGGTTTGAGACCATTTTCTTTAGGGTTTTTCCACAGGTTTTTTTCTTAATAAACTATAGTAGTAACTCCTCTGTTTTTATCATTCTTTTTTTGCCGTCTTGCTGTGACCTCTGGTTGCTATAGGTACCTTATGAGGCACTCTATGGTAGGAAATGTAGAACCTCTATTTGTTGGTATGAGGTAAGAGAGAGGAGCCTTTTGCGGCCCCGACTTAGTTTAGGAAACCACCGAAAAGATATAGATGATTAAGGATAAGTTGCAAGTGGCTCAAAGCAAACAAAAGAGTTATGCCAATCAAAGAAGGAAACCTCTAGCGTTTGAGGAAGGTTAGCATGTGTTTTTAAAAGGGACGAAACTTAGATATAGTACCATAGGTATTGCTAGTGCTGTTTTTCAATCAGAATTAGAGTTTTACCTCAATAATACGCGTTGACATCTAATGGAATCTTTATTATGCAAATTACTGAAGTAAAATTTTAATTTTGATTGGGGAACAACACCAATAATATCTATAGTATTGCATCTAAGTTTTATGCTTTTAAGGGTGTCCCCTATCACTGGCATTGGAAGAGCTATTCAGGCCAAAAAAGTTAATCCTTCGTTTTATTAGTTTGTTCCAAATCCTCCAAAAAGTTGGGCTAGTGACCTATGGGATTGCTTTATGTCCATTTTTATCCAACCTTCATGATGTGTTCTACGTTTCCCAGCTTGGAAAATATGTTTAGGATCCTTTCTATGTCATAGAAATTGAATCAATTCAATCAAGACCTTTGAGTTAAGATTGATTCGGGTTGTTGGCTGCAACATGAAAACCTTTATGAACAAGACCATTCCTTTAGTAAAGGTCATTTAGGAGGGACTTACCTCTGAGGAGGCCACATGGGAGAAAGAGGATGAGATGAGATCACTATATCTGCAACTCTTTAAGTTAGGTATGTTTTAAACTACAATTTTTAAGGAAGAAATTTTTGATAGGAGGAAAAAAATGTAACATCCCCTAAATAGACAAATCCTCATGTTATAATAAAATAATTAGATGACTTTCTGTGCCTATATGATATGCACTTTATGAAATATAAGATGAATAAATAATATGCCTCTTTATGTTTGTTTTATGAAGTACCCTTTGTAATGTAGGACCTTACTCTGTATTATGATAAATTAGTGGGCTCGAGTTAGAGGAAGAAGCCATAAGAGGTCCACTAAGGGTATATGACCTTTTATACTCCCCCCCCCCTAAGCACATTAGGATCATTGGTGGTAATTCCTTTTTTTTTTTCTTTCCTTTTCATGGTTGGAATATTGATCCATTCCCTTAAACTCTCAATTTCGTAATGTTATTCATGAGAGTCGAAGTGATGATTTTGAGTTGTTTCACATGTTTTGATGGGAAACTTGATGGGGGTTTAGTGTTTAGAAGCATTAGAAAGCACTTAAGATGCATAAGTTAAAGAAATGGGCTAGTTCTATAATAATAGATTATATTAGTTGATAACAGATTATATCAGTCAATAACATATTATATTAGTCAATTACAGATTATTTCAGTCCCACATGTTTGTCGAGCTTTCACTAATAATTGATTATTTGAGAATAATTGATTATTTAGCTCTATAGGTGAATTTTGGGAAGTCTTTTCGGTAATAATCAATTATTTATAAAAATAATCGATTCTTTATGGAAATAATTAATTATTTATATTTGAATGTGATCTTTGATGCATTTTTACTTATTTTAATCGATTATTTCAAAACTGCAATCGATTATTTGGGGCTTTGTGTTAAAAAATGAAGGAAAACTAGCCTCATTTGGTATTTAAAGGGCTTAGGGTTCTAAGAATTAAAGAGGGGCGAACTAAGAAAAGGGAAAGGAGGAGTAAACCTTAGGAAAGCCTTGTCCAAGTAGAAGAAAAAGGAGTGGAGGACCCTTGAGTACCTTTAACCTATTGTGAGTGCATCCATTTCCCTTTCCCCTATATGTTGCCTTATTTGTTGTTGTTCACTCCCCAAGCTTCATTCTTTTCGTATATTGTTCATAGGGTTTGGGGAATTTAGGGTTTTTCTTTGATTTGCATAATATGAAAAGTATTTCAAAGGTGTCTTTCCATTTATATGCTCAATTAATTGTTTAATGGGGGTTGAGGTTCTAATGCATGATTGATGGGGGTTTAAGTTTCAAATGTGTGATGATGTTTTCACACTGAATGTTGAGGAGTTTCTTTTGGAAGAAGAAGGATAGTAACCACTTCAGAAACCAAGGGATGACAACATGTTTAAAATATCAAAGAAGCTAAAGACCAAGGTGTCCTCTTTGGGTGAATGGGCGGGGTTCCATCACTTTTCATTCCCTAAAGGCTAATGGCTAAACCCTTCGGACCATAAGGGTATATAAGTATGAGGTCATGGCATAATGATAAGAGGGATGCTCCTTAAAAGTTTAAGCTCAATATTTTGCCATAGAACGGAAAAGAAAAGAAGAATAAATGCTGAGTATGCAAAACCTAATGGTTTATGTTTGTGTTAAAATTTAAGCAAAGTTCTATGTAAACTATGCCCTTATAAGAAATGTTTACATTGTTGCATGTTTAGAGCACTCATTGAGATATCGTCTCATTAGTTTAGTTTTCATGTTCCAAATTGACAGGTATAAAGAAGAAGTTGAGTGGGCTTGAAGACGTCATGTTTTGTTATTGATGTTTTGATAGGCTAGAGATTATTTTAAAAGACATTGTTCCTATTCTTTTGTATAGGTTCTCCATGTATGAGAATGACCCTCATGTGATGTATATGATAGTGTTACTTAGGAATGGTGTAGGACTTTATTCACTGAAGTTTAGATTAATGTAATCATATATGTTGTTATTATCTACATTATGATGATTAAATGTAAAGCTGAAGGTAATACCCTTTAGGTGTTATATTTATTGCCTATAGTGGTCTTACTCGACTTAAACAAGATTGCCTCCAATGGAGGATACCTATAATCTATATATAAAAAAAATACTTTCATTACATTTGACGGTGACCCTTCTCGCCACCACCATCTCCACCACTAGCATTGCTAATATTGTTACTGCCACCACCACTAGCACTAGCACTGCCATCACCATTATTGTCACTATCACCATTGTCATCGTTTGCACTGTTACCACTATTGTCACAGCCAATGCTATCGCCATCACCACTATTATCGCCACCATTGCTATTGTCACTAACACCGCTTTTGCCATAGCCAATGTTGCCACCACACAAATACACCCTTAAACTAATTTTAGCAGGATACAAAATTTTCAAAGTGAGTTTATTTTAAAACTAAAAATTAGGGGAAAAAAAAAACTAAAACTACTTTTTAAAAACTATAAACTAGATGTAATTTTTGAAACCTACAAAAAACCACCCAAACAGGGCCTTAGGTATTTTTGGTATTGGTTTTCGATTAGAATTAAAGTTTCACCTCGTAATTTATGTTGACATTTATGCTCTATTTGTTTTTATAAAGATTGGGAAAAGAGAAGTTGAGAAGAGAGAAGTATATGAGAAAAGGTAATTTTTTGTTGTTTGGTTAGGGAGAGAAGTAAGGTAGAGAGAAAACTTGAATCGAGTCTCATATGAAAATAAAGTCTCGCCATTTTTTAGAAGAAAAGTGTGGGAGAGAAGAGAGTATAGATTGAAATTACAAAAGTAATCTTACTTTTCATTTTTTACTATTTCACGCTTCTTATTGTAATTTTTGTGTACCAAATCAGTGGGTTTTTACACGGAAGCCATTTGCTACCTAGAGCTCGATCTGGAGATAGCAACCACCACGCCGCTTACTACATTAATGAACTGGAAATACCATTTGACACTTTTTCCCCACCCATTTGACTTTCGTTGGTCCTTTTCCTATCTCCAACAATTCGTATATCAAGCTTGTAATAACATTCATATTCAACCTCTAGTTCCTAACAAAGAATTTTGGTAGTTTATGCATTAATTTTAGGAAGAATAAAATTTAGGACTAATATTTGTTTTTTGGTTTTTTTTAATATATATTGAAATCTTACCTTTTTAATTAGTGTCATTATTTAATTTAACTTTTGTCACCCAAGTTGTTAAAGATAAATTTTAACGTTAAATTAAAAAATAATATGAAAAATATTTAAAAAGCACTGCACATATATATATATATATATATATATATTAAGGGTAAAAATGTCTTTACAATAAAAATCATTTTCTTTCTCTCCACTTTTCTATCCAATCAAACAAATAAAAAGAAAACTTAACTTTTCTTTCTCTTCTACTTCTCTCTTATTTCTTTCAATCCAAACATTTTAAAAATCTACGTATTTTCTATTCATTCTCTCTTCTCTTCTACTTTTCTCTTCTCTACTTCTCTCTTCTCTATTTCTCTCTTTACCCAAATAGAGTGTTAATGCAGATCTTCATTATGATATCAACCACATGACTTTCAAAATGGAGAAAAAGTATTATAATTTGAAATAAATTTCCATAAAATTAAAGTTTATCATTAATTAACGTGAAAGATAATTTAAAAAAAAGTTTATTTTTAAATAAGATGAAGAAAATTAAATGAAATTAATTAACATTCTTAATTTATATAAGTTATATTTTTTTCTACTATTCAAATTCTGAGGAAATAATCCAACTTGATTATACATATTTTTGTTTCATTGAAAGTTTTATTTTTCGTTACAGTGGATATGTAATAGCTGCGCAGGCATTAATATCCGCAACAATTAAAGCACATGACGTTTGCTGTCCAAATACAATGCTTACAAGTAGTATTTTACAAAAGCTTGGTCTTTCTTCTACAGAAAATTTAATCGAGTACATATGCTAAGAACTATTGAATTAAAGCTATTGAACTCTTGGACTGCAAGTTCCATGCCTATCTTATCTACTGCTGCTTACCCATTTGTGAACCCAAATCAAGCACAATGCCTATGCTCACATTGGGTTGTGAGACGACCAAGCTGTGGTCCCTTTTTTCATGAGTTAACAGTACGTTTGACCATGCAGAAATTTGTTAAACAACAAGCCTTGCGAACGTGGACCTGCGAACAGTGGAGGAGGGAAGTAAAGTATACTTATTTACCAAATTTGTGTTGTTACAAAATGTTTTTTTTTTTTTAATTTTCATAGAATGTTTCTTTGTTAAATTTTTGTACGAAAGATCTTTTGTTAATATTTGCTTAAGTAATAATATTTACTTTAAATAATGTTAAATCAAACTTAAATTCAAATAAGAAGAAATAAAATGTTATTATTTACTTGAAATTATATGAGTATCTTTATTTCAAAAATAAAATAACTCTAACTGAATTTAATATGATATGATTTATCATCTTTATATATATAAAAGTAAGGTTCTTAGGGTTTTTGAAACATTTATGAGCAACATTAGGGTTTTTTTATGCATTAATTAGCAATAGTAGGGTTTTTGAGTCGTTAATTTGAATAGATTTAACTCAATTTGTGGGATTTTTGAAGCATGAATAAATATTTTTTTCCTTAAACAAATAAGAATATTCCTCAAGAAACAATAAATTAGTTTTTAATTATAATATATAAATGATTAAAGCAAAAATATTATAATTATTTTCAAATAAATATAGATTGATTCTAATCTTTATATATATATATATATATAAGTAAGGTTTTTAGAGTTTCTAAAACATTTAGGAGCGACATTAGGATTTTTTTATGCATTAATTAGCAACAGTAGGGTTTTAAAAGCATTAATTGACGACATTTGGGTTTCGTACTTCATATTCAAATTTCTTTATTATGATTGATTTTAACCAATCAATATATATATATATATATATATATATATATATATATATATATATATAAAGTAAGGTTTTTAGGGTTTCTAAAACATTTATGAGTGACATTAGGATTTTTTTATGCATTAATTAGCAACAGTAGGGTTTTAAAAGCATTAATGGACGACATTTGGGTTTCGTACTTCATATTCAAATTTCTTTATTATGATTGATTTTAACCAATCAATAATTTCATATTAAATTGTTTCTGAAAATAAATTGGTGTACAAATTTTATATTAATTTATTTCAAAAAAAATTCAGTGATATTTTATTTTAGATCAAATAGGAAATTGTCTTAGATTGATTTTAATCAATTAATAATTTTATATTAAATTATTTTCATAAATAATTTCTAGTATAAATTTCATATTAATTTATTTTAATTTTTAGTATTTTAATCTATTATATACAAATTCTCCTATTATTAACTAATTTTAATAAATCAATAATTTCATATTGATTTTATATTAAATATTTTTGAAAATAAATTTTAGTACAAAATTGAATGATATAATAAACAAACAAACAATAAACATCCACCTTAACAATTAACAAATAATAAATAAAAAAATCAATTTGAATGAATATAGTAATCAATAAACATCCACATTATTACTAAACTTTCATATTATTAGCTAAGTAGAATTGATTCAATTTGAAAGAATCAATTTGAATAAATAAATAAATAATCAATAATCGTCCACATTATTCCTAAACATTCATACTTTAGTAATAATAAATAAATAACAAATATTATAGTATATTATATTATATGATATAG
Organism: Spatholobus suberectus; assembly: GCA_004329165.1. Taxonomy (NCBI): domain Eukaryota; kingdom Viridiplantae; phylum Streptophyta; class Magnoliopsida; order Fabales; family Fabaceae; genus Spatholobus; species Spatholobus suberectus. The sequence goes on from CM014733.1 coordinate 6,565,393, forward strand.
AATCAATTTGAATGACCCAAAATAAAAGTCTACATTTTATATTTCGAGGTATGACTTTATGTCACTAAGTATTCCTATAAAAAGAAGTAGACTGTAATCATAATTTTATTACTAAAAGAAAAAGTTTTGTAGGGTTTCTAGGTACTAATTAGCAATATTAGGGTTTCTAAGGTATTAATTAGTGACATTCGGGTTTCGTACTTTATATTCAAATTCTCTTATTATGAATGATTTTAAGCAATCAATAATTTCATATTAATTTTGTATTAAATTATTTTTAAAAATAAATTGGTGTACAAATTTTATATTAATTTATTTTAATATAAATTCGGTGATATTTTATTTTAGATCGAATAGGAAATTATCTTGGACTAATTTCAATCAATCAATCAATCAATCAATCAATAATAATAATAAATAATAATAATAATAATAATGGTAATGGTAATGATTATTGTTTTAATTAAGGTAATTATTTTAAAATAAGGTAATAAAAATTGATCGTCAATTTATTTATTTATTTATCTTAATATATATAGAAATAAAGTAGTATCTTTAACAAATTTTTCTTGCCTAAAATGAGGTTAAAATTATAATTATACTAACTAACCTAATGCTGAATTGTATTAATTAATTAATTAATAATAATAATAATAATTGATTGATTGAGAAATGTTTTCATTAGTCATTAGCTATAATTAAAATTTGGCACCATTAATTAGAATACCATTAATTGTAGAGTTGAATGCATTGTCACCACCCTTTAAATTAATGCACCACTAATGTATAACTAATGCACCCCTTCCTCTTCTAATTATTTTTTAACTACCATTCTAATACTCTTGCTCAAATAAGCGTTCCTTTCTCATTCTCTTCATCTGACTTTTCATGTCTTCATTGAAGCCTCATACACCTTTTTACGTTTCTTTTACGTATCCCTTATTCCATTAGATGTATTCTCCCATTTTCTTTTGGCTTCACTGCTACCCTTATAATAGGTAAAAATTATACTTCCTTTTTTTTTTTCTCTCTAATTCGATCAATGAGTTTTGGAATCTTATTTGTTTTTTTAAGTTCTTTGATTTTAGGGTTTTTGTTTGGGTGTTTTATGGATTTGTTGGTTTAATGGAGAATGGTACGCCATTGCCATCAAAGGAGCAAATATTATTACTATCTTCGAAGAGCAGAGAATAGTCATTGAAAGGTATGGTGGCGAGGTTGAAGGCTGTGTTGATGAAATTGAAGAGAAGGAAAAAAATCCAATGAAAGAAAATGAATTTTAGGCATTGTCCCAAAACAACGTAACCTATGATCCATAATAATCTTGACTTGTTTTTCAGTTTCTGTTAAAAATTTTATTTCTTCACCGAGAAAAGAGGGATATTGGTCTTTGGATGGTGTTGGACGTGGTTTTTGCTTGCCCTTGGCTGGCTGGGATATCATTAGGTACGCCACCGTGTGTATGTTGCATTTACAATAGTTGGTGGGTGCAAATTTATGAATACTAACTTTTAGCGTTTAGGTAAAAATGTGCTCATTTTTTATATTCTTCACAACACCTTTGGGTCTCCATGGTTTGATGAACCAATTAAGTTGCTCTAGATTCAAGATTTTGCATTATGTTTTATAATAATTATATTTCCCTATTTTAAAACCTTTTCTTGGGCTAATTTTTTAATATTGGATGATGCAACAATGTTATTTTTAAAAATTTTCAGTAAATATTGGGGATATTGAGACAGAACAACTAAGGATCAGTATACCTAACTTTCATGAAAGGGGCTAAATTTGAATTGATAAGAAAATCTTCACAATGCAAAGTTAGTGAATAATGATACACTGAAATCTTCATTTGTATTATTTCTTTCTTCATTGTTTTTTATTTTATGTTCTAATTGTATCTTTTTAATTTTTTCTTATTTTTTATGAAATATGAATAGCTTTTATGTTAATTTAGATTATGTGGTATATCAACTTTAGAGCCATATTTTTCAATTAATTTAAAATTTTAAATTGAATTTTGGTGTCAAATACTATATGCTGATTTATAACTTCTTGCAAAATATTTGATGAAGTTAATTTGACTTTTGCTTACACTTTAAGTCGCCTTTTTCTTTGATTTTCTATTTCTCCTTTTTCTTTGTTCTCTGTTCTACAGGTTCCTCAGACCCACAATCTAAGTCGGCTACCACGTCACCTATCCTAGCTAACACAACCTTAGTTATCCCAGCTCATAAACCTCTGCTGCCCCAGATCGACTCCACCTCTATCCTGGCACAGCATGGGAATCGCCTAACGGCAAGGAACGCATGTAGTTAGACACCCAAATGCACGCTTGCCATGTGGCCCCTAGCTCTAACTTAATTTCCCTCCAAAACACACTATATAAAGGACTCCACACCCATCAGGTATACACGCTCTCTCATACTCACTCATGTTGGTATCCTTACTGACTTAGGCGTCAGAGTCCTTGCAGGTGTCCGCCACCGGAGAAGTCAACGACCACCGTGGGAGCTCATTGAAAATGCATTCTTGTGTTCACCACACAACATTGGCGCTGTCTGTAAGAATCGCTTTCTAATTCTCTTTTCTTCATTTCGTTTTCTTCATTCTCTGAAGATCGTGATGGTCAACACAAGAAACCGCAAGTCCGCTGTGGCACCTTCGCCACCGAAGCTTCCACCATCGTCGCCTAAGGATGGCGAGACTGCTTCCGCCACTCCTGAAGCGACTCCTAACGTGAATGCTATTCTAGGACCGTTAGTCACCATGGCAGATCTTGCTGCTCTGCTACAACAGCAAAGAAAGGCGTTGAAGGAACAAGAAAAGATCATCGTTGAACTCCGAGCGGAGAAGGACAACAAGTAGGTTACGAAGAATACTTACAACCATACTGAGAGGTTCGCTGCCTCCGCTTTGAAGCCTGCGCTGGAGATGCATGATGCACACATGGCAACGAAGTTGGATGAGGAAGAGGAGATGGTTTCGTTCAACCTTCCTTTCTCTTTGAGGATCTTGAACTTGCAAGTCTCGAAGCAGCTGTAGTAGCTACCTTCTCTGGAGTTGTATGATGGATATTTTGATTCAAATGACCACCTCTCAGTGTTCGAGTCAGCGATGTCATACAAAGGAGTGTTGGCTTCGTTGATATGCAGAGCGTTCCCACTCTCGTTGAAGGGAGTGGCGCTAAAATGGTTCCAATCTTTGGAATCGAGGTCTATTGACTCGTGGACAATGTTGAGGGAAAAGTTTAAGATCACCTTTGCAACTAGCAAGGCCAAGCCAAAGATTGAGGCTGATCTGAGAAGGATTTGCCAGGGCGTGGATGAGCTGTTAAGAGAATACATTGGCAGGTTGAACCAAGAGGCAAAAGCCACTGAAAATCCATAACCTAGGAATGGTTCTAATGCTGGCTAAAGCTGGGGTGAGGCTAGGCTCGCCTTTCTTCATGTCTATTGCCAAAACACCTCTGACTTCGATAGAGGAGTTTTTGAAGAAGGAGAAGAAGTATATCAACTATGAAAATGTGCTAAAGGCCAGGAAGGTCAACACAGCTGAGGCTGAAACACAAAAGAAAATTTTGCAGGCAAAGGCTGACAAATCGCTGCATCAAGAAGACCGGGGTTTATACAAAAGAGGCATGAGGTTTAAAGAATATACACCGCTGAATGCCTCTAGAGCAAGAATTTTGAACGAGGTATTTAATGTGGAGTTTGTGGAGGAAGGAATAAAACCCTGAGGCCAATAAAAAACGAAGAAGGAGGCGATTGATCTAAATACCTGCTGATATCACAAGGCGTCGGAGCATGACACAGATGAATGCTTTCGGCTAAATGATGCAATTGAAGTGCTAATCAGACGTAAGAGACTAGACCGCTTTGTCAAGCAGAACGACAGCCGTAGTGACAAAGGACGACGCCCTTCACCACTAGGAAAGAAAGATCCAAGAGCCTAAGGAGGGGGCGCTCTCCACCCTAGAGAGACAGGTCATCACATTAACATAGTTCTGCGATAAGCCACTCACCACCACGGCCATCGCGAAACGATGTCGAAGTACATGCTACACGCCGCCAGTCTCCTAGACGGTCGTCATCTCGGTGGCCTATACGATTTCTTGCCCATTCTCCCACGAGATCATATACATCATCGTAGGCAGATTCTCAGGAGGAGGTTCGTCAAACAACGCGAGAAAGAGACATGCTGGAGAGGTAATGACAACTCCTTCCGAGGTTTGCGTTGGTGATAGCCCCGCAAAAAAAAAAAGGCACCACCCTTGACTTTTGATGACTCTGATTATGTTGACGTTATGCTAAACCACGATAATCCCCTAGTAATGAAGGCCTTGATAGCAAATAAGGAGGTTCATAGGCTACTGGTAGACATCGACAGCTCCACGAATGTTATGTTCTACGAGCTATTCTAAAAGCTGAAAATCCCGGAGTCTGAGTTAATGCCATACAGTAAGGACTTGATAGATTCTCCAGACATCACATAACGCTAATAGGGTACATAAAGCTCCACATGACTTTCGGAATGCCGCCATGCACGAAAACTGTAATCACACGGTTTATAGTTGTGGATGTTAAGTCTTCTTACAACACAATTTTGGGCAGACCGATGTTGAACGCATTAGGGGCCATTATCTCGATCTCACATCTAGCCATGAAGTTCGTTGGTGATAACATGGAGGTAGTCGCCCTTCAGGGTGTCCAGAGGAAAGCTAGGGAGTGTTACAAGGAGTCCCTTAAAGTCAGGTCACAATCTCGACATAGAATACCAGCCTAATCCTGGAAAAGGCAAAGTGCTCTGATAGAACTAGACTGCCGGGATGAGATAAAGAGAGACACCTGGATACCCCGTCCAGAGCCAGAAGGAGAATACATCTCGGTTTAGATCTGGAAGGGGAAGGATTAGGTCGTGAAAATTGGAGTTGACCTAGATGAAAAGATGAAGTTGGATTTATCGACACTTATGAAGAGTAATGCCAACTTGTTCGCATGGAAGCCTGCAGACATACCTAGGATAGATCCTAATCTCTTTTGCCACCGGTTAAAGGTTGATCCCTCCGTGAAACCGGTATGCTAGAGAAGGAGAAAGATGGCCCCTGAGCGCTTACAGGAGATTGATAGACAGGTGGAGGAGCTGCTGAAAGCCGAATTCATTCAAGAAGTAAAGTATACCACCTGGCTAGCCAACATAGTGCTTGTGAAGTAGCAAAATGGGAAGTGGAGAATGTGTGTTGATTACATTGACCTAAACAAGCACTACTCGAAGGATTCATACCCTCTGCCTGACATTGACAAGCTGGTGGACGATTCATCCGATTTTCGTTATCTGTCTTTCATGGACAGCCTACTTCGGATACAATCAGATTCCTTTTTACCCGGGCAATCAGGAGAAAACAACTTTTATGACTGAGAAGACCAATTATTGCTATAAGGTGATGTCTTTTGGGTTAAAGAACGCTGGGGCTACATATCAGAGAATGATGAACAAGGTGTTTGAGGCACAGATAGGGAAGAACCTGGAAGTATATGTTGATGATATGATCGTGAAAAGTGCCACCCTTTTGGCACATCTTAAGGACTTAGAAGAAACTTTCGCCCATTTGGAAAAAATTAATATGAGGCTAAATCCCAACAAGTGTGCATTTGGTGTCTCGGCTGCATAACTTTTGGGATATATGCTATTTGAGAAGGGGATTAAGTTAAACCTGGAGAAGTGTCAGGCTATACTAGAAATGAAGAGCCCTTAGAGTGTAAAGGAAGTGCAGAAATTAACAGGGCGCCTAGTCGCGTTAACGAGATTTATAGCCAAATTGGCGCAAAATGATATTCCTTTTTTCCAACTTTTAAGGAAGGGTAAACCTTTTGAATGGATAGATGATTGCAAAGCTGCATTCATTAAGTTGAAAGAGACCTTGTCCTCTCCCCCTTACTCACTAAACCCGAGGCGGGTGAAGTGTTATACTTATACTTAGCAATGGCTGTGAAGCTGTGAGTGCCGTGCTAGTACTAGAGACGCCAGAAGGACAAAAGCCGGTCTATTTTGTGAGTAGAGCTCTCCAAGGAGCTGAACCTAGGTATCCCAAGATGGAGAAGGTAGTGTTTGTCTTTGTAATTGCGGCTAGAAGGTTAAGGTCGTACTTCTAATCGCATCAGGTTATAATAAGGATGGATCAACCAATCCGGCACATTCTACACAAGCCCGAATTAGCAGGGAGGATGACAACCTGGGCTATAGAATTATTAGAATATGGGATTCAACATGAGCCAAGACAGACGTTGAAAGCCTAAGCGCTAGCTGACTTCATAGCAGAATTGACCTCCACAGAGTCTTCATTCGGAGATTCGACTTGGACCTTTTTGTAGATGGGTCGTCCAATGAAAAGGGAAGCGGACCCAACATACTGTTGGAGTCTGTGGAAGGCGTTGTGTTGGAACAATCGTTGACTTTCACGTTTTCCACCTCCAACAACCAAGCAGAGTATGAGGCATGTATAGCCAGACTTGTCATGGCAGTTGACATCGACGTCATGTCGTTGCGTGTTTATAGCGATTCCTAGTTGATGATCTCACAAATTAATGGAGCCTATCAAGCCAAAGAGTCGATATTGTAGAAGTACCTGGCAAAAATTAAGACTCTCATGACAAAGTTCAATAATATAGACTTTGTCTACATTCCTGGGAGAAGAACGTCAAGGAAAATATTTTATCAAAGTTAGCTAACATGAAGTCCTCTGGCAATAATAGGACGGTCATTCAATAGACAATTTATGAGCCTAATCTCGTGTTGGCGATAGAGTCAGCACAGAGTTAGATGTCTCTATTATTAACTATCTGAATGAAGGCGTCATCTTGGAAGAGGAAAAAGAAGCAAGGAGGCTAGAGCAGTTCGCAGCTCATTTTTGCATAGTAAATGATAAACTATATCGAAGTGGCTTCTCACAACCGTTGCTTAGATGTTTGAGAAAGCCGGAATTTGAATACGAGATGGCCGAGATACACAAGGGATGCTACGACCAACACTTGGGAGGAAGAGCATTGGCTAAGAAGATACTTAGAGCCGATATTATTGGCTGACATTAGAAAACGACACTATGGAGTTTGCTAAAAAGTGTGACAGATGCCAAAAATACTTCGACATTCATTTGGCCCCCGTTGAAGATTTGAGCACAATTACTTCCCCATTGCCTTTCATATGGTGGGGTATTGATATACTCGACCCTTTCCCAAAGCACTCAGCCAGGTTAAATACTTGGTAGTAGCGATCGACTATTTTACCAAATGGATCAAGGCAGAAGCACTAGCCACTATCACGGCGAGGAACGTCGAGAACTTCGTATTCCGATAGATTATTTGCAGGTTTGGGATACCAGATGTCCTAGTGTCAGACAACGGTACTCAATTTATAGACAGAAGCTTCCAAGAGTTCTTGGCCGGGTTGAAGATCAAGCAACACTTCACATCAGTGGAACACCCCCAAACAAATGGGAAAGTCAAGGCAACAAACAGAGTCATCCTTAGAGGGCTGAGACGACGTTTAGATGAAGCGAAGGGGTGTTGGGTTGAGCAACTACCACATGTCTTATGGGCATACCGCACAACCCCCCACTCTTCCACTAGAGAGTCTCATTTCTGCCTTACTTACGCGTAGAGGCAATGATCCCAGCAGAGATTGGAGAGCCGAAGTGGAGAGTGGCTAACCCAATGCTAAGGGATAATGATGGACTACTACGATCAGAGTTGGACATAGCGGAAGAAAGAAGAAAGGTGGCCGCCATAAGAAAAGCTACTTTGAAAAGACCAGTCACAGCGAGGTATAATAAGAAGGTCGTACATCATGCTTTCGAGCCAGACGATATGGTCTTAAGGTGTGCCAACATAGGAGGAAGAAATGCCAAACAAGGAAAACTCACCGAGAAATGGGAAGGCCCCTACCGGATTACCTCAAAAACAGGAACATGTGCTTACACCTTAGAGACGCTACCCGGGATTACCATCCCGCGGATGTGGAACGCAGGCAACCTCAAACGATACTACAGTTGAGGCATGATTAGTAACGCTAGTTTTGATTTCCTAGTTATTTTAAGTCTATAGTATAGCTGGACGAAGTTGCATATTATAACTTATGGCTTTTGTAATATTTTTTGTCCCACGGGACCAATAAAATGAGAGTTTGCCTTCCATATAAAGCTAAATACAGGGGTGAACGAACACATAGAAGTAAAAAGCCATTGCGAACTACCCTGTGTGTTGAACTAAAGACGTAGAAGTGTCTAAGACCCTCAAAGTTTTGAAGAGAACAAACTTATTAATGTTTAAGTTTCTGCCAAAGAGCTAAACTCTTAACAGCATACAAGCTTCCCTTAGAAAATCGTCTAGTAAGCGGGTCAAAGAAAGATCGTCCAATAAGACGTGCTCAAAGAAGATCGTCCAGTAGACGTGTCAAAGAAGACCGTCCAATAAATGTGCTTAAAGAACATCGTCCAATGTAGATGATCGTCTGAAGAACATGTTCAAATATTTGATGCAAGCTTCCAATGACAAATATTCAAACTGCTAAGTTCTATTTTGAATGTCCAATTTATTTATGCTAATCTTTCTTGAAACTAACATATTACTACTTATGTGATCTAACGTTCAAATTGTTTGAAGCATTAAATAACATCAGAATCATTCTAGTGCAAGAGCGCAGCAAAATCAAATAAAGCAAGTCAACTTATCAAGTTGTTGAGACGAATGAAGAATGCTCAAAAAAACAGACCGCCAACACAGTCTTGCACTTTCCATTTTAGTGCAAGTCTAAAAGCTGTCGTGCCTAACCTCTCTGAAAGGATAGTTTGCACGTCCTTCTTTGCATAACGAAGTCAAGTCTTCACAACAAATCTTTTCTCTGAAGACTATATATGTATCAAGGAAGAACGTCACAAAAATCAGACATACGTGCCTGGTGTAAAAATTCCTAGTTAACAAATTACTTCTGAACAATTGATAGAAGCAGTCCAGTGGACGATAGCAAAAATCTTGTAAAGTTTTCAGAGTGTGCTTGAGCTTTATCTTTCAAATCCTCACTACGTGAGTTGATATCATTTGTATAAACACTTGTTGTGTTGTGAAAGCCTGGAGAGGCTTAATGTGAAAGAATACTTGGGTTAAGCAATCTAGGGTGATTACGTTGTAAAGCCTGAAGAGACCGCGAACAATACTTGTAACCTAAGGTTGGATAGTGAATACCTTCTGGGTGAAGGGACTAGACGTAGCTCAGGTTGAGTGAACTAGTGTAAAACTTTCTGTGTTCTTCTTCTCTCTATCCTATGCTTGAAAAAGTTTTCATACTGATCAACTTGTTTCGAAAAAGTTTTTAAACGCACAATTCAACCCCCCCCTTCTTGTGCACTTTTTCTATTTCACTGTGTACATGGATTCGCTCCATCTAGGGTAGGAAGATCGCTAAAAATGAAAATAAGGCCATTGCGAACTACCCCGTGTATGTGGATTCGCTCTAGTCGGGGTAAAAAGATTGCTAAAAATAAAGATAAGGCCATTGCGAACTATCTCGTGTACATGGATTTGCTCCAATCAGGTAGGAAGATCGCTAAAAATGAAGACAAAGCCATTGTGAACTATCCCGTGTAAGTGGATTCGCTCCAGCCGGGGTAGGAAGATTGCTAAAAATGAAGACAAAGCCATTGCGAACTACCCCTGTGTACGTGGATTCACTCCAACTGGGGTAGGAAAATCGCTAAAAATAAAGATAAGGCCATTGCGAACTACTTGTGTACGTGAATTTGCTCCATCCGAGGTAGGAAGATCGCTAAAGAAAAAGTGCACAAAGACAAAAGCAAGCAAACAAGCAAGCGTGAAGAAGAAAACCAAACAAACACGAAAGAGTTTAGTAAAGGCGCGGAAAACAATCTATACATATAAAGCAAAGTGCATATATTAAGTTGTGCCTAACAACGAAGATATTGAAAGAAAGCATCTAAACTTGGTCATTCACATTCAATGTATCAACATGTATACATGATCTGAAGAATACTTAAACAAAAAATTACAAAATAAATTGGCATCCCGGCCCTTCAATCTCCAACGTTGGCAGCATCTTCTAGAACACCGGCATCTACAGTTCAGGATCACCACCTAGGATCACCAACTCGACAAAAGGTGGGATAGTTAGCGTCACTTGCGGGGTCGATATAAAGTTGTCTACAAGCTCCTTTACGGCATCATGCTTGTTCATTTGTAGCTCATAATTGACCCCGACACCCTAATGCTCTCCTGCTAGCTTCATCTTCCTCGGCGTCATTTTCAACATCGAAATTAGCTATTGGAATGGTAAGATCTGCCAGTGTCATCTCACCATTTACATTTGCATGCCAAATGCCATCAATTACTTCGCAGTTTGACCGGGAGCACGCAAGGTCCACGTTGTTTTGGAGGAGGAAGTGCACTTGCTCCATTGTGTTCTCAAAGGAGAGTTGGAGGGCCTCAATCCAACGGCAACGCTTTAATTGGGTCTCTTCTTGCAAAGCTGTTATGCCGATTCCAACTCTTGCACCATAGCCTACAAATCTTTAACTCTACTTCCTGAAGCTCGGAGCTGAGAAGACAAATCCAGATCCAGCTCAATATACGTAGCATTTGCAACAAACAGCTTCAATTGAAGATCCGCTTCGACTTTGGATAGCCACATTCTTTTAGCTTTCTCCTCCGCTAGCTTCCCCTTTAGAGATTGCACCTCCTCCTCCAGCTTGGTGATCCTTCGACTACATTCTTCTTTTGCTGAACGTGCCCCTTTCTCAGCTTGTTTCAGCCGGGATATGACTGCATCTTTCTTGGCCAAGGTGTCCAAGGGATTCTGACTGCCAAATGCCTCCCTCATCAGCACATATTGGGAATAGCCATGAAACATATGGCTGAAGAAGGAGCCTAGCTCGTCAAGCCCATTTCGTATGGCTCCCAATTCCCTCCTCATAGAGTCCACATCGCCAGAAATTTTATTTTCGAAGACAACCGCCTTCCCAGTCAAAATATGTTGATTCACCAACTCCACCGTTGAGGGAAAAGGCTGATCATCCCGACGTCTTTTTGCAGGCGGTGCCTTCTTTTGTGCTCCGTCAGTCACGCCCCTTTTTTCAGAGACTAGGTCGGCTGAAGTAACGCCGATAGAAACATTCTTAGAGAGTCCGCATTGCGTGCCAACCTCAGAAGATGTAACCTCAACTACAGCCGACCTCGTAGATGTAGGCACATCCTAGTCCTCGACTTCTCTGATGATTATGCCTTTTGTCGCTATAGGGGCTGCGGGGAAGCTCCTTTGTTTTCTCCACGACTTGGACCTTCCCCTAGGCCCTTCTCGATTCCTTGGGCTTAATTGCTTTCCCCGGTTAAAGGGCCAAGGCGAAGTTGGCCATCTTCGATTTCACCATCGTATTTGCATGAAAATATGAACCTAGTCAAGTTGTGCACAAAGTATCAAGATAATGAAAAATAAACATACCAAAAGTTCACACAAACACACCAAAATTTTGGTGGAACTCGAATAGAGTGTTGCCAATCAACCACTAGCATGGAATTCGGTCCTGTAGATTCTTTACCATGGCAGAAAAATGGTCCTGGGCTCGAGCCTCTTCCGGGGTCAAGTCATCATCTCGGACTAAAAACTTTTCGGGATCCAAGCAGTAATGGTTATACGACCAATACAGAGGGAACCGGGGCTTAGTGACATTCTCCCCTACGCCATGAACCATAAAAAAGGCCTCCCAACTCTCTGCGTGAGGGCGTAGGAAGAAAAACTTGTCCTTATAATCTTTGTAGGAGTCTTGAAAGGACTTAAGTAACGCCTGACCTCAGACGCTCTGAAACGAGATAGAAGAAAATTTATTATCATACGTTTGTTGAATGGGGGTAAAATAATACAAAAATAAGCTCCAGCTACACATAACCCCCTCTTGGCCGCACAGACTCTCAAACGCCACGAGGAATGCCTAGCTGTTCGAATACAGTTGTGAAAGAGCGACATTGAGAAAATTTAATACGGACATTTGGAAGTCTGTAAGGGGCAACCTGACTCTAAGATGTTCGAAGAATGTCAAGTACATCAGCAGGAAGTCAGGATATAAGTACCCAACTGCCACAGCCTCAACTTCATCCAACAGAGTCCCCATGTTATCTTTTCGACCCTGCAAATATATACGGCTGTTATCCTCAGGGGCCACCACGTCAAAAGACATCTAGGTAGTGCCTCAGCTCAGCTCAAGACAACCTGCCAAGACATCCAACGCCGCCTGGTTGAGGCATGACCGAGTCCCGGCCACATCCTTATCCACCTAGTCAATGCTTAGACTCGCTGCGTCGTGGTAGGCCTTTAGAGTGGTATCCACATTCCTAATAGTTTTTCCCATCTCCCTATAAAAAACATCGGAAGAAAGGTCAGAATGGGCTGGTTGGTGTTTCAACTGTGACCCTACCTTGGCGATAACTTTCGCCTACTTTTCAACCTCGGAACTGTTGCCTGGCTCGGAAGGAATCCTTATTAAGTCTAGATACTACACCCAGGCTTTGGCATACTCCAATACCTCATCCGGGCCATACGACATTCCTATGGCTTTTAAATGGCTCTGACATTTCCCCAAGACCTCAGGGTAGATAACAACCTCAGGCGGTGAGGGTTGGTTTGGGTCAGCTATTAAAGGGTGCTCATCAGTCCTTCTTATGGACCATTGCCTACCTACCCTACCCCGGGCAGCTATCCCCCTTCGTGTAGATACGGGATCAATTGAAGAGCCGGCATGGCCAATGTCGTTCTCGCGACCACGGTGACTGGCGCAATGAGATAAAGGCAGTGCCGGCGACTGAAATAGCCAGTTAGCAATAAAAACCCCTCGGCGGCTCCCATGTCTGTCGCAAGCGAAAGACGAAGCATCGTGTCTACACGGGTCCATCTTCAACGAAACAAAACACAATACAGTATAGGAAACCAGCATACAAGGGAACACTTAAAATGAAGACGAGAACGAGAATGTTGCCTTAGTATATGAAACGGTTGGTGATGAAGAGTAATTGAGGTAGAACAGCAGGCTTCACACCTTTCGCCGGAGGAGAAAAACCTAAGAGGCAGAGAGTACTCTCAAAAAGAAGAAATAAAATCTTAATAAGCAGAATGAAGGTAAGCGTACCAATGAGTGAGAGTCTATGCCCATTTTATATTACGGGCCCATATTAGGCCAGGCCCAAGTCCAGGATTTTCAAAAGACAACCGCCAAACCTCTCAGAATTCGAAGCACTGCAGATTTTAAGATATCAAATCATTATACATTTAATGCGCTTCAGCCACCCAAAAAATACAGCGTAGCTGTCTAAAAAATGAGAAGACTTAAACCTTTCGACTCTAAAGTTGGCAAGTCTTTCTCGGCAGAAAACCTTACCGACTTGGGGGCAACACCATCCCAAACTCTCTTTCAAGCTCTTAAGCTGATGATGTCTATTCCTAACATCACCGGCTTGGGGGCAACTGTTATGGGGCCGACTTAGATTCCTAATCCGATGCTTCTCTAAGCATCGCCGACTTAGGGGAAACTATTTTGGAGGTTCCTCTGACCCACAATCTAAGTCGGCTACCACGTCACCTATCACAGCTAGCACAGCCTCGGTTATCCCGGCTCATAAACCTCTGCTACCCCGGATTGATTCCGCCTCTATCACGGCACAGCATAGGAAGTGCTTAACAATAAGGAACACGTGTAGTTAGACACCCGAACGAACGCTGCCACGTGACACCCAACTCTAACAGAATTTCCCTCCAAACACACTATATAAAGGACTCCACACCCATTGAGTACACACGCTCTCTCATACTCACTCATGTTGGTATCCTTACTGACTTAGGCGTCGGAGTCCTTGTAGGTGCCGCCACCGAAGAAGTCAATGACCACCGTGGGAGCTCAGTGGAAATGCATTCTTGTGTTCACCACACAACATTCTCCAATCTTTTTCTTTTATTTTTTTATTGTTTCAAATTTATAGCATTAAAACATTAGGAAAGATATTTTTCTCATATCATTTTATAGCAAATTGATAACGCAATTAGCAACCTCTAGGAAGCAACATAAGCACTTAATAAATCTTAGATAGTGCACTTAATCAGTTGGATTATAACGTTTGTTGATAACGTATACCTTAGCTTCATAACACTGTTTTATAGATAGCTACCATCCTTAGAGAGAAGCAGCAACAATAATGCATGATAGGAAATGTTGTAATTTGTTGATGTTGATGTCTTTTGATTGCCTCAATGGAACGCATGCTTTGCAATTTTCGCGGCTTCAAATTATTATCATTATTTATGTGGGAATTATTAAGATTTCTATTTGAATTCGAGCCTATGACAATTTAAGCTTATATTAATCAACCAAAATTTTAAAATATGTATTAATATATAAATAATTTATTATAACTCATACAGACAAATTTTTATATATTATTAATATTTATTAAATGTATTAATATTTAATTATTTATATATACCAAAAAAAAGTATTTATATTTAATGTTAATATATTTGTTTTAATGAAATGCATTTTAAATTCATTATTATTATAATTTTAATATAAATGTATTTCTTTTATACTTTATTTATACACTTGATTAATATATGAAATTATATATAAATATTTGCAATTTCTTATACCTATGAATTAAAAAAAGAGTTTAATGACTATGCACTGTCAGTAGTGTAAAAAGTTTTACATAGTCAACCAATTGAAAATAGCTGCTAGTATGACTTTTAAGGTAATTATTATAAATATCAATAAACTTATAATATATGGTGGGTTGTAATTGAAAGACAATGTAAATCTATTTTACATTGTCAGTGCACATAGCCTCTTTTTTTTTCTAAAAGTGCTTTATTGTAGAAATTTTAATTGGTATGAGATCTTTTTCAGCAATATAAAAATATTAATATACTTCTTTGTACATATAAAAATTACTTTCTCCCAAAATTTACCCGTACATCGCACGGGTTCATGTTCTAGTTAATAAAATAAATTATAATCAATTATTTTATATAATTAAGTTTATTCAAATATATATTCCTAAATTTAAATATTTTTCAATGGGAATAAAATTTTAATTAAAACATAAAAATAATTATGTGCAACTTTTTATTTTAAAAATAAATTAATTGAATCATTTATTGTAATTTTATTAATGGAGATATTTACGCATGATTATATAAATTTCAATTATTCATTTATAAATGAGAAAATATTAAATTTTAGTTACTACAATATTTCTTTTATTTCATAATATTTAAATATTTTATTTGTAATGCAGACATTAAAAATTTTGTAATATAATAAATTTTTATAGAAAATCATTTAAATAATATATTGTGAATGATTTGAATTTCATTAAAGCAAACAAATTTCTTTCCTATTCGTTTAATCGATCAGATGAAAATGAGACTAATAGATAATTTTGACATAACTTTTTAATTGTAATGTTTATCACTAATGTTGTTTTTATCTATTACAATGAAGTTGTTAATATATATATAATTAAATTTCATATATACCATAAATTTAATTTAGTACTGTACCGTAACATTTCATACTTTTTTATTGGATTATATTCTTTCTTACATTAGGTTTTTTATTTTTATTATTATTTCATTCTAAATATTATTATTTTCTTGTTTTTTTAATTATTTTTTAAAAACAGTTTATATTTTTATCATAACCAACATGTTGTTAGCCTGAGTGGAACTAAGCTCAAACCCCTTAAAGGTCTTGGGTTTGAACATTGTTGATGAAAAAAACTAGTTGAAAGGAAGGATTCTACTAAAGGTGATTAGTCAGGTTTTCTGGCGTAGATTAATTATCGGTAAAGCCGATAAATACTTCGCATCTTATCAATAATTTAAATTGTAGAAATTTGTAAGTTTTCCTATATTTCTTGAAATAAAAAAAAAAATCATTACTTTCTATGTACATCTTTAAGTTATATGAAATACAATTCTTCGCATTATATCGATCACAACCCTAGTTTCAACACATTTGAAATTTTTGATTAATTATGCATATAAATTATGTTTATAGATATCGTGCTCATACAAAAATGATTTTTTTCTCCACTTATAAGTAGGGATGACAATGGGTAGGGTACTATAGTACCTATCTCCATACCCGCATTTGAAAAAAATACTCGTACCCGCCTCTATACTCGCGCGATAGCAACTTTAATCCCTATCCCTGTTTTCGTTGGGTACCTATATACCCATACCTGTACCCACTATCAACACTTTACTTAAGTATAAAGTCAAAAAATTATAAAATATAATTAAAAAATTTCTACAACTGAATTGAAAATTCATTTTTAATTTATCCAAACATAACCCTAAATTCATAATATAATAGCACATGTCCTTATAACAGGTCAACATGAAAATTAGGCCACTGTTACAAAATAATAATAAAACCCATTAAATATTCATTTTCAATGGAAGCAACATAAAAATTAAAAATCAGGCCATTACGATTCATTTTCAATTGCTATAACAAACTTTTTTTTGTTATTGGAGTCAATTTTTGCTTTGTTTTTTGTTACTATAGCAAACAAGGTGTGTTAAACAAGCACATGAAATACTGATATGTTAATAAGAAATGTACAAATTTCAGTATTACAAAATTCTAGTATCCGTAAAATTCTTTTCCAAATTCCAACTCTCAAGCAAAATATTATTTATTGACATAAAAAATTGTCTAAGAAAGGAAAATGGCACTTTGCAATTGAATGTTGCACGCAAATAAAACATTGTACTCCCTCGAGCTTCCTTAACATTTAGCATAATCCATCTAAACCTTATTATTCACTAAGTGCCATCTGAACAATCCTGTTAGTTGTTACTTACCATTCAAATAAAAGAACTCTTTCCTTGTCAACTTATTTCCTAATAAAGCTCTTTACCAGCATGCCTCTCAAGATTATATGGTTGGGCTTACCTTTACCAGTATAGCCTTAACCTATTCATCATTTACTAGGTGAACTTAAATTTATAGTGGAGAAAGAAAAATAAAAAAGCTAGGTTAAATGTATAATTTAGTCCTTATATGTGTTGCGAATTCTCAATTTGGTCCCTGCCGTCATGACGTTGTTTACACATTCTTAATTTTGTCCTTATACATGTAACACATTCTTAATTTAGTCCCTATAAGTGTAGTGCATTCTCAATTTGGTCCCTATACAGTGCAGCGCATTCTTAATTTGGTTCCTCTACTATGGGAACCAAATTAAGAATGTGTTGCACGTATATAGACCAAATTAAAAATTTGTAAATGCTAGAGACTAAATTGAAAATCCACGACATATATAAGGACCAACTTAATAACTTTTTTCGTATAGGACTAAATTGAGAATTCGTAACATGTGTAGGGACTAAATTATATGTTTAACCAAAAAAAATTAGTAATAAATGAATTGTACTTTATACAGGTCCAGTTTAGTTTGTTTTTCACTTCAAAAAGATCAAGATCAAATGAACATTCATTATCTTTCTATTAGAGAAAGACATATTTGTAACCTTTTAGTAAGTTATGATCAAGTAAGACATAAATTATTTCGTTTCAATCTTTTCGATAAAAAAGAAAGAACCCAAATTATTCAATATTGAATCAAATCATATGTATAGATCATTGTCATTTTATACATCCTACTGTCTTCCATGATACTATAGATTTATTAGCAAAGAGGCGAAGAAATAGATTCATCATTCCTGTTCCATTCCAATCGATTCAAGAATGAAAGAAATTTTTATACACACACACACACACACACACACACACATATATATAAGAGGTATGGGTATGGGGCGAGGTGAGTACCATAGTACCCGTACCTTCACCCATCCTTATTGAGTAGGTATTTACCTTATTTATTACGGATATTTTTTGCAAGTATCTATAGGGTTTGAGTAGAATTCTCATCGCTACAATTTTATTGTTCCTTTGATTGCTTGATGCTCTTAAGGTTAATTTTATTTCTTATCATAATTTTATTTCAAAATCCAAACAAACCAAACCAAACTACAAATATTCTAAACTTAAATATATTAGTTTTCTGACTTTAAAAAAATTGCATTAGTTTTTCTATTAATTGCATTAGTTTTTCTATTTTATCCGCGATTAATGCTTATATTTGGATTTTTAGAAAACTTAAGATTACTTTGACTTGCAATTTATATTTTTGAATAAGTTTTGATTTATGATAAAATTTAATAGTTTGAATAATTTTTTATATTTAGTATGTATTTAACTTTTAATTTATTAAAGTATTGTCCCTTAAATGAAAATTAGTCATTATAATAATTCATATATTGATGTAAGACTTTATTCTATTTAATATAATTTCATTTGTTTAAGTTGAACAAAAAATAAATTGTTGTCCCTTGAAAAAAACGAACCCGATCGGAATAATCAATCTAATACAAGTCACCAAAAAATTAAATTCATTTGATTTTGACTTTATATTATTTTTTAACCAATCCAAATTAAATCATATGTTTTTTGCATCAAAACTGATTCAAACTAAACTACAAGTGCCCTTAATTAAGGTCATTGGTTAAGTATTTAAAATTCAAGTCATTTTTGTATCACAAATTATTTATTTAATCTATTAATTTGCTCAGAATAAGTACTTTGAATAAAACTATATATTAGATGAGTAAAAGTTATATGTGAAATAGTACACTAAATAGACTCCTAGGAAAGAAAGGTGGGTCACAATGAACACTCTTAAGAACCAAGTTTTTCTTAACCATAATCTACCTAGACATGTATTAATCACTTCTACTAAACCCAATAACTAACATTAGGTTTATTCTTAGCAAAGTCTTTTAATGAGTGCCTAGAGCACTTCCTATAACAAGATTGAATGTCCACAACAAAGAATATAAGAACAAACAATTCATCTTTCATTCTTGTTTTGTCAATAGTAAATAAGAGAACACACAGTACCAAGAATGGTCAAGGCCATACCCCATGCTTTGATAGGAAAGAACTGCTCTGATACCACAAAATATAACACCCATTCTTATTAATCATAGTTTGTATTAATTTAGTTATTTAATTATTATGAGTAAAATTTTTTCAATTCTTGCAATAGAAAAGTTCTAAAATTAAATAGAATTTGAAAATAGTAGTAAAAGATGAAAAAAAAAGACTGTATATACATATATGTCGTAAAACTGTATATCATGATTTGATAATATATGACAGACATAAAATATAGAAGACTAAAAATACATTAAAAGATAGACACTACCTAACCCAATATATACATAAAAAAAATCCTATACAGAGTAGTGTTCATCTATCCTATCCAACATACAAAAAGAAATTACTATAAACTAAGTCTACAGATCCTCGTCCATAGGGTGTCCTCTAACTCGTCCTCAACATCACTGGGCATTTCTGTCTTCTTCAATAATTGCGATCAAACATACATGGAAGAAAAATAACAGAGTAAAGTGATTTGTTCTAAAAGCATTTTCACATTTATGGTAGGAATTCTACCGTAAAATACATATAAAACACAGTTGACAATAGAGGGGAACCAATAGTTTATTTTAAGTTATATTAGACTACCCTTGACTTGGTATAGATCCATACTTTCCATTAGTGAGTAATAGTTCTCAACAGAACTTGAGAAGTGACTATAAGTACATATACCTCTCTCAACATCATCACATGGTACAATCTTTATTATCA
Source organism: Spatholobus suberectus (assembly GCA_004329165.1). Lineage (NCBI taxonomy): Eukaryota > Viridiplantae > Streptophyta > Magnoliopsida > Fabales > Fabaceae > Spatholobus > Spatholobus suberectus. Next base: position 6,585,161 of record CM014733.1, read on the forward strand.
TTAAGGAAAATAATAGTCTGGATATCCATTTATAGATGTATACTTTCAAACCAATCCTGGAATGCTGAGCAATTGTCAAGGTTATCAAGCTTGATCAGACGAATATCTAAGCTTGAAGGCGCTACCATTACGACCTTTACCACTCGATGCCTACCCCTAAGACCTCCGTAAGTGAGTCCCCGCCTTTCATTCCTTAGTGTATCGAATGGTAGCTTTCCTAGTAGGGTGTCATACCATTGCATATCACTTGCTTTACATTATTCACTAACTTATCACATTTTCACTTCTCAAATAGAGGTTTTCTTGGTCTCATTTAATTTAAGCACTAGTACAATTGACATTTTTGTCTTATATAGCATAAATTACATGATAATATCAAAATTTTAACAGTATAATTATTTACCAAAATTTTAGCAGAACAACAATTTAGTAATCACAATTTAATTACCAAAATTTTAATAGAATAATGACTTAATAGTTATAATTTAATTATCTAAATTTAGGTAGAGTAACAACTTAGTAATTATAATTTAGTAATCTAAATTTAAGCAAAGTAACAACTTAATAAAATTAAAGTTTAGCATCAAACATAATAATGTAATGATAATAGTAATTAAACTTATTCCTAAACGGGTTTAGGGGAAAACCCTTCCTACCAACATGTAAAGTGATAATAATTTAGAATCAACCCCACTTCCCCCATTACCTCTAAGGTGGTTGATAAAGAGGATGCAATTGTTGGTGCAAAGTTTCTAGGAGGAAAAATTCTACTAGTTGAAAACTAGCAAAATTTTAATATAAAAACGAAGTAAGAAAAATTTCTAGAGAGAGAAACTCTCCAAGTGGACTTTTGGCTAGTTTTAGAGAGTGAAGAATGTGTGAAAAATGTTCAAGATGCATGAGTATTTATAGGATATGGGAGGAGCTTAGGTGGCCCAAGAATAACATCATGCATTATGTCAAAAATAAGGATTTTTATTTATTTTTATTTGGATTTAGGGACAAATATTCAAGATAGGTAGTGAATAACCTATTTTAGGGTTGGGGAGGTGCTCCACCAATTGTCTCAAGCTTCCATATGTCAATTTTTATCTACATGTAAATTAGCCGATACTAATAAAATCACCTAAACTTTAAAAATTAGTTTTTAATATCAAAATAATGTAATTTAATGTGAAACTAAACAATTATATTATTTTACATCAAATTAATTTTCTAATAATTAATTTTAATATTTATTTATTTATTTCAAATTTTATCTATTTATTTTGTATTTTTAAGCTAAAAAATTCATAATAAATCCATTTTAATTCAATAAATATCAAAATTTTTATGAAAATTCTAAAATTAAATATTTCACCTATAAATAAATTGAAATGATTATTTTCACGATTTCTGAATGTCAAACCAATATTGGCTAGGCTTATAGACACCTAGGGGCATTTTGCTTATTTTACACAGGAATTCTAGAAAATTTTCAGAAAATTTTCAAAATTATACTTTAATATATATGACATGATTCCAAGCTTAAATTGATATTTTAATGTCAATTGAATATTTTCTCATATCAACCCTTAATCTTGAGAAATAGGGACAAAATTGTCATTTTTTAATTTCTCCTGGGGCTCCAACTCAAAAAAATTATTAAAAATCACTGATTAGATAACTTTTGATATTTTGAGTGCAATGGTGAAAATCAGAATTTTGAAATTACTTCTCAATTTTTTGAAATTGAATTGTTAAATATTAGAAAAACGGCTGAAAAAAGTGAAATAGGATTATTATATTTTTCACTTTTTTTATTTCAAAATAAAATTTTGATAATGGAATATACTTAGTATAAAATTTTCAAAATATGTTGAGGTCAAAAAGTCTCTGGTTGGTTTTCGCAATCAACTAGGAATATTTTTGTCATTTCAAAAATTATCTCAATAAATTTTCAAAGATTTTCTAAAATTATTATTAGTTATTCTAAGTATATTGATGACTTAAAAATAAATTTTAAACACTTCTATATATTTTTGTCTATTAATTATATTATCTGACTTTTGATTGACAAAACGGTCATTTTATCTATTTTTGAGCTTCATTCCCCAAAATTATTAAAAGTTTAAACTAAGTGCTATTCACTAATACGAATAGGGATGACAATTCTACCCAGACCCTATGGATACCCGCAAAAAAAATCCGCAATGGGTAGGGTAAATACCCGTTCAATGGGGATGTGGGCGGGGGTGGGGATTTACTCGCAAAATTTAATGGGATGGGTGCGGGTATGGGTACTATACTACCCAACCCACCCCATATCCACGCGCGCGCACACACAACACACACACACACACACACACACACACATATCTCATATAATATATTAAAAAAATAATTCTAGTGAGTATTACAATATTAAAAATCTTGATTCATTAAAAAAAAAAGACATTGCAAGAAATATAAACAAAAATAAGAGCTTAATTTATATGCATTGTTAGTGTAAAACTTTTTTTTTTTACATATATATAAGCTAGAAATTCACCATACCGCTACATCATATTAATGAATGGGATAATATGATGAAATAATTAAATTTTATTAGATGTTTGTGTAAAAAGTTTTGCATTGCAATTGTATATAAATTAAATTTCAAAATAATTTATACTCCATTAAAAATAAATTATATCGAAAGATTATATTCTTTTTCAAATGTACGCATTGCTTCTAAAAAATTATTGAAATACTTGTAATTATTCTTACTGTTAAATGTATGTTTTTTAAAAGTAAAATTATTCAAGTTTTATTTGTTTTTAACTATGTTAAAGGATGAATTAAATGAATTTTCCTTTATATATTGAAAGTGAAATATTAAAAAAACTTAATTATAAAAATTTGATTAATACTTTCATAATTGATACAAAAATAAAATGAGATTTGTCAAACTGTATTAAATTAAATTTTGAATATAAATTTCGTCTAAGGCCTCAAAATTTTTTTCCATGGCTCTACACTTAAGTAAAGTGCAGGTAGAGAGTGCGAGTATAGGTATATAGGTACTCAGCGGGTATGGGATGAGAATTAAAGTTGCTTACTCAAGTGGGTATGGGGGCGGGTATAGGGATTTTTTTCAAATGCGAGTATGATGACGAGTACTATAGTACTCTACCTAGATCCTACCTATTGTCATTCCTAAATACAACGTAACCATAGAGATCAAATTGTTGAGATTCCCATCTAGTTCTCTGGAAATAAATAATTAGAAAAAATAGTTTAATAGGCAAAAATAGGGGTATTACATAAACCATTTGAATTTATCTAATTATTTTTTAGTATTTAAATTAAAGAAATAAATATTTATATCAATATATTATAACACATTTAAAATATATTTATAAAAATATTTTTTCATATTTTAGGCATCAATTATAGTGAAAATATAAAAGTTTTACTCTTTTATGTCCTTATTTTCATTTTTATCCGGGTTTGGATTTTCTCTAGAATTATATATAGTTAGTATTACAATTATGGTCTTCTAATAATACCTGCAGGATAGTTGATTTAATTTTAAAAAATGATTATAAGAAATTTAAGTAATTTATATACTTTAATTTTTAAATTAAAACAAGGTGTATGCTATAATAATACCATTGTTTGAATATTATTGTTATGTGATTATTTTTATTTATTTAATACTTTTATTAAATCTTTAATAATTTATTCCTTATACTTACCAATTATTTAATAATCATTATAAATATTGTTATTGATATTGTTATTATCACTACTATTTTGATTATTATATTTTATTAATAAAAAAATGAAAATGTCTTACTAACGTATGGGCTTACTGAGAATGTATGGTAATTAATGAGTGTGATTCTTAATTGTTTATTTTATGTACATGTATCTTATAGAAACAAAATAAATAATTTTTTTTACCAATAAATAAATAAATAAATAATTTTTTTCTGGGCTTAGGTCCTCCTTAGTACCAAAATAATAATAATAATAATAACTTTTTGATAATTTATTTACATTATTTAAGTTTTTTTGTACATGTATCTTATAAAAATAAAGTAAACAATCACTTGATAATTTATTTACAAATGTTATTTAATAAGGAAGCTACAAATATTTGTAAGGAAGTTTTATCACAACATTTCAAATCAATGAAATCATGTCATGCTTACTGATCACGCTAACAACTAAATTGAAGTTAAAATATATCAAAATATAAGTCGTGTGCATTTGATTGAAAGATGATGTCAAATAAAAAAAATATACAATGAATGAGGATGAAGTAAAATATACTATTTTGATCCTGTAGAATTTATTATTCAAGTTAAAAAAATGTACGTCTTAAGTAATAAAATGTTCAAAACTTTCTCATTTATTTAAACTTGGCCAAAAAGCTTCTATCAGTCAAATGTCCATAAATAATAAGGAAAAAAACTATGTTATTGCAATTGATAACGAATGTTTTGATTAATTTGCAAACAAACCTTTGATAGCATATCAAGGCAAAACTTTATCATTAGTAACTTATCATTAAATATAACATTTGTTATTATTTGCTAGGTAAAAATCATTATTTAATTCAAGTAAGTTTTAATTAACTATAATATAACTATTGCAATGTTTGTCAATTGATTTTACTATTGTGACATTATTACCAAATGTAAAACATGGGTGCAGTATGAAAGTAACAAAATTAAAGGTGGCCTTACCACCTTAAATGACAACAGAGGACAAAGAATGAATGCTACTTAACAAGTGGATGGAAAAATTTGAATAATGCTAAAGGCCATATAAAAGAAAATATTATTTGTGTTGAAAAATATAAAATGATCTTAGCATCATTTATGTTACGATAATTAATTAAAAGACTTTATTTTTATATAGAATGTCATTTTTTTTGTGATAATGTTATTTAATTAAATGCATAGTTTTGTCATGTTGTATACATAATATATATGATGACTACATACTTTGATATAAATTGTGCATATCTAACATCAACATCAAATTTGTTAGTTGTATTGCAAAATAAGTAGATTCATTTATCTACTATTTTTATTAATGAATAAATTCATATGTTATTTAAGTACTTTATTGCAAAAATTTTAACTAATATAAAATCTTTTTCGAGCGAAATAAAAATGTCAATATATTTTTTTATTCATACAATCTTTTCCAAAATTCATCCATGTATTGCATGTGTCTATGTTATAATAATAAAAAGAAAAATGCTAACTCTTGTCCTAAAAGCACTAGTTAAGGAATCAAAAATAAAAAAATAAAAAAAAATATTGGAAAATGCAACAATGCACTCTCTCACGTAACTTCAATATAATTTTCAATAGAACTTTTTATATATTAATTTCTTAATTAGTGTCCTAAGGGCACTAGCAAGACCTTAATAAAAATAAGATAAATGCTAGCAGTATATTTTAACATAATTTTTTTAGCACACTCTTTGATATAAGTTAAAATTTATTAAAAATCATAAAATTTTGTAGGTTTCGCTTTTTATTTAACGGTCTTATTTATAATTTTTAATTTTCAAAAAAATTTAACTAATAATAAAAAGAACAAAACTTAGATATCGTAAGTACTGTTAGTACTATTCTCCAACTAAAATTAGATATTTACCTTAGTAATTCACATAATAAAAACATGTATTAAAATATTTTTTAGATTACTGAGGTGAATGTTAGAGAATAACACCAACAATACCTAAAATACTATATTTAAGTTTTGTCCTAATAGAAAATATATTATGAGAAGATTATTAAAAAACGTGTCGCTAGTTCTCTATAAGTAGTTGGTAAGTATAAATGATAAAGGGCAGCATGGAAGTTTCATTGCCATTCATTGCGGTGCCTGTTGAGATGTTGTTGCTTTTGATGGAGCTGCAGAGCAGTGGGGAATGAAGAGACTGATGAGTGATGAGTCTTTAATGCAGGCACTAATGGTTGTAGTGGAATGCGAGTCCCCAAGCACGTTGTGCTGACAGAAAAGCAACTAAACAAAAGTGTTTAATAATAAAATAATGCAAAACACATATGAACGGGGTGGTTTTGGTTTGGGAAACTCATCTTTTTCCCCACCCCTTCAAACTTATTATCTTTCCGCGTTTTGAGGTATACTTTGGTTTCATGAACCTGCACTGACCAGAACCCACTTCTTGCCTCCTTGTTCCAAGAAGGGGTTATTATAGTTTGTAGTATAGTGTGTGATTATAGTCACTCCAATTCCAGGACATTGTCCACTTGAGGTTTTGTTGTAACTGATAAGCAGTAGTTGACAACATGAAGGCTTCTGGCTTTTTTGTTTTGCTCTTGGTGGTTGGGGCAACTCTGACGTTCTTTAACTTCTTAAGTCCCACTTGTGCCTCCTGGTTTCCCGGTATATATCTTCTTTCCATTATTACTATTTGTTGCAACCCTTTATTTCATTTGAGAAAATTAGATCTCTTGCAATAATGCAAATCTTCAAATTCTTTGTCAAATATTCTGTTATTATCACCATGTAAGAAAAGCTCATCGGTTTAAAAGACACATGGGATGTTTTGAATATTGTGTTTCCCTCTGATCAAATTTTATTTTTATTTTTGTTTTTTTACTTTAGATATCTTTGAAGAGAAAAGGGTGCATGCATGCATTGGTGGTGACAGTTTCCAATCCACAAACTCTTTTAAAAAAATCGCATTCTTTGTTTTTTTTTTTTTCCTTTTGTGCATGATTTTCTGTAGTTGACAAATTGTTCAGGTTATTATCGTGTTGATTCCATTTCTCACAGCAAGACTTGAGACAACTTGGTAGTGTTCAACCGCAAAATGTTCAACTGCAAACCTCGAGTCTTTGAAATCGTACGAGTAATTAATGATTTGACTTGACATAGCGTAGTGAAATACATTTTCCTACTTTACAACTTTGCAGCTATTCTGAAATTATTGCTTAGGAGAAAAAGGCAACATGCTTTTAAGTTTTAAACACATACCTGATACACTTGGTATTTTTATATGTGCTAATTGAGTATATCATACATCCATTTTAGCCTCTTGGATAGTTAGTATATTTACTCTAAAAATTGAAAACTCGATTTATGAATATAAGTTTATCTTTCATAGTTCATATACTAGTTAGTAAAAGAGACTGATGATTGTGTTCCTCTGAAGTTCTTCCGCATTTGATAATGTGTATAGTATAATTCAACTAAAATATTACATGCTTTAATTAAATTGCAGCCCTAGCCAGTGAGTACATTTTTTTACGTTCTTCTAGATCATTCCAGATGTCTTTGACTAACGAGAGTAGATTTCATTTTGGATGCTCTATTGTTTAGATTGCTAACAATGTGATGCCTTCATGTATTTAACCCGTCACGCTATTTTAATACCATCCCAGATTTGATTGCTACCAACTGTGGTGATAAAGCCACACTGATTGCAGTAAGCAGGAAACTGAAGGTATGAATGCTCTATAATCCTTGGACTTTAGCTCTGGCCCTTGACCATGCTGGTTAAAACAATCAAAACCTAATTATAATGAGTATTTAATTAGAGTACACTGAGAATCTAATCCAATCACATATATTGTCATGTATGATAAGTTTGTTGATTTTAATACTAACTACTTTAAAGATAATATCTAGAATGATTTCTAATTAGTTGATAGTGTAAAATTTTTTGCAAGAACAATGCATGAAAATTAAACTCTTATAGTGGGATGACGATGTATTTCATTTAAATTGTATGTTATAAGTGTTATCTTCTATGAAATTTCAGGAAGATGGCAGTAGTATTAAAAGCAGCATTATTAACAGTAAGGGTGGTATAGGTCAAGTGACTCTGAATGATTACAATCCCATTGATCCAGTGCCAAGTTCATCAAAGGCATCTTTAAATCCAGGACCTATTGAGCATGGAACCCCTCTTAATCCTTATATTATCCCAAAACCTTCGCCTCCTAATCATCCTAGGCCTTGAGATTCTAATTAACTTGCTGTTCTCCTCAAGCAAGCTAGTGATTACGCCCAATAAAGGAATGCTATTCACACACTCTTTTTAACATATTTCCTATTATCTGGCAAAAAGAGATTGTTCAAAAGTGTGTGTTGGTAGCATTTTTTTTTTGTAGCATTTCTCATGCTGAAAATGAAGATTGTGGACTTTTAGTTTTCACAGGTTGTTTAGTCAGCTTTTTTGTACATTGTTATGCTCATATTCTGTTTGCCAGACTCTGTAATCCTAGTTTTCTCATGTGCTAGCTGTGGGAAAAAAATTGTGCCTTTGGGCATCCTATGTAGCGGCGAATGTACGTACTTAGAAGGATCATGCGGATCCCAATGTTATTAGTTTTTGTAAGTGTCTGTGCAACTTTAGCAATGTTTCTTTTTTCTTTTCTTTTGATCCCTCTTCCTTATAAGGTATAAATTTATCTTAATTGTTGATCATTTCTCATTGAAATTGAGGTAGATGGTCCCAAAAGCAATGGAAGCATACTTTAGAACAGGCGAATCTGCTAGAGCTAGCCAGCCTTGACCGTTTTGATGACTACTAATTTTATCTGGAATTCTGTCAACATGGGACAGCTAGTAGCTTTGGTTGCTTTGTCTTATATTTAGTTGCACCAGAATATCAAGTAGACAACGAAGGCTTTCAGTGACTATAATAATCACGAGAGAGACATTAAATAAGAAGTGAGAGTTATAAAAATTTTGAAATTTTTAATAAATTTCAGTCAATACAGTAGAGAGTGTGTTCAATAGAATATGTTATTGGCATCTCTCTCAAGTTTAATTTTTAGCAGACTTGAGGATGGTCACAATTAGCAAAATAAAAAGGCCAGCCAAGGGGAAATTGCAAACAGCTTACATATTACACTTCAAATAGCCGCAAATAAGCTAAATCTCTTAAGCGTAATTATAAAGATAATAATTGCCTAATCCAATAGGATTTTTAGTTATTATTAACCCTTTCTTTGGATTGATAGAAAATGAGAAGAGAGAAGTGAAGTAGAGAGAAATGGGTGAGAAAAAGTAGTTTTATGTTGTTTGTTTGAAGAGAAAAGTAGAGAAGAGAAAAATTATTTGTGTGGGGCTTACTAAAATAAAATCTTTTCATTGTTGGAGAGAAAAAAAGAAAATAAAGATAAAAAATTGTGAAACCTATTTAAAATTATAATTTTAACCTTACTATTTTTTTTATCTCACAATATTTATATATATTAAGGATAAATATGTCTTTACAAAAAAAAATTATTTTCTTTTTTTCCACTTTTTTTTATCAAATCAAACAAGTAAAGAAAAAACTCAATTTTTCTTTTTTTTTTATTTCTCTCATGTTTTTTTCAATCTAAACATCTTAAAAATTCACTGATTCTCTACTTATTCTCTCTTCTCTCTATTTCTCTCTTCTATACTTATCTCTTTACTCAAACAAAACATAAATGCTTATTGTTGTTGAAGATAACCGCCACCAGCAGTGAAAGCATATAGGCATCCATTGAAACCCAAAATTGATTAAGAATAATACCATACTTGGACTAGACTTTGTTGAGTCACTTATTGCTTAAGATAAAATTATTGCCGCTCATGTAGCTTGATCACCCAAAAATTTCATCAGAGCCACTACCACCAGGATTACTACTATTAGAAGTAAAGAGGTCCTTCAATTCACGTCCCATCAAGTGTGCCTTTTCTTTTCTCATTCGCTTTTCTTGACTCCCTAATAATACCTAACAGGTCATGGTGACTGGGTCTTCTAAAGATGTAACAGCTGGACGTAGGGATGGAACTCGTTCTTTCAAACCCAACCGTGCCTTCTCAATTATCCAACTGATACATATCAATGGGGCCAAGCAAAGCATACATCATTTCTTGAAGCCCCTGAACCCTTTCACTGCGAGGTACCATGTTTAAAGTGCGCAAACATTATTTAAGAAGGTTAATGAAAAGTTGCTTTTAGAAATCCATAATTATTGTTTGAAGTGTTTCTCAAGTGATGATGCTTTCGGAACTGCTAACTAGTGTAATTTCGTAGTATGGGTTTGGTTAATTTTAATTAGTCATAAAATTAATATCACACGCTTTTTAGTGGACCTCTTAACCAACAACTCCGCATATATGACTTTTCTTGCTAATGTGATTCTATACTCCTTTTCTTACAATGTCCTCAACCTCTTAGTCAAATTTGTTCGGTTTCGCTTAGGTAAATTCTAGTCATATTATGCTGTCAAGCTGACAAAGTGTTAAGTGATAAAAATGATGCTTAAATAATAATATGTACCTAGCTAAATCGGTGAGATTTTGGGCGAGAATTATATTAGAACTTGAAAAAAGTGTAATCGTTTTTGTTATTTGCTAATATTATATGTTGCAAGCCTTAAGAATTAGTCAATCCCAGTTTATTAGAATATAGTCCAACAGCAAACTGTGGGTTCTTATTCTATAACTACCTGCTACATTACTAATTTATCCTCATTACAAAGGAGTTTGTGGTAGTCGGAAAATCATGGCTGCATCAGTTGGCTGTTTAGAAATTTCCTCGTCCTTTTGTCATATCCACGCAACATTCTCTAGTGCCTAGGTAATGTATAAGCTGAGTCGAATTTATGATCGTAACAACCAAATTAAATGGTAAGAAGTTATAAGCAAATTTTAAATTTTTTGCCCATAATAATTGTGTTCTTCCATCAAATTGTAGCCCACAACCTTTAAGTCGAGAGCTATTTGCTTAGGGTGTATTTGGTAGAGAGAAAAGAAATAGAGAGAAAGGAAGGGAAGGGAAGAGAAGAGAAGCAGAAAGAAATAGGTGAGAAATGAAGAGAAATTGATACTTGTTTAGTTTAAGAGAGATAGAGAGAAAGTAGATGTGTAAAGTTGTTTGGTAGAAAAGAAGTGAAATTGGCTTATTACAATTATGTCCTTGAAATATATGACATATCTTTTTCCAATTTTTTAATTTTTTTTTCAAATCGATCTATTAATTGGATCCAGAGAGCTCTAGCGAACACCACTAGAATGTCAAAATCAATTTCTATATGACAAAAATCAATTTTCATTTTGTAAACACATCAAAATCAATTTTTGCCAACATTATTTTCTTTTAATAAATGTCTTTTGAGCACCAATTTAAGGTAAAGGAATGATATATGTAGCAATAACAGCGAGGGGAAGGCGTAGCATGCTGAAGCTAGTGCAGAGCATAACGAACAATTTCTATGCAGGAGTGTGCGTCGATAGTGTACAAGTGGAATAAGCTAAAGGCAGGGAATGCAGTGCGGAGATTATTTTGGGCAAGCCACGCAAGAATTGTACGAATTCTTCGACAATCTTCTTTTGGCGAAGATTATTTTGGTGATGGGGCCCACGTTTTTTTTAAAAAAAATCCCTCCTCTTCCATCATAACAAACAAGAATTTTGCACAATCCACTCTCTTCTCTTCTCTTCCCTCCTCCTCTCCTCAATTTCACCTCAACTAAACAGGGCCTTAGGCGGAAATCTTTCAAAGGTATTTGAAAGTAGGGATACAAAATGAAACATGGACCCAAAACTACAGGAATTTTTAAAAAATGATATCAAGAGCTTATATTACAGGAGGAATGGTAATAACACACTCTCTATCACGTTTTTTCTAATACATTTTTTATTATTAGTTAAAATTTATTAAAAATTACAAAATCATGAGTAAATTCATTAAATAAGGAATGAGATTCACACAATTTTGTGATTTCAAATAAATTTTTACTAATAAAGAGTGTGTTAGAAAATTGAGTCAGAAAGTATGTTGGTAACATTTCTCATATTACAATATAAAATTAAAAAACACAAATTTGAAATTAGACAAGAAATTCGATGTTTTAAAAATTAGTACAAGTAATTGGTATTCTAATCACATAAAATTAAGTTCAAAAAATGATAATAAAAAAGTTTTAAAATATTAGGACTATCTAAAATATAGATGAAATGTGTAACATGGTACGTACGTACCACTAGTATTTTAGTGTGTGTAGTTTCTTGGTGAGAACTTGTGAATCGATTTGGTTAAGGAAATAGCTAGGACCTACCGGACCTCAAGCAGACAAGCACTACTAAAGCAAAGGGAAAGATATAAAGAGAAGAGAATGAACAAAGACAGTACAGGCAGGAGCATCCTGGAAAGTGATGCTTTTTGCTTAGCTTGCAAAATCATATCAAAGAGCCTTGTCCATTCTTTCTGTTGTAAAAAGGGTGCTTATTTATCTAATGACTTTTGCAATTAAAGTTAAACAATGATCACACCACTCACATTTGCAATGAAACAGTCATAACAACTAGCATCATTAGCATTCTCATAGCCACTTAGCCAGCATTTCGTACGCAATTAGAGTTTTGAAGGCCAAGTTCGCCATTCTTTATCCGTCATGAGCCGCGCAAGGGTGTATATTTTCCTGTACTTTGTTTCCTTGCCCAAGTTTTCTCTCACTCTATGGACAAAATGATTGTTCCTCATAAAATATTCTAGAAAGATATCATCATGTCTCATTAATACGCGTCTCGTGGAGGTAATGGGCCTTGAGGGTGCGAGATGGCTAATTAATTAAGTCTACCAAGCATTATTATTATTATTAGAGAAAATAGGCAATGCACTAATAGTGTAACGTAATTTTACATTGATATTCAATCACAAATTACCATTTATTGTAAGTTTATTGACTTTTTATAATAAATATTTTAAAAATCATATCAATGATAATTTCTAATTGGTTGACAGTATAAAACTTTTTACACTGACAGTGCATGATCATTAAATTCTTCTTCTTATTATTATTATTAACTCAACCATATCAACCAAAAAAGACCATCGAGCATAGATCAACTGATACGGAATTATTCAAACTTAACTCGTGGTCTCGAATTCAAATTCTGGTATACAAGTGTATTAAATATTTGGAGAGAAAGTTTTGCCACTCACATTAGGCAAGATTATAGAATACACGTAATCTGTACCCAAAAAAAAAAATTGAATCAGAAAAGCAAATTAAATGGCTAGTAAAATAATCTTTACTGACGCACACATTCTCGAATTAACCGGAATAGGCAATGCCTTACGGAAGCTAAAGGTTATGTTGACGAATTTTTATGGATGGTAAAACTTATCTTTACTTAATTTGCTGATTGTTACAAGGGAAAGAAAAAAACCATAATGAAATAGAGTGCTCAAGAAGGAAGTAGCTTTTAGTGGTCCTGTATATACGCGTTTAAAGTGAATGCATGCATGTGTACCTGTCCATATCATTTTTATTAAATTTTGGTTTTCGAATATATTTGTGAATAGTGCCTCCCATGCTCCTCCTACTCCCAGATCCAAATGCATGCATATGGGCCTTCAATTTACCTGCTGCGAAGCTGCCGGTAACATAATATTAATACTACAGAGATATCGTATTTCTTAAATGCGAATGAAATGCTGAGCAATATCGAGAGACGATGGTCACGCGTTTAGGTGGAAGTAAAGTTTAGTTAAACATCACACAGGACAGAAGCTATTAAGAGCTAAAAGTGGCTATCCCTGGTTTTATTTTGCAACCTCCAAATGATACAATTAATTAGTACCACTTTAGCGGCAAGAAACAAATTGAGGTAAAACTGTTGATGTTTCACAGTTAGTACTTGGTAGTACAAATATATTTTCCGACCTCCGACAACAGCAGATGCTTTAAGGATATGAAAAATATGTGTTGCAGCAACATGACAATTATTTCATGTGTAGCCTAGCATGTATATCCTAGGAATGAGATTCAAAATCTAATGACTTGGAACTTTTGATGTGATGCATTGTGCAAATTAACTTCACCATTGTGAATTTGTCAAGAGCACAAGTGGATTGAAAGGCCAAATCCAGGCAATTCTCATCCGATTATAAGATTATTGATCTTATTCCTTTGACAAATATTTAATTGAAATCATTTAGAACCAGTAGGTCCTATTTATGTAAGTGTTTAGCACTAGCTAACTAAGTTGACTAACTAATAATAATTAATTGCAATTAAATCATATCAGATTGTAAATGTGTTTACCAGAGCCATGATGTTGTACTCTTGCCATCGAAAATGTCATGATAGAATGGCAAAACATTATGATGTTAGATCTTGTATTCAATTTCGCTGCTAATGTATTTACAATTTCTCTTTAATTTTAGGGCATATTTTTAGAATGCATACGAAAAAAAATAAAAAGTAAGTAAAAATTAAAAAATAATAAATTTAATTAGAATGTATTTACAACATAAAATATTTTATATCATTATTTAATCATAATTATTATGTATGATAAAATTGTTATTGTGTATTTGAAATCGCACCCACATATCGCATTAATGCAGAAGCTACAATATTATAGCAAATTAGAGGACACATGTTTCTTCTTCTGTGAATGAGGGTCTAAACACATTCATTTTTATTTATAATTACTTTAAAAGTCATATCTATAATAATTTTTAATTAGTTAACAATTTAAAAATCTTTATATTTTTAATGTATGAAAATTAAACTTAAAATAATTGTATATAATATTGTGGTATTAAATTTTTTGACATTCAATCGTAATAAATCATGTGCAGACTTTCACTAATTAATTGCAACTAATTAATTATTTATGTAACTAATTAATTAATTTTTTGACCCGCTAGGATCAAGCTAGTGGTGGAAGATTGAAGTAATATACATAAAGTCATAAGTTCTAACCTTACTGCGACTATTATACACACACACAAAAATTACCATGCATTGTGCCTTCCCCGGAGGTAGATATATATACATCTTATTTTTTAAAATAAAAAGAGAAAAAGAAAAGTGAGATTTATGATGAGAAGGATAGTTACCCATATTCAATTAATGACTCTAAAAAATATTTTATTTTTGAAAAAGAAATAAATTATCCTTGTCTCTTCTACTCTAACTTGCATATTGATTTAAATTCTTGTATCTCGTACTTGGATTACATTCTTTTATTTCTTACCTCATTTTAACTATCTTTCCTATTCTTAAAAAAAACAAAAAAAAAACTATGTTGCCTTTTTCATTTTCGATTTTGTGAGGATAATTTTTTTTCGATTTCTTAGGGATGATAATTTATCATTATTATTTCTCCTATTATGAAAATAAAAAATCATTATTTCTCTATTTAAATTTCTCTCACTTTAAATAGAATTGCAAAAACTGAGATTATTATTGAATTTTAAATTATTTTAATTTATTATGTTGACAATTATTATATTTATCTATATTTAATATTTTTCTATAAATAAATTTATTAAATGGTATGGATAATTTTTTACTTTTTTCTGATAAAAACTTATAATCATAAAAGTTACATATTGAATTTGACTCGTACAATGCACGGACTAGAATACTAGTATACCTCTTATTTTTTTTAACTAAAAAGAGAAAAAAAAGTGAGATTTATGATGAGAAGGATAATTACCCAAATTCAATTAATGACTCTAAAAAATTTTTGGTGCATAATGGTTGCACTAAGGTTAAAATCTATGATCTCATGCTTACTACTCAAATTTTTTACCATTAGGCCTATCTTAGTGGGTTAATGACTCTAAAAATTAGTAAAGTAATACTTGCATTGCACGTAGTATGTATAAAATAAGATTTATTAATAGTAATTTGTATTCATATTATTTTACGTTTTTGGGTAATTTAAACCCATGTAAAAAGAATAATTTATTGTGAGAATAGGAGGATAAATTTATTATAAGACTTAATTTAATTTTTATATCAGTGTAAAAATTCTTATATTATCAATTAATTAAAAATAATTTTAAATATAACTTTTAAATTAATTATAATAAAAATAGTAATTTTACCATACATAATATTCTATGATTAGATGATAATGTAAAAAAAATTATACTATGAATATATTTTAATTAAATTCTTAATACAAAAAATGAGGCCAAATGGTCTAATTATTTAAGGTTTTATTAATGCATTAAAAGGCTACAAAATTAAAATATAAAACAAATATATTAAATATTTTATTTTTATTTAATTTTTTTTAGTTTGTTAACAACATCTAATTATTTTATTGGTATGTTCTAAATCTTACATTTTCTAATAAAAGAAGAGAAATGTTAACAACGTATTCTTTAAAACACACTTTTTACCATTAACTAAAATTTATTGAAAATAACAAATTGTTGTGAGCCACACATCTTATTTAATGATTCCCTTTCTTGATTTGTAGTTTTTAATAAATTTTAACCAAAATAAAGCGTGTGTTAGAAAAATATATTAGAAATATATTACTATCATTTCTTATAAAAAAAATGCTACTTAATACTGTACTTTTATACATATATGTAAATTGTTTTTTTTAATTAAAGCCAATAAGACAAAATAATTGCAGCTGTAAAGTTTTTAAGACAGTATGCAAAATGATTTATTCATTAAATTGTGCTCACCATAGCAACCAATGGACAAAGAAACAAACAGGAATGAGGGGAAATTTTATATCCACTTTGGTAATTAATAGATGCCATTGTATTCTCATAATTATTAAAAAAATGATATGATTATCAACTAATCATCTACTACTTTGTTTTCTCTCTTAGCTGGTTAATCAACTTTAATTTTAATTAAAAATATCATAAAAAACACCAATAATAGTTGAATTTTGGCCTTCATGTTCTATCAAAGGTAAAAAGTTTATAAAGGTTAAAAAAACTCAAAAGTTAAAGCCACCTTCGTACTGCAAGCTCCAAAACTCAATTAATTAATTATACACTGATTGATAAGAGGCTACTAGGTAGACCAATTTCATCCGAACTTTTGTACCTTGGTCCATTACCATACGCTGAAAAGGAAAACGGCTACTTATAATAAATTTTCCCGTTAACGACCAATTATAAAATTTCAGCAGTGTCGTTTGCGTAACGTCTGTCCGAAGATTCATTCCCTCAGCGAAACGCAAATATCCAATTCCAACTTCAAGGCTTGCACTTTATACAGTCATAATCCTCCTATCTCTCGATGTCGTTTTCATCCGTTTACTATATTTATTTTATTATTTTATTAAAATTAAAAATGGCGTGTCAACAAAGCCTCCAGCCCCACAAAAGCACCGCAAACTGACGTAAACCCGCGTCCATTTACCAAACTATCCGAGTACCCTCGAGTCACGGCGAGTGCATTTATTCTCCCCAACACCGCGCGTACGTGTGCCACAGTGTCAGTACTCACTATAATGGTGGCTGAGCTTGCTCCTTCTAATTTTGGCTTAATTTTCCCAACCGTAGCAAAATCGCGCAGCGTGTGACTCCACTGCTATACGACAGTTACACTCCTTACTCGGTCAAGCCCCGGCAAAGCGTAACGGTCATATTTCCGTTCCAATTTTCATTCCATCCCTCAACCTTGCTCGTGAATTAGCAACACTAATTCTCACACGCACGCACGCTCGCCCTCGTTTATTCTCTGCACCATCACTTCGAATTCTGTTCAATGCTTTATGTAGCTTGTTCGTTTTCGCGCGATTTTTAGGGTTCTGAGACACAGCGTGAATTCCGATGACGAGTTTCGAGTTTGGATTTGATTTTTATTGATTGATTATTATGGAATAATAGTATTATTACAATTAGAATTAGAATTTTGGAATAATAGCAATGGTTGCTGCAATTTCTACGACGATAAACCCCAAGCGAGCTCAGACGCCAACTCAGAGGAGGACTCCTCTGTTACCTTCTGAATCGGACAATGCGCTCGCTCCTCCACGCAGGCCCAAAGCACGAGAGGTTACTTCTCGCTACATGTCTTCTTCTTCGTCTTCGTCTTCCTCCGTTTCGTCTCCTCCGAGACGATGCCAATCGCCGCTGGTAACGAAAACGGTGAATTCGACGAGAGCGAAGCAAACGCCGACGCCGTTGGCGAAGCGGTCGCAGTCGGCGGAGCGCCGGCGACAAGGCACTCCTCGACCTGCCGGAACGGACGCTCCTGTCGCTCAGAAAGTGCTCTTCACTTCTACCAGGAGTTTGTCCGTCTCGTTCCAGGGCGAGTCGTTCCCGATCCAGGTCCGAACGACGAAACCACCGCCGTCGCAGAGTTTCCGGAAGAGCACGCCGGAGAGGAGGAAGGTCGCGACGACGCCGACGCCGGTGAGAGGAGCTGGAAACGGCAATTCGGATCACACCGAGAATGCGAGGTCACTGGATCGGCACCGGTGGCCGGGAAAATTGCAACCGACGCCGCCGGCGACGCAACAGAATGCGAATTGCGTGAACCGAAGCTTGGACTGTGCCGATTCCGCCGCGAGAAAGCAAACGGACGCGCCGGCGAACGTCGTTAGGTCGTTGCAGAATGTGATGGCGGACGTTCGCGCTTCTCACGACGCGACACTGAGGTCAGAGAGTTACAAAATTAACGGATCTGAGTTTCAGCACGAGCCCGAGCCTCTTCCTTCTGATACCGAAAGTGTAACTTCTGGAAGTTCCTCTGGTGAAGGACAATTACAGCGAGGTTCTCGAGGGATCGTGATGCCGGCGCGGTTCTGGCAAGAGCATAATAATCGGTTACGGCGCCAAACGGAGACTCCGTCTTCTAGAAACGGTGTAATTGGAAACAAAGCAACGGTTACTACTCCTAGTCCTAGGCTTCTGGTGCAGAAGAAGTTACCGTTGGATTGTCCTGTTTCGTCGCCACGTGGAGTTGTGAACGGCCGTCTCCAAGGTTCTCCTATTCGTTCTGCGGTGCGTCCTGCTTCTCCGAGTAAGCTAGCGACGACGCCGTCTGTGTGGTCTCCTTCGAGAGGAGTGAGTCCCTCTCGTGCGCAAAACGGCGTCGTCAGTAGTAGGTTCGGTAGCGAACCTTCTGTTTTGAGTTTCGCTGTTGATGTTCCGAGGGGGAAGGTAGGGGAGAACCGGATTGTTGACGCGCATTTATTGAGACTCTTCCATAACAGGCTCCTTCAGTGGCGTTTTGTTAACGCCAGAGCCGATGCTGCCCTCTCTGCGCAGACATTGAATGCGGAGGTATTTCTTTTTCTTTTTCTTTTTATTTTTGAAAAAAAAAAATTGTATTGAAATTGAATTGCACTAGTAAGAATCTGCCTTTGTGCATTACTCTTTGAAGCCGTATTGGGTGAAGAATGAAGATTGTAAATAGATAATTTTGTTTCAATATTAGTTCCACTTAGCTTTTTGTTTGTTTTTATTTTGTAATGTGTTATATTTTTTTTTCTAAATATTCTTTGTTGTATCAGAGAAGCCTGTATGATGCATGGGTAGCTACCTCGAAACTTCGAGAATCTGTTAGAGCAAAAAGAACAGAGTTTCAGTTGCTGAAGCAACAGTTTAAGCTAATATCCATCCTGAAGGATCAAGTAAGATCTACAGTTTTTCTGTTCTAAGTTTGCTGGTGTATATTTAGATTTTGATTCACTTGATTTGAAAATTTACCATTTCTCCAGTAGTTGGATTGCCATGTCATTCCGTCGTTCATGGTCCAACTGTCATCCCATGGCATCTGGTTTCATGTAGTTAGTTTCATTACTATAATATGCATTTATTGCCCATATTAAAATTATAAAACCACCTATTGTGGCGTATTTGTATTATTTTACATTGACTTTGCTCATCAATTGAGGTTAATAGGAAAATTCCAGGTAGGCTAATTGAAATTGTTCCAAAATACATGCGTTTGATCCATTTCTTTTTTTTCAAGGTCTTGGAGCCTCTTTGTCTACCACAGGAAACACACACACACACCCCTAATGAGGCAAAGCAAGAAAATATTTATTTAGGAAGAAGTCAGTTTGGAGTTAATGGGAGGTGGAATTCTTCCATTGACTGTGACTAGAATGTAATCCAAACAGGCAGTTAGAGAGATATTTTCATTTGCATGTAGATAATATGGATATGATAACATTGGCTTTGTGTTCAGCTTTCATAGTAAGTTCTTAATGGAAACTATTTACGCAGATGGTGTATTTGGAAGATTGGGCTACTTTGGATCGGGTGTACTCTAGTTCACTTTCAGGAGCTACTGAAGCCCTAAGGGCTAGCACTCTTCGTCTTCCTGTTGTTGGTGGGGCCAAGGTATTTTCCTTTTAGCTTCTTGTTTATTCTTTATTAATTATCTAATTAATGATAGGGAGTGACATAGTAATTCAGTTACTACTTAATATCTATGAAGCACCAACACCTCTCATGTTCAAAGTGTCGTGGTGTTAGACATGTTTCCGACACCGACACTCCCCAACACTTGTTCGACACATGTCGCACACTTCCAATTAGGTGTCCAATTAAAAAAATTGTTTTTTGTTGGCTTAGACACTTAAGCTGACATCTACTACACACCTTTGGACACTTGAGCCGACACCTCCATATGAATGGACACACACTACTATCATTAAAATAACATCTCTTACTTTTTTTGAGGCTTGTTATTATAGAAAAAACATAGAAGGTTGGTTTAAAAAGGTGAATATATAATCAACTTGTATTTTTCGTTATGTTACTCATATTTCATTTCAGTAGAGTCTTTTTCTTTTTGTGTGTGTTTGCGGTGTCCTGGTGTCCTATATTTTAGACATTAGCTGTGTCGGGGTATCCATATCCGTGTCGTGTCCGGTGTCCATGTCAGAGTCCGTGCTTCATAGCTTATTATCATATTTGGGATTAATATGAAGAGCTCTGTATTTGGCTTCAGACAGACTTGCTAAATTTGAAGGATGCAATTTGTTCAGCAATGGATGTGATGCAGGCAATGGCGTCCTCCATATGCCTATTGTCGCCAAAGGTACATGTTTCTTTTGCCCAACCTGCTTTTACAGATGTAGAATCTCAAATTATATTTGTGACAGAGTGTTGGTATATAAGTGTTATTTTATTTTTCTTATTTTTAGTGGCTTTGTATCTCCCAAGCTACATTATGATTATGAGGAAAAGAAAAAAAAAATCCACTGATTTTGTTATGTACTGTAAGTCTAGTCTTGCCAAGTGACCAGAAGAGAAAAGTTTAGAAGGTTTGATGTTTATATATAAGCGCATAGTAATCATTGCAAGCAAGTCTTGCTTCTTAAAATTTCCCAGCTAGCTACAGTGCTGATGGACGATGGTTCCATACGTAAAGTTCCTTGGCTTCCTGTCCTTGGTTGTTCTGTTAAACCAAAGAATTTAACTGCCCACTGCCTATAATATATTGTGGAGAATTGTCCCAGAGAAGACTAAATTTTTACCAAAGGCCACATGGTGATACCAAGAATGGTACTGCCAATCACTCGGGACCTAAAATTTGAGCAATTGCCAATTGAAAACCTATACTTAGAGTTTCATGGAACCTAAAAAGTGGGCAACTGCCATTTCAAAACCTGTACACACAGCTTCACCACCCTTCAAATTGACTGGTTAGTGTGAGTGTATCCATGCAGCTATGCACCTTTTGAATAGGAATCCATTTTTTGAAAGATCCCAACTTTTTGTGCGTTGATGGGTGTTTGAGAACCTTTCAATGACCTATGTTGTGTTGAAGGGATATCTATATGATCTGATAAATTGCGTAAACTGCACGGTAGGCGGCAACAACAGAACTGGGGATGGCATACAGAAAAGACAGTTCTATTTCTATTCTATTAGTATTTTTTATCAGTATTAAATTCAGCAATGCCAATAAGTAATTGGATGATAACGTAAAAAAAAATAAAATTAATCTGTTAGTGTATTTTAATTAAATACATATAAAAATCAAATGAGATATTTGATGTGACGCAGAATGAACAATATTTTGACAACTGCATTTTAAAAGTTTCAGTCCAGTACACTATAAGAATCAGTGTTTTGTTATGCTGCTTATCATTATTCTGTCTTTCTTTTTAGCCTACTATCTATCTATCTATATGTAGAGAGAGAGAGTAACTATGTTTGTGCAGTCAAGAACAAAAGTGGTCATGGATGCAATGGAGAAAAATGAGGAAAATAGAGAATATCACAGTGGTGAAGTGAATGTATTTATTAATTTATTTAAATTTGTATTTTCCTCCAAGAATTTGTAGTTGTGAATAACAAATCATTTTAAATCCCATCTTTTGTATATGTAACAAGCAATTGAAGTAGGAAAGGTTTTTTGGATCTTTGTGGAAAATGCATGCTGAGTAAAAATTGTTTCCTATCCTCTTTATTGAACTACTAACAATTCCCCTTCACGGCCTCCATCTTTTTTCTGGATGTTATTGTTCAATTTGGCAAAAGGACCAATATATTTAAAATAGTAGTTTAAAAATGCTGAGCTTACTGAATAATACATAGGTATTAATTTGGGAGGAAAACTTTTTTAAATCCAGCAATCTGATGACTTGATTATTGGCATCCTTTTTTTTTCCCATTGTGTTCCTCAATTGTGTGAAGAGAGCAATATATCGATCATTGTAGGTTTGGGATGCGGAGTAAATTGAGTGGTACGATTGAAATGTTGAGTAAATAGGGATCAATTTGGGAGGAAAACAACTAAAATCTTGTAAGCCAATGAGTTGATTATTGGCTTGATACAAACATGGATCTTATTATGCCTAGTTTTTCTTCCCTTGCTGTATCCTCAATCCATGTTAGCGAAAAATGCATGGATGACTTCAGTGATAATTAATATTTAGACTCTATCCAAGACACTGAATACAGCAGAGCATATTTTTTTATGTAATTCGTTTTGCTTTTTATATTAGTTGATTCAATTCTTTCTATCTCTCTAAAACTTGTAAAAGAAGGGGTCGGAAAAGGGGATGTGGGATCCTATTTTTGTTAGGTCTTAAAAGTTTAAATTTTTAAAATTAGTTGAGAAAACCAGAAGACCATTTGGCTTTAAATTTTAAACGAGATAAATATGGCTGATAGTTTTTATCTCTGCATGTGTGGTTTTATTTTGTTATCATTTTTCCGATCTGTGGTTTGTATTATATATACGCTGCTGCTTCTTTGGTGGGGAAAAAGACGTATAATTGATTTGTTTAGGCTAACTCGTTGAAATGCTCTTTAGTCACCTGCATTTGAAATTTTTCTGCCCACATGAGTTTCTTTCCATTGCCAACTAACTTTATTTGCTTCACACCACATATGTCCATTTCATTTTCTGTTAATTTATATGGAGGTGATTAACAGAAAAATATAATTCCGGCAGTGTAATTCACCTGGTTGGCCTTTTAATTTCTTTCTTTTTTCTGTAAGGTCAGGACTTAGTACATTTATGTGTTTTTGGATATCAAGCAAAAGTAGTTGTTATTGGTCAGAGTTATGGGTCAGAGTTATGTAGGAATTGGCATGTCAGTATATCTGAATGTCTGAATTCATTTGCAATTGATAGGTTGGGCAATTAAATTCGCTGGTTGTTGAAGTTGCCAACTTAAGTGCGAAGGAGCGTGTTTTGCTTGAAGAGTGCAGAGACCTTTTGTCAGTGATTACAACCTTGCAGGTAAATTTTGTATCTCGGAAAGAGGTGTTGAAGCTTAAGTACTTCTTTTGATTTTCTTTGGATGATCGTTAAATGCATTTGTGGTTATATGACTAGAAACTCGTTAATAAAACCTTTTCTTGAGCAGGTTAGAGAGTATAGCCTGAGAACGCATATTGCTCAACTGAAATGCCTACCCAGAAGTACAACAGTGAAAATAACAAGCAAATAATACATTATCTGACCAGCCTATTTTCAGTGCTAACATCATAACATAGGAGTGGTTATTTTGGCCCTGAATTCAATACACGAAACCGTCATTATTGGTTGAGAAAAAGCTAGTTAGTATGAAAAGAAAAACTACAAATAGCACGAATATTAGGTGGAGAGATTTTGTTGGGATTAGTTTTTACTTTACCGACTACCCTGCATGTATGGTCATCCTGGTCAAAGAGGATTTCGTCATATTGTATAAAGAAATTCGTAACGAGTAGTTGCTTGCTCTCTGATTGATTACATGCTAAGAGTGGCGAGTGAAATTTGTCGTTCGGGAGTTAGTTTGTATACAAATTTTTCTTAAAAAAAAAAAAAAAAAAAAACCTTGCCCATTTGTCTTTTTTGTTAAAGGATGTATATAAACTGTGTAGCATTTTATATTTTAGTTGATTTTCTTTTTTCTTTTTTGTTGTATTTGTGTGCTTGTATTAGCTTATGGGAAAAAAGAAGAAGATGTAGCCAAAATGTGGATACGATTTGTTGTATTTTCCAGTCTCCCTTTAACAATTGGAATTACGCTTGCTTTGAGATCTGACATCCTCGTCATTTAAGATTAGGCAACAAATTTAACCGTTATTTTACTATATAAAGTAGCAGTGTTAAATAGGGGTGGAGATGGGTTTGGATGGATCTGATGACCCGATCAACTTATACCAAATCAAAGGGAAAAGTTTGAGTTGGTCTGGATCAGTTCGGATTTAAGCATGTAGAACCCACATCAACTCTAACCTATATAATATTTTAGAAATTTCTTTATTTTTTATGTTGTGTAATTCTATAATTTTATAATTTTTATGTTGTGTAAATCTATAATTCTGACTTTTCAAATTTTTATTAGTTTTCTTTTATTTTATTACGCTTTATTACTTTTCTCTATTTTTCTAATTATTTTTATATTATAAATTTTTTAACTATATTAGTAGGTAACTTGATGATTCGATTCAAACCAATCCAAATGTGATTGTGTTGGTTTGATTCGGGCTAAAATCCGATTCAATCCAAACCAATTAATATTGATTGATTAAAATTTAAATATCTTCTAAGCCTAAACCAACTTGACTCATAGTGCTAATTACACTTGTATTTTTCTAAGCTTTTATCGTCTTGTTATCGAAATATTGTTGTATATTTCGTTATTTAGGCAAAGATTAACGCTAATATTTTCAAGTTGTTATTTGCACATATTAAATTTATATACGGTTGTGTGATTAATTAGTTGTTGAACAAATTTAATTGACTATGTGTAAAGGTAGATATAAACCCGACAACCTGGTTAGTACTGTACTGATGTGGTCCATATAAATGTTGTTCTTAATGAGCTGAACAGGATTGCCTATCATTTTAAATGAGCTAGACTTGGTTCACGTAAGTTCGTGGGTTCTAGGATTGATCTGTCATCCTGTGACTATTTCGGGCCCTACGTTAGGGTTATTTATTTATTGATTGATCTATTCGTAAGGGTTGTCTTCGGTCTTCTTTATTTGTTACTATTTCTGTCAACCAGCGTAGCTATTTGGACCATAAAAATTATTTGTATGTTTTTAGTTTCTAAATTATTCATTTTTTTAGAGATTATAATTTGTTTCCATAAAAATTATTTATAATTTTGTTCTTTCTTGTTTAGTAAAATGATTATAAACTTAAATTATTTCTATTACAATATTTTTTTCAAATAAGACTTTAGAGATTATGATTGAGAAGTTAACAGATTATTTTTTTAGTTAACTTTTGTTTTCGCATTTTATTCCTTAAGTTGATTAATTTACATAACAAAATTATCTACTATAAATAATTTATATCCTTTTCGTAAATTTACCGTAACAAAATTGATTATTTTAGACAATCCAAATAGAATAAATTATCTTAAAACATTTTTTACCTATTCATAGCTAAATATAAAACCTATTTAACATAGTTAATTATAGATATGATTGTTTATTAAAATAATTTATAAAAATAATCCAATATAAATACACATTTATTGAAATTGTTACTCTTTATCCCTTTTCTTATAAGAATTATGTTAAGCGACAACAGAAAATTAAGTCACCACTCACATGTGGTCAAAATAATTAGAATAATCATGTACTTGCAACAATTTTTGACAATACTTTCTACAACTAATTTTTTTCTTTATATTTTTCAATCACATCATCACTCATTTTATCTAACACTTTTTCCTTGTCCTTCCTATCTCTTTCCTAAATTGTAAAATTCGTTGAATAAAATTAGCGTATGAGTAGCATTATTCAAATAATTAGTTATCACATGATGTCAAAATATTTTGATCCTTGAAGAATATATTAATTTTGAGTTTATTTCTTCTTTAAAAAAATTCTTTACCCACAAATTTGAAACCTTAACAATCCTCCTTGTTGCCATTCACGTGCCCTCCTCGTCCATGCAACAACTAAGCTCACCCTCAAAACCGTCACAAATGTCAACAAAAGTCATGCTGGTTCATGCAGCTTAGAGAGTTACCTATGTAGTCACATCAAGCTGTAACAGCAATAAGGTGTGCGATGCACAACTCAAGGCATGATACATACAGAGAAAGAAAAATAGGGTAAAGGGGGTCAAGGTCTGGCAAGGAATGGGAGGACGAAGGTTATAGGTCCTCAATTTCCTTTTTGTGTACTTTTGCAATTCCTAAACACAAGAGTCTCTTCCAGCTTAGTACTTCAATTTCTTTCTTTGTTTGAGTTTTCTCTTTCAACACAGAAGCCAATGTTGTTCAACTTCACTTCATACCCGTAGATCTGTCACTAATTGTTGTTGTGTTATAATTCACTGATTACCATGAATCCTCTTCTCATCAGTACAGATCGTTCCCATCTATATCCAACTTTCCCACATTTTTCAAACAAAACTTTAAATCTTATACCAAGAGAACCCACTTTACATCATATCCATTACTTCACCCCCAAATTTTTAACCCACCCTATTTCTTTACCTGCTGCTCCTCAAATTCTAAAGTGAAAGTTGTTATATTTGTGATGAATATTTCAAAAGGTTAAAGTCTTAGGTTACTTAATTTTGTTGTTTTAAAACCTTTATTAATAACCTTATATTATAAGTCATCAAACAAGCTAGTAAGGATATATATACATATATGCTTTAACTTACCAAATTAGGTCAAGTTATAGCATATTTGGACACGCATTGGAGATCCACGTACGTTTATGTTTTCAATCAAAAGTGAGGAATGATGCAAAAACTATATGTAATAGTTTCAGCCAAATGTGAATATGTTGCATCAGAACACTAATCCGAACAAACGGTTAGTTTGGTGTAGCACAAATTTGTCCATTTTCCCTAATGGGCCCATGATAATAGGCTTTGCAGGACCTTCTATTTTGTGTGTGTGTGTGTATATATATATATATAGGGGGTTGGTGATGTTATGAGTATTAAATATTCTTCAATGCCTACTACGAATAACAACAAAAGTAAAGGTTGAAGATTCTAGGCTCTAAAGGCCAAGCAAGAAGGTTTGTAACAATAAAGGGGTGAGAGTCCTCATGATTAGGTGGTATTGGACACATCGTTTCCAATCGGCTTGTATAGGTGACAAAATTAGGGGGTAGAGGATTAGAGGAGATGGAGGCACACGTGGATTCTAACTTATGTGTCCTTGGTTCTGTGTGGAGGAACAGATCCAAAGGAGGCAGGCAAAACCTGATATATATTGTTCTGGACCCTCTTTAGGCCTAGCTATGTGGCTCGAGGCCTATGGTAACTAACTTACCACTTTGCTGCTATATAAGGCATTATATGCCTTCAGGTACAAATCTAAGCCTCGTTATTCACCTCTTACAGACATTGACTTAGGCATTGAAGTGTCTTTGCAGGTGACAACCAGGTGTTGCCACTCGCCAAAGCCGCCTAGAGCATCCACCTTGTTCGAGGTACCAAAACACTCTTGAACATTGGCGCAGTCTATGGGAACACTCTTCTATCTCTCTCTTCATGGTGGATGTTGAGGAGCATTCTGGTAGCAAGGTAGCCACCATCGAAAAAAAAGTGCAATCAAGAAACAAAATCAAAAGGCAAACGGAAAGGAGGATCGAAAAAGAGAGTTCTCGATTCCTCCATTTTTGAAGTCTTCATTATTAATTATTCAACTCTTCCATTTAGTTTCCACTTTCGACCTTCAAAGATCGAAGGAAAAAGGAAGATAACTCTAGATTGTGAATGTAGAATTCATTTTTGCGATTTGACTTTGTTGGCAAGATTCATTTAACATCTTTCTTGTTTTTCTTTGGAGTTAACGTTCTTTCAGGTGGGACAACACCTCAATTCAGGCTTAATCAGTTGAAACCTTCACATTGTAACGAATTGCGAAGTCAATCCTCAGGTAGCGAGTTTTAGTTACTGATGTTCCTTAATGAAATTGGAATCAGATTTCTCAAACTCATTGAAGATGGATGATTTCATCTCGGAACCAGTTTCACTACCAACATCACCTTTGAATTCGTAAAGCCTTCATTAGCCCTTGTTGACTAACATGCATACACACCGAGATATATTTGAAGAAGCCTGACACTGTCACTGAGATATGCTTGCTCCAAGGATTTGTTGCCAGTATGGCTTAAAATGTAACCATAACTATGGCAAATCGACATGTTCACATCCCGACATGCAAATACGATGACTCACATCACCTCGACTTATGTCACCCCTGACTCACATCCTGACATGTGCAATTTCGATTCATTTCCGACATAGACCTTACATAGACCATCCCGATGATGAGTCCGACATGCAGCTAGCCCATCTGATTTACTTTTAAACCTGCCCTTTAATGCTGACATACACCTACCTCGGCGTCATCAAGTGAGTTTTCCAGCAAAGTCGACTTCAAGTTGGTCCAGCGGCCCACCAATGCTTTGCATAAAAATTGATTGGCTGTGTTAAGCTTGACGTTAAAAGTCGGCAAAGGCTTTGAAGCCATTACCGAGATGAAAACATTGGCTATCGAGATCCATGGCAAAGACCTATGGTTAATGGCAATGTATTGGCTCACACCCTATCCACTTTCTGTGATAAGTTTAGAGCTTCTCATTCAAGTTGGTTTTCGAGAAGAGAATCTAGGCCGACAATACTAAGCACTGCCGACTTCGTGTATGCATGGAAAGGATGGCATCACGACAAGGACGACACCGTCCTGCTCAATACCGGTCATCCTATGCAAACTAATATGCAAGGGCGGTCTGCACATGGGTTCGATCACTAGGCTCAGCTCGGCATGGATATGCGTAGAAAATTAAACCTTCACACCGACTTCCCTCCAACCCACTTGCAAACCTACCCGACTTACTCGCATCAAAGTATGGATATGCGATAAAGGTAACCATCCACACACTGATGATTTTATTATATAACACATGCATGTGCTTGCTCCTGTGTTAGTTTCTGGACGCGAGCTCCAAACTCAAGACGATTTGCATTTCACATTAGCAAAAAAGTGTATTAAGGTTACGAAACCACCGAGGTATGATCCCCACTCACATACTAAGGTGTGCCACCTTCTATATAGATCCAATTAGGAGCTTAACACGACGTACGAACTCGTGCTCAAACATCCCATCACAACACAACGTTAAAGGCTTAAATGCCGAGACAGTATGCTCCCCCTACAATCATGCCAACTTAGATGCAGTAACCCCACAGCAAGATAGCTACAATTTGACGGGATTGCTCCTGCACAAGGTAAAAGCTAGAAAGCTTTTTAAAAGCTTCGGGATGACTTCGGCATGAGATGTTGTACATGGCTACCTTACATAAGACAAGGTCGTCACCATCACCACTTTTCGACAAGAGAGCATTTTCGACATGCATTGCAACGTCAGTGCGTGAAGTTGAATTATTCCAATGTGGCTTAGGCTGACGTGGTTCATCTCCGCCATGGTCCCTGCTTCACAAGACGATGTGAAGCTTCGAATTGGCCGACTTACGAACACAAACAGTAGGCCGACGAGATTGCATCCTGCACCCTAGGCATTCGGCATAGTCAACCGGTTTTGACATCCATCATTTTCCTATGTCATCAACTTGAAAGATCGATATATTTTAAGTCCTAAAGATAAATGCTTTGGTTTATATGACTTTAAAATAGCAGAAGTCGACCAAGATTAAAGTCTGGTAGGCACTTTTTACTGCGATTACTTCTATCTTGACTTCACATTGGCTGCCTATGTCTTGACATGTCGCACATGCATTGTGCCACACATTCCTCTTTGTGCAAACAATATGTCGACACAAGGGCAACATGGACAAAAACCATTTACAATTATTTTGTAGGTAAAAAATAAAAAGGCAAAAGGCAAAATAAAGAAAAAACGAAGATTGTGAACTATCCCGTGTACGTGGATTCGCTCCAGCTGGGGTAGAAAGATTGCTAAAAATGAAGATAAAGCCATTACGAACTACGCCATGTACATGGATTCGCTCTAGCTGAGGTAGGAAGATTAATCAAAATGAAGATAAAGCGCTTGCGAACTACCCCGTGTACATAGATTTGCTCCAGCCGAGGTAGGAAGATAGCTAAAAATGAAGACAAGCCATTGCGAACTACCCCGCGTATGTGGATTCGCTCCAGCCAAGGTAGGAGGATCGCTAAAAATGAAGATAAAGCCATTGCGAACTACCCTGTGTACGTGGATTCGCTCCAGCCAGGGTAGAAAGATCGCTAAAGACGAAGACAAAGAATCCGAACTACCCCATGTACATGGATTCGCTTCAGCCGAGGTAGGAAGATCACTCCAGCTGGGATAGAGAGACTTCCACCTCGTCGAATATGTACAAGGCTAATCAGGTACAAAAAGGCAAAAAGTATATATAACAAATATATATATTGAAACTCATTTCAGGTATAAAAGCAAAGCAAAGCAAAGCCAAAAGTGGCAGCTCAACTGAAAAGTCGAGTAACATCGAAACTTATTTTTCACTTTAAGCTAACAGTCTGCAAGAAGAGAGCAAATGTGACAATAAAAGCCTAAGCCATGTGACTCAAAGAACAAGCCGGTGCTCATGTCAACACGAGCCACCGACTTCGGGGGCTACTATTCTAGACCCCCTTTGGGCCTAGCCACATGGCTCGAGGCCCATGGTAACTAACTTACCACCTTGCTGCTATATAAGACATTATATGTCTTCAGGTACATATCTAAGTCTCATTATTCGCCTTTTGCAAACACTAACTTAGGTATCAGAGTGTCTTTGCAGGTGACAACCAAGTGTTGTCACTCGCCGGAACTGCCTAAAGCGTCCACCTCATTCGAGGTACCAAAACACTCTCAAACATACATACATACATATATATATATATATATATATATATATATATATATATATATATATATATATATATATATATATGTATTACAAAAATTTTGACCCTCTTTTGATAGACTTCTGGATCCGTCGGATGATGCAAGGTGGCTTAGTATTGGTATTATAAGGGCAACAGTTTTTGGCGAGAGGTTGGGTGGGTTTATGGATCGGGGTACTACGTCACTATGACGTGTATGGCCATTTGCTCTTCTACTATGATCAATCTTTTCAATCCTGCATCGCTAATTCAATTACACGGTTGGTTAGATGATAGTTGAATGATAATAATTAAATATATGTATTTAATATATTTTAATATATTAAATAATAAATTAATATAAAAAAAAGTAACTTAAGCAATATTTTAAATTAACATAAAATGATCACATTACATGTCTTGTAAGATAAACAAAATCATAATAAATAGCAAATAAAAGTAATTCTTATATTCTTTACTTATTTTAAAAAATTTTAAAAAGTTTAAAAATTAAAAAATAAAATATTTAAAGAAAATACTTCAAACAAATTTTTTATCTCTCACTCTTAATCATTTTTAACAAGCTCTTAACTATAGTGACTTTAGTAGCTTTTTTATTCAATCGGTCAATCTGATTCAATTTTCAAAATTATGATTTTCATCCAATACAGAAAAGCATGAAGAGGGGGATGGGAAAGAGAAAGCAGAGAGAGTAAGGAGAGATGTCTTGCGAGGTGACAATGTGGGCAAAAATATCTCAGTCATAGTTTGGTAGATTCTTTTGTTAAATGTAAGTAATGAAGTGGCTTTTTGATAATCATGTCAACAATTTTAATAAATGTTCCGGTTACAACTAAGTCGTAAAGGAAATCTTAAAACTTGTACTACTACAAGAAGGAATTTTTACATCAATTGTTTTTGATTTTTTAAATCGATTCCACGAGACATGAAATTAGCTGAAATAGAAAGTGAGTATAACATCCAAAATCACATTAATATCATTTTTAAATAGCTAACAAACATGCTAAATAATGTAAAAGCTAGAAACATATTAACTCGTATAAGTCCAATTTAATGTTATTCATCTTTGTGCTTGCATTGTTCTGTTGGTTAGTTCATGCTCTTTGCTTTTGGCTTTTTTATAATCATGTCAACAATTTTAATAAATGTTCTGGTTATAGCCAAATCGTAAAGGAAACCTTAAAACTTGCACTACTACAAGAAGGATTTTTCACATAAGTTGTTTTTGACTTTTTAAATCGGTTCCACGAGATGTGGAATTAGCCGAAATAGAAAGTGAGTATAACATATGAAATCACATTAATATCATTTTTAAATAGCTAACAAACGTGCTAAATAATGTAAAAGCTAGAAACATATTAACTCATATAAGTCCAGTTTAATGTTATTCATCTTCGTGCTTGCATTGTTCCTGTTGGTAATAACGATTGCAACATGTTTAGCATAGGATTGTTATTAATTTAAATGGTGGACTAACCAACTAATTAATAATCTCTATTAAGTATGTATGTACCAACCAAGTAATTCACATCATAATCTTTTTTAAAAATGTCTCTTTGCTGGTGTAATACAAAACTATTCGGCATAAAGATCATTGGAAGCCTTCTTAATTTCGGCACCAAATTGAAAATTTAGTTTATGAGTATGTCGTGTAGTTCGGTAAGCACCCACGTTATTAGCTATACCAAAGTTAACCGTATAATACACAGATCCCACTTTCAACTCATTCTGGAACTAATAAATCGAAGACCACCTGACTGTAGCATGGATCCTGTCTCCCTTTGTAAATGTAAAGCAAAATCAAGTGCACCAAAAGATTAAGATGTCAAAAGAGTAAGGAATATGGCTGTTGACTGATAAAAAGAGTAAGCAAAGCAAAGTCAAGTGCACCAAAAGATTACAAATGAAATAATAACCGTAAGCAAATTAGGACTTTAGCCTCCATGAACACCATCTATAAGGAATAGGGCAACTTATTATTCTTGAAATCAGCAACAGTTTAAAGGCAAATAACCCTTCACATCAATCTCCAAGCCTCAGTTACAGTAACCTGTAAAATGAAATCACATTTAGCGGACATTTTAAAAGAATTAAAAAATGTTAAATCGTTTTACATAACAATAATGAAGTTTATAAAAAAATAAATATTAAAGAAATAAATATTATAAAATACTGAAATTTTACCCAAAAATAAGAGCAATTCTACATTGCCACAAAAACCAACTTGATTCGTCCATAGTAAAAAAATAAAATGGAACAAATTATATTTAATAGAGCTTTACATTCTGCTTTAAATTAATATGTTTTTTATTATTGTAATAACTAGTTCTAGTGTAGTATTTGTTGGTTGATTCACTTGACAAGAATGAAATACTTCACTTTAAAAAGTTCAGATTAATTTCGAAGGAGCAAAAGTCAACTTTCCATTTTATAGAACATTACGTTGTATTAGATATTGTTAATAAGGCTTTTAACATTATGTTTTTTTTTTTTTGACATTATCTGAGATTATTCATTACTTATTTTACAATTACTTTATTCGTTCAACTTAACTAATGTTAATTGACATACGATGGTTGTTAACTCAATCCTATGTCGTTTAAATTAATTTATCACTTCTATTAATTAAATATTAAAATAATTAAGTTCATATATGATGTTACATATAATTATCTCTATTTTTTTATTTTTTATAAACACATGTTTTAAAAATATTAAAAATACTCTCTAAAATTAAAAACAACACAAAAGTTGTTAAAAAAAAAAAACACTTCTGTTAATTTATTCGGATTCTATTATATCAAATTGACTTTGGCGATTTAGTATGTGTTTGGATTCATGTTGAATCATCTAAAATTATGTTGTGATATCAGTTAACATAATTTCAGATAAATATTTATATATTTGATTTCATATTAAGGAATTGGTTCTAAGTCCCAAATTGGTTTTAAATAAAAAAAACTTTGGGTAATTTTTATCTTGGATAAAAGATTGTATATTAAATTTACTAATAACTTTTAGAATAAAAGCATAAAAACATAAAACATTTCACTTCAAAATTAATAAACAAAATCAATTTTACAACCTATTCTAGCAAAAATTAGGTCTTCCTCTTCTTCAACTCACTGCAACCTTGAATCGCAAACACAAGCACTAATTCTTTCCTTCTCAATCACATTCCTCCTTGTGCAGTACTGATCGCACCAATGGAGATACCTACAAAGACACTTCGACGCTTAAGTCAGTGAGTGGGATAGGGTCATGCAGGGTTTTCAAAGATAATGGGTCATTGGGGTTGGAAAGTATGCACCTGGGTCACATATATGGTGAGATATACCTTACCAAGTTGCTAGATATGCTCATCTTTATTACAAGTATACAATGCATAATTTCTCTCTTTATGCGCAAGTTTCTTGGTTACTGGATTTAAGTTGGGTCGAGCTCTACTCGATGGGCCACCTCGGTCGGAGGCTGTGGAGTATTCAGTTTAATGCCAAAGTGCCGAATCTGGACTGTGTTAATTTTACAACCTAAATACATAAATTAAATTAGTGACGCGTTCTATTTTGAGGTCCCATTCTTTTAAATATATTTAGAGTGCGTATAACTCACCAAATAATAATAATAATAACTCCCCTAAAAAAACTAAGCAAAAAAAATAGAGAGAGTGCGTATTGGCGTGGAACTCACTTCCAATTGAGAAGTCCCGTGCCCTACGGAAGAAGCTGACGTGCACCGCACCATTTTTACTTTTTGTGGCTTTTATATGCAAAATTCTGTGGGCAAAAGGCTACCTCCCATCATTCCTCACCTCCTTTCCGATGTATTGCTGATCATTCCTCCAAACAACATTGATACGTAACATTATATGATTGGGTTATATTATTTATATAATTTTTTATCACTTTAATTAACTTATTCTATATTTTTTCTATAAAATTACACAGGCCGATTATATAAGTTCAATGTCTCTGTATAATTCACTCAAGATGTAATGCCCTTCGTTACAATAAAATCTCATAATAAACAAAATCTAAAATTTTTATAAAACTAAGGTTTAAGAGATGAAATGTCTAAAATAATACCTCAATAATAAAATAAAATAAATCCTTACATAAGTAAAAGCATCATTCTCAAATATGGGCGTTTATAAAAAAAAATAATGTACAATAAAAAGAATAGTTAAATTAGCTACAACTAGTCCTTTACTCCAAGAAAAAACTAACCAAGCTAAAATATAACTAGAAAAAAACACTAAGTCTTCAAGCTCCCTCCATCTTATCCTCGCACTTTGAAAACAACACTTTTAATGAGATAATAATTCCAGTGAATAAAACAAGTTCTAAAAGGGTTCACAAACAATGTTGTTCTCAACTGGTGCGGTAATCGTTAAAGACAATCATGGTAACCGCAAAATAAGTTCAAACCAAAAAAACTTTTTAAAAGCAAGTATAAGACATTCAATTCAAACATATAATTAAAAAAAAGGAATCAACAATTTTTATACTCAAATATTTATATTCCAAACAGTTGACTCTATACACTACTTAGTGATTCCCAAAATCACCCAACTTGACTTCTCGGTTCCCAGAACCAATGTCAATCCCAAATTCACTTATCTTTTTATTTTCTTTTTGATTCTCAAAACCAATGTGAG
The DNA here is from genome assembly GCA_004329165.1 of Spatholobus suberectus. Classification (NCBI taxonomy): domain Eukaryota; kingdom Viridiplantae; phylum Streptophyta; class Magnoliopsida; order Fabales; family Fabaceae; genus Spatholobus; species Spatholobus suberectus. The sequence goes on from CM014733.1 coordinate 6,620,841, forward strand.
TCTCGTACTCATTGTGAATCCCAGATTCACTAAGGTCTATGAGCTCATATCCATGCAATTGTGTCCTGCTGCCTTCCCCATCCTAGATGGAGGTGTCTTATATCTCATCCCAGATGTAAATATGTTCAATAAATAGATATCCCATCTGGATGGTGATATCCCTCATCTTATTTCCAGAATATAATGTATACCATCATTTCTTCCCAGAAGGTAATGACCGACTCTTTTAACAACAAAATATGTCATCTACGATGACTATCAATTAGATTCTCAAACCCTGTCACATTAAAATTCTCATTAGAAAAACAACCTTTAACTATATTTCAACAAAGAATTAGGTCACCCTAAAATTCCCAATTTTTTTTATCAAAACTCAAAGAAATATGCATTCCCCAAGAAATCATTAAATCAAACACAACAATTAGATTATAGAAAAAAAAAATCCCCAAAATTTTCTTATCAAAAACTGCAAGGAATCATATTCCCAAGAAATCATTAAATCAAACACAATAATTAGGTTACATAAAAATCCCCAAATTCTCTTGTCAAAAACCCCAAAAATCACATCCCAAGGGTTTATACCATGGAGGTTTAAAAAAAGATTGTTCTACTCACCCTTCGAAGACCTTCTTAAGCCCTTGAACATTCCCACGACATCTCGTACACTTTGACTGGCGTTTTCTCCTATTTGCCTCTCGCCTCTATGTCCATTTTTTTATTGTTATTATGTATCTTTCTAATGTTTGCAAATGTGTTTTACGGTGGAGCCAATACCTAACCCTTATGCATTTGTCACCCCCCCCCCCCTTTCCACAAAAATGATGTAGTCCCCGAGTTCTAAACGTTTGAATGCCTATATAAGATATTATAACCAAATCAAGTAAAACAATATGATATATTAAGATAAGATTTCAACTAAATAAAATAATATTATAATCAATTCAAATAATATAATATATTATATCAATTCGCATACAACAAATTAACTATGTAAATGAATTTCTCCAATAATAATAGATTAATTCAATTTTTTCAATTCAAATAATATATAATAATTCAAACATTTTAAATAACATATTATTATAAGTCAATCATTTTAATTCAAATAAATTCTTATACTAATAATTTTTATACTAAACCTCATAACAACTTAATCTTTTTAATAACAATAATTATGTTGAAATTTAGGATGTTACACAAGACTCATAAACTCCATGCCCTTGTGGCTCAGGGCTACCCTAGGCATAGTCTAGAGATGTGATGGTGCAGAGTCCATGGCTAGGAAGGGTCCAAAAAATTTTTAAAAAAATGTATATAGTTATGCATTGATTTTTTTTCTATTATTTTATGTAATTTTTATAAATAAATTAAAATTACTATCTCTTATCTAAACAAAAATGTGACATATGATTATAAAATACTATTTTCTTAATTGTTAGTTTTTTTTTTTATGATGTATTACATTCATAAATTTATGTTCTCAATCATCTCAAACTGCCCTTCATTTATCTTATCTTATGTGTGTGTGTATCCATTTTAATTTAAAAATAACATTATATCACAATTTAAATTATTTATCATAAATCTAAAATATAATTTATATATATATATAAATATTTATTTATTATAAACTTTAATAATAATATAATTTAAATTTTTAAAAATATTTATTTATTATGAATTATAATATAAAAATAAATATTTAACTTGTGCAATGCATAAGCTAAAATAGTAGATAAAACTAAAAGTTAGTATATTAATAAAGCGCAAAAATACATATAAGATTTAATTTAAGACAATAATATTTTGTTGATGATAGACGATAGTATAGAAGTAAATAGAATGAAAAAATATGATACATCTTTTTGAGATTTGTTAAAATTATGTTATTTGTTTAATGTAATAAAATACACCATTTTTAATTAAATTTTGTGTCTATTTTTTAATGTAATATTTGTTTATATTTTCGAATGCTCATACAAAATGGGTCTTTTTTTATTAATTTTCCTAAGGCCTATAAAATGTCAAGACCGACCTTGCTTTATATGTAGTAAAGGTTCTTTATTTTTATTTGGATAAAATTGGTGCACATATAATGGTCAAACTATGATTATAACCTATAACGTCATGCATACTACCCTAACTTTCCTACCACTAGGTTGACCCTAATGGGTTATTTGGGGTACGTATATGTGTATATAACATAAATTGAGGTGATGAAAATATATAAATAAAAGTTTAATAGGTATATATTGTCAATGTTTACATTATCATACATGATGATTATTCTTTTAAGATAATTACTATAAAAGTCAAAATATTTATTATATATTATGGTTTGTGATTGAATGACAATATAAATTTTTTTTACAGTGTGAATGCATATATTATTTATAAATAATATAAAGCATAAAGTAAAATATAACTCTTTACATTTTTTGGTAGACTATAATCTTACATATTTACTAGCTTTCTTTGTTAGCATATTAAATAGGAGTAAAATCTTTTTACTAAATTTGAAATTTACTTCAAGTAGTATTTGGTATGCAACTATATATTACATGCTCAGAAAAAAAAATTATCGTTCATAATAGTTCCATCCAACTTGAGTAAGATTGTTTTCCGCACAAAATAAATATGGTTTAAAAATCTTCATCTACAGAATAAAGCCTTGCTAATGAAATTGGCTTGGGGTGTAGTTTCCACACCGAATGCTTTGTGGGTTCAAACCCTTAAAGCTAAGTATGGAGACATCTCGGAGTAAGGGATGGTCTCTAGACGGATCCATTTGGCTCGGTAACTTAGAGGGGAATTTGTGCAGTTTGGAAGGATTGTATGAAAGGGTTAAGATGGATTGTAGGGGATGGTTGGAACACCCAGTTTTGGATTGACAGGTGGCTGTCTTTGGGTCTAGTGTTGTTGAACACACTACATGCATCATCCCATTCTTTCCATATCGATGCCACGGTGACCAAAATGTTTGATGGGAATGGGAATTGGTTGACAGGGCTGTTTAAAAACCTTATCTTGGAATGGGCTTATGCCCAAGTTGAGGCATGTATGGTGGGTGTGGATATGTTGGGTAAGGACTAGATAATCTAGGGTATGTCCTTAGATGGGACCTTTTCCACAAAGTTTGCCTACGAGCTGTTAAAGAATGAAGGAGTGATAGGTGTCTAACCATTTAGATGGGACCTTTTCCACAAAGTTTTTGGCTATGCAAATAGCCTGGCAAAAGGGCTATCGCCAAGTTTGGTTCAAATCAGATTCAACTTGCGTTGTTGAGCTTCTTCAAAGAGAGGACTCGGGTGCTCATCATTGTGGAGGCCTCATTTGTAGCATCTAGTAGCTCTAGTAGTAATCTTGGGCAACCATAGTAACCCATACGTACAGGGAAAGGAATAAACCTACAGACTGGTTAGCCAATCATGGTCATTCTCTTACTAGGGACTTACACGTGCTTTCTTCCCCTCGCCGAGGCTGTAATACTTTAGTTTGGCACGTTATAGGTGCTAGTTTCCCTCATGCTATTGGCGTGTAGTGAACTTTAAGCCCTCCCCAGAAGCAAAAAAATAAATAATAAAAGATTACTCCATTTATTTAGAGTAGAAATTTTGGCAAATAAATGCATTAATTGCACGACAAAATATTTGGATGAGAGAAAATTTGTCTCCAACAAATTGTTCCGTTTATGGTCACAAAAGTTGAAGCAAACAGGTTTTAGATAGTGTTTCAATTATTTGGAAAGAAATTAACTTATTAAGAATAATTTTTCATTTTTTTTAACTTTGTTCGTACATATATTATGGGTATATTTAATAAAAAAAATTGATAAATTAGTTGAAAATTGAAAAATTAGTTGAAGATTAAATTTATTAAGTTAATTTATTAAATTAAAAATATTTAGTAATTTTTTAAAAAACTAATTGAAAATTTTAAAATGATATAGAAAAACATGTTTATGTATTTTTTTCATATAAATTTTATTTTTATCTAATAAAATAAAATCTATTTTTGATAATTATAGTATAGGCTTTTTAATTAAATTTAAATTCTGATTACTTTTTTTTAGAGATCAAATACAATTTAAAAAAATTAAATTTAATATTGTTAATATTGTAATAATTAAAATAAATATGATAATATAGCAAATAAAATATAAGCTTTAAGTACAAATTTCCCGAAGGTAAGTGTATTGTGAATGTGGGATTTAATTCCTTTAAAATAAGCAAATGCGTAAAGTAAAAAAAATAAGAGTCTATGCATCGTTAATTTAAAATTAATTAAGATTATAAAATATTTTAATTAAAATTGATAGACACTCTTATATTCTCACTTTAAACATTTCCTTACTTTTGAGAGGTAAAACCGTAAAGGATTAAGGATAAAGGTTTTTCATGAGTTAAAATGGGATAAAGGAGGAATTTTATTAAATATTAAGAAAAGATAAAAAATAATAAAAAGTTTTAAGTTATAAACTCATGTGTTACTTTAAATAATACTTAAAAATATTATAAATTAATGAAATAAATTCATATATTAAATATATTTATTTTAATTAAGTAAACTTATAAATTAATCAAATAAATCATAAATTGACTTACACAACATTAATAAAATCAACATAATGTTACAACTTAAAAGAATTTATCCTAAAAGAACCGAGCAATTCACCGTTTTCACCTTGTTAGAGCATCTCCAGCAAAGAAACTCACATGAGTTTCTCTTTTATATTCTTAATAATATTTCACACTTTCCTATAATACCATATCATCTTTCCTACTTTAAGCAACTCACTCAATTTTTTTCTCCAACAAAGAAACTTACTAAAGTTTCTCAAATGGACCCTACAATATATCTAATTCTTTTATATTTTGTTTTTCATCTTAATTTCAATTTAATAGATTTGCATGCTAATTGTTAAATAATAAATAAATATATAGTACATTGTAATTAAATAAAAAATTTAATTTAAAATTTATAAAACAAAATGCAAATTAAAATTAATAATAACTTTAAAATACATAAAGAAATACAAAATAATATATTGTTAAATAGTGTTCAATTTTGGCTATTCTTGTGTCCAAAACGTTCCCAAATATGTTTCACTAAGTCTACTTGAAGATGCCAATGTATTTCCTTTTGACGAAGATATGTTCTCCTTTCTAAATATCTTTTAAAATTGAGATAAGTACCATTAAACACTTCAGGTGTTGAGACACCATTGTTTGGACGAGTATGAAAAATCAATATTGTCGTCATATGATTCTCATTCATCTTCAACAATCATATTATGCAATATTATGCATGCATATATTATCTGTTTTAATATATTCATGCTCCAAGATCATGTTGGGCAACGTATAATTGCAAACCGTGATTGGAGCACTCCAAAAGCTCTCTCTTTGAAACATTCAGCCATGCTTGAATGAGTGTATCCTCTTCCATTGTAAACCTTTGTTTAGAATTCGCACAACCACTCAAGCTTCTATCTTTGTTGATTGCAATATTTTTCAAGTTAATTTGGGATAAAAATGAAGGAGCTTGAGAATCTGATATAGATCTCACTGGTGTTTGCACTTGTTGATTGGAGCAATTCTCGCTACTACTCATTGCTGAAGCCACACCAAACATGACTGGACTAGTTGGCAATGAAAAATTTAATCCACTACGGCCCGACATTACAAATGGATTACCCATATATGGCATATTTGGTGGAAAGAAACTAGGGAATGGAAATTAGGAAAATTTTCCCATGTTTGAATTATTTGGAGAATTTGAAGATATAGGAGGATTTTCAACATTTTGAGTATTCAAATGTTGCAAATTTGCATCCAATTGAACAAAAAATTAGGATTATTGGAATCCATATGTGTGTAAAAAGGAAAGAAACACAAATAAGAAAATTTAAGTGAGCAAATAGATGAAATAAGATGAGAAATTGAGAAGATTGTTGCTTGAAAATTTTTTATCCACATGCATTACACTGTAAAATTTGACCCCTAATGTAATAAAAAATGACCGTTGGGTTGCTCTGTATAAAAATAATGCATGTTAATGTGAAAATAAAAAAATGTCCGTTATTGTTTTTAAAACATGAAAATAAAAAATGTGAAGAATGACCGTTGTGAAATATGACCGTGGGTTGCTCTGTGATAAAAAAAAGATGTCTGTCTGGGAAAACAATGAAAAAGTTAATGAAAAATAATATTATATTATTATTAAATATAAACTGGCCCACATTGTTAGCAAAGCAATGGTTGCTCTGTATAGAAACCCAAAAAATTAAATGGGTTTCACCAAGTTTCTCTTCAATGGTGCAAAAACTTTATTTGGGTTGCTATTACCGTACAAGTCAGTAAAGAAAACCCCATTGGAGATGCTCTTTGGCTATAAACATATAATCACCTTTTTTGATCGAGCATTCCTGAAAGAAGTTCAAATTTGACGATAAGGGTAATTATAAATACTAGGAGGAAGAGAGACATTTGGTGCCTCTCTTCATTTTTTTAAGAGAGAGAGTGTGGTGGGTAATTTAGAAAGTAGTTAAAAGATAAAATAATAGATAATTTAGAAAATAATTAAAGGATATAATAGTCCAATAAAAAGTAATCACAAAAAAAAGAATCCTCTTTATTATAGTTATAAAAATTATAGATATAGATATAATCACTTTTTTTCATTATATTTTTACTTTATTTTTCTTTTTAATCTCTTTTTTCTTTTTCATCACATTACTTATTATATCTTTTACATGCTAGAAAAAAATATATACACTGACAATGTAAAATTTTATTACAGTCATCCAATAAAAAACAACAATATATGGTCAGTTTGTTAACTTTAATAATAATCATCTTAAAAATCACACCAAAATTATTTTCTAATCAGTTGATAGTGTAAAATCTTTTATCCTAACATTGCATATTCATTAAACTCATCTTTTACATTCACTATCTTTCTTTTCTTTTCTTTTTTTCTATCTCTCTCTTCCTTCATCCCAATTTTAGAGTAGACATTGAACATTTTCCTAATAATTTATAGTATTTCATTCACCTTTTACTTCTTCCCTTCCTTAACTCAACTCAATATAGAAAAAATAAATATAAATATAAACCTATTTTCTCCTCTATCTCTTTTTCTACCCTCTTTTTTTTCTTATTACACAAATTATCCATCTATCATTTTCTTTTTCTTCTTTTTCTTTTTTCTTTTTTCTTTTTATCTCTCTTTTTTCCACCATACACACCACAAAATGAGATCTAGGATTATCACTAACCTTGTGGAAAACAATCTTAAAAGTACAGATAAAACACAACATCAATTTAGACAAAGAATATAAAGTCCCAAACGCTATTCCAAATGCCAAATGGGTGTACGTGATTTATACTTTTACTTTGATTTGACGAACCTAATTCATTGGAAAAAATTCTCGGGCGCTATTGTGCAAGCACGCTCGTGCTTGTAGTATACAGTTACTGGATTTTGTAGATTGACGTGAACAAAATGGCGAGAGAGCACCACACAAGCCGACAACTACACCTCATTACCATCAAATCCAATAACCCTTTTCTCATTCTATTTATCTTTTTTCTTGTCTTGCTCCATTTTCAATTTCTAGTTCACTTCTAGTGCGGGGAAATTCGCAAAGTAAAGAGACGGATTTAGACATATAATAGTGAAAATAAATCATCCTCATCATGAACATCATCATTAAAATAGGGCTAAAATTTCAACGGATTTGATCAATAGGATACTTTTTTACACACTTTTTAAATATCATGTTTATTCTTATAAATAAATTTTATATAAAATTTATAAAACAGTCTGAATTTATTTTTCATATAAAATGTACTCAATAGTTAAAACTACGAATGATTGTATGATACTAAAGAAAATAAAAGGAAAGATTGAGAAAAGAATAAAAAATACCAAAATTTAATTCATTCCATCACTTGAAATACACACACACACACACAAAGAAAGTGAGGCCCACGTAAAAAATCAATCCACCCTATACCATATGGAAAGCGAAGAGAATGAGCTACTACTACTTGCAGCAACTTTTCAAAATGAGCTGAGGCTACTTGCAGAATTTTTTATGTAGTTGAAAAAAAAAAAAGGAATGAAAGATATTTAGAAAAGTGAAAAATATGTGTATTTTGTGTTACGATCGTCAAGCACAAATAAAAGTAAAATTTTTCACGAATATTAAATAAAAATATTAAAAAAATATTTTTTAATTTTAGAATTTATTTTCAAAATATATATGAATAAAAAATAAGTAATAAATGAAAAATATTTATATATAATATGATTTCTAGTGTCAATATTTTAATAATTAAATAAATAAAATATAAATAAAATATTGTTTATCAACCTTTTATTATTTAAAAAATTGATTTTTATATAATAATTTTTTATTTTTTCTCTATTATGATCCATTTAAACAAAGAAAAATGATTTTTTAACCTATTTTCTTATTTTGGAATTTTATTTTATTTAAATAACATTTTATGCCCCTGATATAAAACTTATTCTCCATTTTTTTTAAATAAATAATAAAAAAGTTATCAAGCTTTCGTTTATTTTATTTTTCTCTGTTCTATTTTTTTTTTGTTTCAAATTACGAGACTTTATAAAAATTAAGAATGAAGACTTAAAGTTAATAATCCAATATAATAGAAAAATGTTATCAATACATTTTTTTGAACACACTCTTTTATTATTAGCCAGAATTTATTGAAAATTACAAAATTTTATAGGTCTTACATCTTATTTAGTGAGTCTCATTTATGATTTTGTAATTTCTAATAAATTTTAATTAATGATAAAAAAATATGTTGCAAGTACTCCTCTATATAATAATAAGTAGTAAAATTGTTCACTATATTGTTTTATTTTTTTATATTATGAGACAATTTGCATGTGTATGTACATTCACAACAATGAGATTTAAAGTTGGGACTTCATGCAAACTATTCAAATATATATCAAAAGTTCTTTTGTATATAAAAAGTATTCTTCTAAATATAATTTTTACAAAAAAAATAATTGTCATTTCTTATTTAGCTAGGAGTATATTTATGTCATTTCACATACATGTGTATTTTCTTTTCTTTTACTTTCTATGCAATCAAATAAGAGGAAAGAAAAATTTTATCTTTCTTTTTTTTTTTTTCTCTCTTATCAAGCAATCTAAAAAATTATCTCATTTTTCACTTTTTCTTTTCTTTTCTTCTCCTTTCTTTCCTTTTTTACTCCTTAAGCTCGATTTAGAAGGACAAAAAGAAGAGGGATAAATGGAGAGATGGAAAAGTCTAAGAATTATCATCCTTCCACCGTTTTAGAGTTATATAAAAGGAGAAGAAGGATTAAAAAAACATGTGAAACTCACAATTTTAGCAATCCATCCAATTTGGGAGGAAAGAGAGAAGTAAAGGTGATTTTGTGTTGTAAAAAGAATAAAATATTCTTATTTTTACATATTTCTTTTTTTATTAAAGATATTGATGTCATTCTATATACATACCCTTTTTTTTTTCATTTTCTACCTAATCAAACAAGATAAAAGAAAAATTTTAACTTTTTTTTCTTTTTTTTTTTCTACCAAACAACTTATAATTAATCATCCCACCTTTTATTTTTTTTATTTTCTATCCATTTCTTTCTTAAATCAAACATACCACAAAGAAATGTCTGCAAATGATACTTGCATTATTCACCTTTACCTTGCTTTTATCCTTTTCGACATCATTTGAACGAATTCAAATAAATTAGGGGAGAAAAAAAAAATCAATTTTCTGTTATTTAACCGGGAAGAAAATAAAGGGAAACAAAGGAAAAAACACTATAAATTTTGTCAAAAATGTGTTAATTCCTTTGGACTATCCATCATCACCTTGCAAGTCTATTTATGATGTCATATTTATATATTTATATATATTATAACATAACAGAGCGCATTGTCTTACAGGAACAGATTTAAAATCTGTTTATCCTCGTGGCCATCGTAACTTGTCATCTCCAATTCCGGTGGTCTCTTCATCAAACTTGACTCCTCATTCATCTCTCTCACATCATGCATGAACGCTAATGGCCGGAAATGATAGCGCGTGTCATTGGAAACTCCGGCCAATGTCTCCGGCAACGGACGAAGAACACCTCCGGCGAGCACCGTCTCCACGGCGGCCTGGCACACGTGCCAGTTACCGCTCCACAGAAGTCCCACGGCACCGTTCACCGGATTTACCGTTCGCCCGCACCCTTCAAATAGTAGAGACTGAAACAACGCTGATAATAAAGAATAAAAAAGAATGAAAATATATATATATATATCTAAGTTACTACTGTCTCAAGCAAATACAAGATATACTTTGATTCCTAAAATTGAAAAATTAATCATTTAAAGTGTGTTTGTTTCTATTTAAAAAAATAAAACTGTCTTAGAAAACAGTTTTTAAAACTAAAAATTGAGAAGTGAATCAAACAAACCCTAATATCTTAAATTATAAATTTGAGATAAGTTGGTATATAATTTACTTTTTAAAAATTAATCATGTGTTAAAAATATAAAAATAATAATTAAAAGACTAACTTATCTCATGTTTATAGTATTTAAAATAAAATAACTTTATTTAAAAGACTACACTCTAAAGAATAAAATTTATCTATAATAATTGATTTTAAATCAAATTAAGAATATTATGAGTATCCTTAATTTTATAAAACATAAACCTAATTCTTATGAATACAGTTTATTTTATAAAGCGTAGACGTCAAGAATGAATGAGATTGTACCAGGTCTTTTGGTTTCGGGGACGGAAGAAATGAAGGACATTAGGTCGCTACGGCCAAAGAACTTAGCGAGGAAGAGAGTGGCGTGTCGTTGCGATTCAGGGGATTCGATCCACTGCAGGCACGACCTCAGAGGGCATGTCTCGCTGCAACCCTTCCGGAGCACTCGGCAACCGTTGCAGCTCATATTACCGGTTGAGTGATTGATTTCCTCGTTTAGTTTTGAGGCGAGGCTCTGGTGTTGTTTGTTTAGTTTTAATAGCAACGTTGTGTTGTGATTGGCTTTGTTGAACCGAGTTTGAGGAGAAGAATCGTCTTTGTGGCAGTGCTTGCTTTATTTGCTGTGTGTGTTTTGGAGTGAGGGCAAAGGCAAAAGGGGGAGGTGGGGTTAAGGAGTAACTGGGGTTGAGTTGAGTTTGAGTTTGAGTTTGACGGTGGCTTTTTGGTGTGGGGTAGGTAGGTAGGTTCTTTGCACTGTGTGGGGTGGGGCTGTGACTGTGATGGGATGGGAATATATATATTAGCATCCCTGTTCTAAGAAGAGCGCGGCTCCGTGTTTCTGCACCGCTTTGTCAGAGTCAACACATGCCTTGTTACCTGATTCGTAATGTAATGGCCTAATGGGATTGATTGAAATCACTTTTCTCTTCCCATGTTCTTTTTCTCGTTTTTTTAATTTAAAATTGATGCATTATTAATCTTTTTTTATTCTTAATTTTTTGTTATTTTTAATAGAAGAGATAAAAAAAATATATAAAAAGAAAATAAGTAATTTAAGTTGTTAATAATTATCTATTGGTATTTTTTATAAGTAAAAATTTTATTAAAAATATAAAAATACTAACTCATTATAATTGAGGAAAGAAAGTTCAAAGATAAAGACAAGTGATAGGATTAATACACCAATTAGGTTTAAATATGATTTTAATCCCTTAAATTTGGAATAAGCTTGTTTTTTGTCTCTTAAATGTAAAAGTAATCTTTTTAATCCATGTAATTTGAAAAAAAAGGAATGTTTTAGTCTCTCAAGACCACTTGAAGCATCATTGCCAGGGGCAGATTGAGTCAGTTATGCAGCATCAACTGAGTTTGGTGTGATGTTTTTACTAACAGAGACACTAGTAGGTGAGTATTGTGTGGCAGGTTCAGTGGTAGGTGAGTATTGTGTTGTAGATTTAGTATCAGGTGAGTTTCATGTGGTAGATTCACTAATGACATTTAAGTAGAGGGACTAAAACATGCTTTTTTCAAATTACAATGACTAAAAAGATTAATTTTAAATTTATGGGACCAGAATCAAATTTACTCCAAATTCAAGAGACTAAAAACATATTTAAGACGAAAACATATATTGAACACCTCTTATTTTTGCCTTAAATCATTACCGAAAACGAATCTTAATAAGATTTCGTAATATTGAGTATCTCAAAGCTAACAAAAATCTTGTTCCACATCAATAAATTGACTAAGTGGCAGCATGACAAAAGATATGACAAACATTTTGAGCCCTTTTACCTTTGAGGAGACTCCCAAGATGAAGATAGTGAGCATGTCCATCAATAGGGAAGACAACAGAAAAACCAAGCCTAGCATAAATAGAGTACACAATAAAGTCTTTATCGATCAAGAATAACACTTCTACAAAATAGGGTTGTGTGAATAGGGAATCTATCTGACCAGTAAAAGACACCATAAGAAAGTCATACCTACAAAGGAGCATAACACTTCCAAAACCTCTTAAAACCACATTAAGAAAATCTTGCTTGGATACTAGGGCTGAGTGAGGTAACAAATAAAGTTAGGATAAGCTATGAATTGTCTACCTTCCAAAGACATTCATTCTTTGCACCTTTATACAAGTTAATGGAACCAACTAGACTTCTTATTTCTAACAAAATATCTTCTTTTCGCACAAACATATCCCTTCTCTTCTTTATTTTCAACACAAAACATCATTGATCCATTCTCCTATATGAAAGACAATAGCATGTTTATCAACATAAATTTGTTACAGTCTACGGAGAGATTCCTTAAGACTAGACTTATATTTGTTGATGCAACAATTATGCCAAAATCTAACTTAATCCCCATTCTTTACTTTCCTTGTCACCCTAAGAGAGAATCGAAGAGAGGGAACACTAGAAACACTCTCAATAAAACAAAGATTATTTCACAAAAAAGAAGCAATGTTTTTATTCCACTTAACATTAACAAGCACTTGGTCCAAAGAGCCATATTTAAAAAGCACATAATTTACACCATACAACATCATAATCTACAAGAAAGCACCACCTCCTCTTAGTCGATAAACTAATATTGAAGACTTCCAAATTTTTTATACTAAATCTTTCACAATTTTTGGTTAACAAACTTTTGGGTTACCCAGACAATTTTATAAGAGTCATCACCACCAAAGTAAAGAAAAGATATTTTATCCCAATGAGAATGTTTAAAATATTCTTTGAAATTTTGAAAATAGACATAAAATACGATGACAAACATGACAAGACAAAGTTAACCAAACCAATTATTCCTCTAGAGATAAATGCATACCTTTCTAGAAAGCTAGTATTCTCTTCATATAGTCAATAATTAGTTGCCAAGTGGCCAACTCCCTCGAATTAGCTCCAATAGGCAAAGCAAGAAACTTAAGTAGTAGGCTACTTGTAGAATAATAAAGAAATTGGAAGTCATTGACATAAACCAATCCTCCACATTAATAATAAATCCATCATTAATAATTCCTTTTAAATATCTTTTAATATGTTTTGTAAAATATATTAATTAATCCATAATCAACAATATCTTATTTTTTACGCGACAAAATACCTAACATATAAGGGGATACATGATACGCTATCGCAAGTGTACGATATCGTCCTAGTAATAGATATCCTTCTCTTTACAGGGACTGTGTGTTTGGCTTTGTAATTATCGAAATTTAATATAAGGAATTTAGGTTTTTAAAGTAAAAGAATCAAGAATTAGATATTCAATTGAGCAAGCAAATAAAATTGATAATGATTCAGTAAGAGAAAACTTCTAGGATTGAGGTTCACCCTGTGACACTTACTAAATTAATTCCCTTATCCCGTGCTCCTACTTGGTGTTCTTGAGGGTGAATTAACCTAAGGTACCCTCCGTTCTCTTTCAAGATACGGAGGGGTGTCTAATCAAATTAGCCCCCTACTTTCATGGTGGTTGTGTTTAATTAGACCCAATGAATTCTTTGTCAATTCAATTAATCCTCAAAGTTTCACCTACTTTCGTGGTTCAAACTTAGGTTTCTTCCCTATAGTTTTAGTATTTAAGTTCACCTTTCGGTACTTTCCTAAATCCCTAAGGTTATGTAAAATATGGCCAATTCGTTTTGCAATAAAGAAAATCAATAAAGAAGAAATCAAGAGAGAAACAAGAATCACACAAAGATAAAAGAAATCAATTCATTAAACGTTCATAAGGCTACGCCCCAATCCTAGAATAAAGATGACTACTCACACATAGCCATAGAAAACAAACAAGTAGAAAAGAGAAACATTCAAATCAGCAAAGAGAAAGAGGCGAAGATTGTAATCCTAAGCTCTCGCTCCCCACGGTCAATGCCAAGGTTTTTTATGATTAAACTAATCTTAAAAGGTCTATTTAAAACCTTGGGCTAATGGGATTCTAAGCCTAAACAAAATAAAAATGCAAAAATACTTAAAATAGGTTGCAGGTGATAGGTCACAGGCAAAAGGGTTGATCACGGCTACCCGTGATCCTTGCTGCCCTGACTCTGGTGCGCCCATAGATTGGTTCACGGGCTACTTGTGATCCTCGTTGTTTGATTTTGATGTGTTTAATAGATTGGTTCACAAGCAGCAGTGTGTTTCACAGACTGCCCATGATCCTTGCTGCTTGTGAAGAAAAGATTCAATCTTCTTAGTTCTTTGCTGCAACTCTTTTCAAATCAAGTTCCAACCAAACTTGACACCATCATCGATACTTAACATAAGAGCTTTCCATTAATCCTTACACATGCTCCATGCTCTAAATCAAAAGAAAATATGTTCCTGAAACCAAAACATGGCTAAAATTATGACAAGTCCAACAAAAAGGAAAAACAACTAAAATAACTAGAAATAGAACCAAAGAAGGCATAAATATGCAACATATCCTAATTATAATGATATGCAAACATGATATAAAATATGATGCATCAATAGACAACTATAAAATGAAGCATTCAAACAATGACTTTGAAAATTTTATTTATATATTGTTTCAACACTCTCCTTGAGTTACTATTTAACTTGCACTCTAAGTCGTGACTATATGTTATCAAGAAATAATTTAATCTTAACCATATTAAAATTAAAATCAAATTTTATCTGTTATATGTGTTAGTACCAAAAAAATTGGGCTCATTTGACCCGATAATCGATTTGGGTCAACTGATCAATGAAAGGTATCAAGCTAAACATGAAAAACATAAAGCTCAAGTGAGAGAGAAGAGAGAATGAGCATTTGCTCTTTGATTTGTATTACTTACTGAAGATTTTACAACTTTATATATTCTAACTAAGATAGTTATATATAGTTGGATTTTTTATAAATCAATTAGTAGTTGATAACTGACTAACTGCCAAGGGCTCTAGAAGCCACATGCTTACACAAGGATTGTTATCCCTTACATTCCCCCTCAAACACAAGAACAGTAGAAACCTTGAGTTTGCTGGTACAAGAATCAAAAGTCATTTGAGGAAGAGGTTTAGTTAGAACATCTGCAGGTTGCTTAGTTGATTATATGTGAAGAACCACAAGCTTGTTTTGTTGAACTTGATCACAGACAAAGTAAAGATCTAGTTCGAAATGTTTAGTTCAAGAATGAAGAATAGGATTGGCCGAGATAGAAACTGCACTTAAATTGTCTTTGTATATGACAGATGTAGTTTGGGATGCCACATGAAGTTCTTGTAATAGAGATTTAAGCCACACTAGTTTAGCTGTAGTAGCTACAATGCTTCGACACTCTGCTTCAGTGCTGGAGCGAGAGACAGCATGATATTTCTTCGATGACCAAGATACTAGATTATGCCCAAGAAAAACACATAAGCCTGACGTGGATTTTCTATCATCAATGTCAGAACCCTAGTCTGAATCGCAGTAAGTTGTCAAATTAAAATAAAAGATGGGTGACAAGGTGAGGCTGTGAGTTGTGGTGCCTGCCAAATATCGAAGTATACGTTTGATGGCTTTCTAATGATGAGCTTTAGGTCGATGCATGAATTGACAAACCTTGTTTACGGTATAGCTAATTTCAAGACGAGTAACAGTTACATATTAAAATGCACCTGCTATTGAACGATACAAGGAAGGATCATCAAAATCTTCATCTCCATTAGCAGAGAGTTTAAGGCTAGCAGTCATAGGAGTAGGGATAAGCTTGGCAAGTGACATGTTAGACTTGGAGAGTAAATCAAGTATGTACTTTGTTTGAGAAAGATGCATGCCTCCTGAAGGTAATTTAATGACTTGTATACCAAGAAAGTAGTGGAGGGGTCCCAAATATTTTAATGGAAAAGCAAGATTAAGAGAATCAATCAACTATTTTATGACTTGTGAAGAGCTACCGATGATGATTATGTTATCAATGTATACAAGGGCAAAGGTGGTGTGATTTGTTGTTATCCTAGTAAAAAGTAAACAATCTGACTTTGCTAAACTGAAACCAAGTTGCAATGGTGTGTGATGAAGTTTGGCAAACCATGCTCGAGGGGCTAGTTTGAGCCTATAAAGAGCTTTGTGAAGTTTACAAACTAAAGATCTATTTCTCTATACGAAACCAGGTGGTCGTGTCGTATAAACTTCCTCATGTAGGATACCATTGAGAAAAGCATTATTAATGTCAACTTGATGAACCAGCCAGCCCCGAGAGAAAGAGAGCAATAGTAAGAACTAGTAAGAATTATACGAATAGTATTGGGTTTTGCAACTGGGCTAAAAGTTTCAAAATAATCAAGACCTTCTTGTTGGAGAAATCCTTTTATAACCAATTGTGCTTAATATTTGTTGACTGACCCATCAACGTTTCTTTTGAGTTTGAAAACCCATTTTGATCTAATAAGTGTTCTGTCAGGTGGGAGCTAAACTAGTGACCATGTTGCAACTGTCCACTGAGGAGATTTAAAAGCTGCAGCAATTGTAGTAGGCTCACAAACTTTTGAGTTTTGATTAGGTGTTGTTGTAGTTGAAAGGAAGACCTTCGATTTACGAATGCCTGCCTTTCTTCTAGTAATCATAGGATGGTTATTTTGTGTAACAATTGGTTGTATTTGATGCATAGGCTGATTAATAACAGTAGTGTTTCTGTGGTTTTGAGTTGAATAAGACTCAGAAAAAACATCATCACAGGGAAGGGTTAAGAATGGCAAAGTAGTAGTACACGAGTTAGTGTTAAAAGAGCTCAAAATAGGTATAGTAGGTATAGTATTACAAGAACTATTAGTAGATGCATTAGGTATGAGAGTCAAGCTTGAGTTTGATTTAAAAGGGAAAGTAAGTTCATCAAATTTCACATGTCTAGATAGATATATCATACTAGTGGGACTAAAACAAATGTATCCTTTATGCTGTGAATTGTAACCTAGAAAAGTACATTGCTGAGATCTTAACTCCAATTTATGTTTATTGTAAGGTCTTAAATGTAGGTAACAAGCACACCCAAATATCCTTAATTCATGATAAGAAGGCTTTTTGTGATGCAATATTTCAAAAGGACTAAGATTTTGGAGATTTGGTGTAGGCAAACGATTAATGAGAAAGGCTATAGTGAGGAAAGCTTCTTCCTATAATTTTGAAGGCTTGCCTGCATTGGCAAGCATGGTAAGTCCCATTTCTACAAGATGTCTATGTTTTCACTCTGTTGTTCCATTTTGCTCACTAGTGCAAGGACAACTAATTCTATGTATGATTCTTGAATCTGGGAGATACTTAGTAATAGGTTTATATTTAGCTCCACCATCTATTTGAAGTGCCTTAATTTTGCTATCCAATTGGTTTTCAATCATGGTTTTAAAGTGTATAAAAGCTGAAAGAGCTTGAGACATGTGGGTAAGTGGGCATATCCAAGTAAATTTTGAATATGCATCAATGAAGTTAATGTAATACTGGTTCCCTTTAACATATGTGATAGGCGCTAGTCCCCAAATATCTGAGTGTATTAGTTGAAGAGGTTTATCATATACTGTCTCTAAATTGTCAAAAGGTAACTTATATGATTTATTAATGTAACAATACTCACAAACATGAGCTTTATTAATCTTTGCAAAGATGTTACACTTTTTTAGTACAAGAGATACAATCTTGAAAAAGGCATAGCCTAGTCTTGCATGCCATGTGCTAAAGAAATTTTGATTTTCTGACTTACAATTTTCTACTTTATTACAATAAGAGGAATGAGAACTACAAGACAAATCATGATGCGAGCTACAAAGTGAATCATGTTCAAACATGTTTGCAGTGGTAAACAGAGAGTTAGAGATGTTGATGTCTTCAAATGCATATAAGCCATTTTTAATTCATCTTTCCAACAAGGTTTGGTTAGTTGCCTGAGATATGACAAGACACTTATCAGCATGAAATTGGAAATACACATTGTTGTCCTTAGCAAATTGTGATATACTTAACAGATTCTTGGAAATAGCAAGAACATTAGAAGATTATTCAGAAAAAAGGGCTTTAGGAGATAAGGTGAGAGAAAGAAGGCTTTACCAACATGTTTGATGTGTACTCCACCTCCATTGGCTACTTTAACTTTGTTATCTCCAAATAAGGCGTTTTAACCATCAAGTTCATACCATCTGGAGTCACATGTGTGCTAGCTCCTAAATTAAGATACTAGGCTTGATTATATGAAGTTTCTGGAATGGATAGCATAGAATCACTATAGCTATCAGTTTCTTCCACTTCAGTAACCATAGCTGCTATTGATGAGGTTTTATCAGTAGGATTGTTGTTGCCATAGCTAGAATCTGCTTGATACCGAGGATTAAATCGATGGAAACATGTAAGAGCAGTGCGCCCTACTCTTCCACAAACTTGACTTTGAGGTCTTTGTCCTCTACCTCCTCGATTATTAGTCTTTCCTCTGCCTCGAAAAAATTGACCCTGGCTTCTTCCTCTGTGATTGTTTCTGTCTCTGCCTCGAAAGGCTTGTTGTAGTTGCATAAGATTTGCCTGTAGTTGCTACATCAAAAAAGTGTTAGAATCTTTTGACTTTTGTTTTTTTATTCTTTCTTCTTAAGCCATAAGAAGAGCTTCAATTTCATCAACCGTATAAGGATCTAATGAGACATAATAAAGTAATGAAAGAATTATATTCTTGTGGCAAACCATTGAAAATAGCAGTAATTTGTTCTTCAGTAGCAATTGGTGACCCAATTGCAGCTAACATATCAACAATTTTCTTCACACTTAACATAGATTCATTAATCGAACTTGTTTTCTTTATATTCTTAAGTTGAATATTTAGATAATTTGTTTTTGCTCGAGTTTGTGAAGCAAAGAACACTTTGAGTTTTCACCAGATCTGAGATAAAGTTTCGCAACCTACCATGCGAGTGACAAGAATTTCAAACATTGATGCTAAGAGCTAAGAAGCTAGGAGATGATCTTATTGCTTCCAATTGAGATAGGATTCGGAGATATTTCCATTGATTTTGCCTTCTTCAAAGTTGAATTCTCTGGTTTATCACACGATTCCAAATGTGATTTTGCAATTTGTGCCCTCAAATTGTGAAAATAGCTTCTTGTCTCCAAGGGAAAAAGTTGCTTTCATCCAATTTGATGGAGATGGGATTGGAAAAGATTTGCAGCGTGCACATTAAGTTTTCTGCCATGGATGATCATCCAAGCTCTGATACCATGAAAGCTATCAGGCTGAAACATGAAAAACGTAAAGCTTAAGTGTGTGTGTGTGTGTGTGTGAGATAGAGAGAGAGAGAGAGAGAGTGAACATTGGCTCTTTGATTTGTATTACTTACTTACTGAAGATTTTACAACTCTATATATTCTACCCAAGATAGCTTATATACAGTTGGGTTTGTTACAAATCAGTTAGTAGTTGATAATTAACTAATTGCCACGGGCTCTAGAAGCCACATGCTTACACAGGGATTGTTATCCCTTACAATCAAGATAGCAGATTGGGCCAACCACTTCAATTGACAGTTGACCTAAAATTAGTTAGGTCATATTAGGATCATTTGGCTTGGGTTAATGATTCTAAGGTTCAG
The DNA here is from genome assembly GCA_004329165.1 of Spatholobus suberectus. NCBI lineage: Eukaryota > Viridiplantae > Streptophyta > Magnoliopsida > Fabales > Fabaceae > Spatholobus > Spatholobus suberectus. The sequence goes on from CM014733.1 coordinate 6,640,913, forward strand.
AAAGGCCCAAATCATGTGAGCATCTGAGGCATAAGTTAAATAAGAGTAGTAATGAGCATGATCAAATGCAGTTCCCTAAAATATAGGAGATGTTAATAGGGGCAACAACTCTTTTTCTAAAGATATTTCAAGTTTAAATAGTTGTTGTGTGGAGAAATACGCAACACAACTTAGAAACAACTTTAGAATTCCTACAATTCAAGAGTTATGGCTACCTAAAGCAACATATCAACCATCAAACGGTCTCCTACTCAATTGATTAGACAGCTACGAGCTCATGATTGTGGAAAAATGCTAAAGATTGTATGGAACACAAGAAATTGGGGGTCAATGACACGAGTAGTAATTGTAACTACTAGTAGTTAGTAGCCTAGAGGTTTATAATACCAGTTTAGACTCATTGTAATAAAAGACTATTTTCTTCAACACCTAATCAATCAAGGCTTACATTTGTTTTAAATCTCTCAAATTTAGGGTAAGTTTATTTTTATCCTTCAAATTTAAAATTGATCTATTTAATCCTTGTAATTTGAAAAAAGTCTGTTTTAGTCCCTCTGCCTAAACGTCTTCTACCCAAATATCATTAGAATGAATACTTTAAAAAAAAAAAACACACATGGTAGGGTGTTTGATAATAAAAATGCAAAAATCAAGGTGATTGCCACCTAAGTGACTTGTAATTTGTTACCCACGTAAGTAAAGTCTCTAACAGCGTTTGCGCAGAGAGACTAAAACAATATGTTTTTTTTTCAAATTACAAGGACTAAAAAGATCAATTTTAAATTTGGAGGAGCAAAAACAAAATTGCCTCAAATTTAAAAGACTAAAAATATATTTAAGACAATCAATTAATTACCAATAATTTTACCCAACTTATCTTTTTGCCTTGACGTTTTGGATTTTATGTTTTAGCAATTCACAGTCTTTCCTTTACAACTTGTCTTTACCATACTTCATTTAATTTTAGACAATTTAAGCATTCAATACTCTATTAGTCACCAAACCAAATCCTTATTATCTTAAACTCCTCACTACAAGATTCTAGGAGCTTTTTGGAGTAACCTAAGAACCTACATTGAGTGAAAAAATCCCTTCCTCTAGTAATCACCTGACAAAAGGGGAAATTATTGTGTTTATAACCGATTTGTTCATATCAATTAATAACTAGTTAATCGATTGACAATCAATGTAGGAGAAAATGCGAATAATATGGATAATTATATAGTTAAAAATCACCCCATTCACCACTTACACTTTCATTAGTATGTCATACCCCTCCTTGATGACATCAATTTACCACTCTAATTTCAATTATATGAAGTTAGCTTCTCGTTTAAGAAAAATCAACTTTAATTTCTCTTCTAACATAGTATTAGATCACAGAGAACCATATCTCTGAATCCAATCATGGGATAGAATTTAAGTGGCAAGAATAAATTTTGTAGAACGACGGTATTTAACCATGTTTTTAGGATTGTGTCACCACTCCACGTTAATGCCAAAGCTACACATAGTAGTGTATGGTAGACATACATTTTTTCACGTGAGAATGTAAGTCCAAACACCTACTAAATAATCTTGATCGCTATAGCAATAATTCATACCACTGCAAGTATGTAGCCATTTGTAAACTATACAAATTTATCATAACAATCCGAATTCATAGTTTGTGAACTGTCTTGTTTATTCTTGGGTCAATGTAACATAGCTGAGTTAGTATTAATTTTTTATCTTTGCCATAATAACGTGGATATGTGTTATATAATTCATGAATTTGTAAAGTTACTTATATTCTAAATATTGGACCATGACTATTATTTATTTGTTTTTTTTTTAATAGTGGTAATGATATTTGAATTTAAGACTTCATGTAAATTACTCAAAACTCCTCACTATTAGGCATCATTACATGTAAATTTTATCATTAGTTAAATTGATACATTTTCAATTTCATTGTTGTCGTTAGCATGCACCAATCAGTCCGCTGGGTCCTTCTTTTCTCTTTGTTTGGGTCGTTGAAGAAGCTGGACTGGTGTAACGGTCGTTGCCCTTCTAGCCCAAGTAGTAGGCCCGTTTTAATTTTCTTATAATGCCCTCAACAAATAATGATCTACTAGATGGGTCTCATCTATTGCCTTCAAATCACGCATGAGTGATGGACCAAAGAAATAAAAAAAAAAATGGCGCAAAAGTACTGACCACAAACCAATCTACTGGCCCAGATAATGGTGAGTGGTTTTTTTTTTTTCACACTCCCCTTTCGATTTTATATTTTTAGGGACATAAAATAACAAAACAATAAAAGAAGGAAAATGAAAGTTCATTAGTTTTATTTGGTGAGGTAGCAGAGTGAGGAAGGTGTGTGTGGATGTGAAGACAAGAGAATTGCAAATACAGCATGGCATCGCCATTTGGAAACAGACGCACACTCTGACCCTCAGAGAACGTGTGAGGGCCAAACAAAGGAAGAAGTGTGTTGTGTGCAGCTTGCGTGATTAATTAGTGGTGGATGTAGAAGCCACATGTAATGCAACTGAGTAGATGCCAACTTATACCGTGTGGACAACAACTAATCAATTAGTTTATATGCCCATTCTCAACGTCACAACTCACAACACCAAGGGTAAGGAAAAGTAAAGGAGGGATTCGAAAAATATGGGCAAATTGGATTGGAATAGTAAAGCAGCAAATATTTACTCGCGCATATGATAGAGTTAAGAAAGCTGATTTTAATAAAATATAGGGTAAACTATATATTCTTTTCTCTAAAATTTTTCAAATTCAATATTAGTCTTCTAAAAGAATTTTGTCCTTTTTCATCTCTTTAATTTAGAAATATATCACTTTTGGTCTTCAAAATAATTATAATTAACATTTAACGGTGGTTATAAATTGTCAGAAAATGCACTTTGAGAGAGACAAGAACTTTAAGTATGACTAAGTCTCAAAACAAAAATTAATCACGTAGCCAGCCCAAAAAACCGAAGTTTGTGTGACTATCTCAGAATCCTACCAAAGAATTAAAGGTCTTAATTACTGTGGTTTTAAAAAAAATCATTATTATACCTTTGATCTTTAATGTTTATCCTTTTATTTCTGTGTTTATCCTAATTTTTATCGACATATATCAGAAAACAAACCGACAAGACTAAATCCAACAAAAAGACATTCATAGATTATATCATTATAAAAAGATACAACTTACTTCTAACTTTCTTTTTGTTTTTGTGAAAAATTAAGATCTCACGATATTATAAACACCGAAGCCGAATACTCCTCCTGATAAGTTTATATACATATAAATTTTGAATTTGAACTTAAAAAGACAATATATATTTAAGAAATCTGAGTTGGTAAGTTCTTTTTACTTGAATAACACATATTGAATTTAATTAAATCTTTTTTATTGAAGATAAGAATTTGCCTACGCTCCGAAATAAAAATCTGGTCTCACTCTTTCTTTCTTAAAAAAAAAAAAAGGATATAATGCAAAGGGTATAGATATTACATTGCTAATTCCTAGTGAGCTGAATCAAAGCCTGCTAAACTGGTTTCAGTTAATTAGGACGGAAGCTCATTTATTTCACGTTGCGTGAAAGGAATGATATTTTGGAAGGAAATTGACTAATGTATGTTTGGACCTGCATCTTTAATTAAGGGATCCCCGTTCGGTTAGAACTTAGAAGTGGCTGAGAATAACTTCTGCGTTTTTGTTGTATACGACGTGAGAATAACAAAAACACACGAGTTAAAAATGTGCATCGAAACACCCTATAAGATTCTCTCGAGTGTGTTCTTCTTTCCAAGGTTTATCAAGTGATTCTCGGAAATGTAAGTATTTGATTGGAGAAAATGTTTTTTTATTTTTTATTTTTATTTATAAAAATATTTTTTTATTTTTTTATTTTTAAAAGTTTATATAAAAAGAAAAATGCTAAATTGTATGAAAAATGACGATAGGAAAACATACGAACAGTTTTGATTGGTTAGTATTATATATTTAACCGCACCTTGATTTCCATCAAATATAATTAGTTACTTGCTGTTACTTTAAAAAGATTACACGTGTTTGTTTTGCTGCTGTCAAACAAAAAAAGAGTACACGTGTTTCTTCGTATAATTCGTGCAGAATATCTTTCGTAACAAATAGCAGCCCTGATATAAAAATAATGAAAATAATAAAAAATATTTTCATTAGTTTTATACAATTTTTTAAAATAAAAATAAAGTGATGTTTTCATAGTAAAAATAAAAATAAAAAATATTTTCTTAAATCAAACGATTCTAGTATTTCCTTAAATAAAAAATAAAAAATATTTATATTAACATTTTTTCTTTCCTTTAAATATCTTAACATTGGAATAGAGATCAAAATTAAAGAAAAGGAAATTTAACGTATTTATTTTTTCTTTTCTTCAAATTTTTGAATTAAATGGAATAAAATTAAAAATTTCTTTCCTTTTCCTCCACTTTTCTAAAATCAAGCTATATTATGTGTGTAAGTATTAAAAATACTATTATAAAATTCTTCAGCAATTGCATAAATAAAAATTTATACTCTCTACGAAAAGAATTTAATAAGGATTTTTATAAACATACTCTTTTTTTATTCTATTTTTTTTCTTCTTTTTCCTTCTTTTTTCATCCCATCACTCATTACATATATTATTATTTTTTCCTTTTTATCTTTCTCTTTCTTTCGGTTCATACACCCTGAAATGTGGTTTACTATTGTCATTTTCCTTTTGATAATGTAATTTACTAGGAACATTTTACCGCTTAAAAAATCCAAGGCTATGTATGTATATATTCTTCAAATTTTTTATAGCCAACCAAAGCAGAACGCCGCCACCTTAAGCAATTAGCAGGAGAAAGATTCCACGAACTTGGACACCACCAAGATTCCGCGAACGACGTTGGTGGCAGTTGGAAGGTAGGTGTCTGGTGGTAACTTTGAGGATCACTCTAGTCTCTTCTCCGTAGCTGCTAAAAATAATGTTCTTTTTTCTGGAAGATTCAGTTCCTTAAAAAGGAAGAAATACATTTTGGAAAATAAAGTGTATTTACTATTTACTTTCATTAATTAAAAGTTTAATAATAGATATTATAATAAAAATTAAGTATATATATAATAAATTTTGAAATTAATTATAATTTTAATGATTAATTTTAATTAATAACTATTATTGTTTATATTATATTTTAGAGAAAACAGACTATGCACTGACAGTGTAAAGTAGTTTTAGATTGTCATTTAATCACAAACTATTATTTATTGTAAGTTTGTTAACTTTTATAATAAATACTTTAAAAATTATATCAACGGTGGTGATTTTTGATTGGTTGGTAATGTAAAACTTTTTACACTAACAGTGTATGACTATGAAACTCTATATTTTATTCTTTGAAATACAATTTATTCTTTAAAGTACAGTTTCTTCATTTTCAAAGAGTCAAATTTGTACTCTCTATTTTCACTGTGAAATTTTAGGGCACCATAGTACACTACTAAATTAGGGTGGACTACATATGTGCATATGCAATTGCGGTTTTTATTATCATTCAGTGTTTGGTAGCCGACGATTCAATTATTCAGTTCACTACTTTGCAGGGGACAAGTAAACTAAAACTAACACAATAACAAAAGTTTTATGTATTGAAGGTTTCTTTATAAGGTAATATATATTTTTTAGGTATCTGCGTACCATTAATCACAACTAACTTTGTTGGAAAATTCGTATAATAGTTACATAACAGTCAATAAAATTGCTAAGCAAGCAAATGATAGTACAGTAAAAGAATATTTCTCTTTCCATTTTATTATATTGCCGCTTTTGCAAATTTACTTACTTTAACTAATTATTCGTCATTGTAAGAAGTTATAAAGATATTAATTTTATTTTTAAAATTTTATATTTTCTATCAATATTTTCATCAAATAAAATAAGAGAAAGAATTAATAGATAATTTAATTTCTTAATTTATTTTTATTTATCTTTAATTAGGGTTGGTTTGGCTTGCTAGCCCGATATAAGGCTAGACTAGACCACTAAATCTCAATCCAAAGAAAACTCAGGCCAACTTGGTCCAATTTTACGCTCTGGCCCGACAAATTTGAGATAGGCCAGGTTGTCAAATTTTCCAACCATAATAGTCAAACCATATATATGCATAACATGTGTATAACATTATGAAATTACCTAACAAATTAGTACAAAATTACATCTAAATAAGGCAACCTTAACTAGATTGTCAAGTTATAGCATTCCCTTTGTATTGTTTGTCTCGATCCATGTATATTTTCCGCACTTTCTTCCTCAACTGGTGTGTTTCCCTTTTAACAAAAAACCAAACTAAATATTAACCTACTACACGTCTTAAACTACTAAATAATCAACAAGTGCAAATAGTTGTTGCATGCATAATAAATATACCATCTATACATTTTCCTTTTGTGGACCCTATATTACAACATTTCCTTGTTCAGTTGGTGTGTTTCATGACTACTTCATCCTAGACATAGTGAGGATCCTATTCTATTTATATTATTGCATAACTCTTATTTTTTATCGAATAAAATTTCGATAGTATTTCTCATTGGTTCTCTAAGAACATGACTCATAACTAATTAAACCATTACATAAAAAATTAAAATTTTCTAGTTTTTTTATTGATACAAAATCAATATAAGGAATACTGAAATGGAGGACAACAATTCCTTATCCTTTATTCAAACGTTAGCAAATAAGCAAAGTGTGTGTGTGTGCGCTTAAAACAAAATTCTAATAATCTTAAATTTAATTTGTCTAGAATTATCGTTAATAATTATTGTATAAAAGATGTGGAATTGTATATAGGACGAGCTTGAGGAGGAGTAAACATGGGTTTAGGCTTCTTCATGCCTCCCCAATTATTTCTGAAAGAACTGTATATTTAAATTTTATGTTTTTATAATTTTATAATTTATTAATATAGTTATTGTTTGAGATTGATCCTTCAAAGATTGGAAACTTTGCATGGACAAAGGTTGTGGTGGATTAAGGGAAGCTAATCATAGTTGTATATGCAAATTTTGACAGCAACAATGATGTTGGTGTCACCTACAAGAACTTTAATGCTCAAGTCAATAAGAGAGTAGAGTCAAGAGGTGAAAATTAGAATAAATACGTTCCTCTCATGTTGAGTTTGAGGCATTTATAGGTCTGATAAACTTATCATTTGGCAAGAAATGCAATTCCAATGACTTAATTGCCTTTTGGAATGTTTAGGAGGTCATTGGTAAACAATTAGATGGTTAGCAACAATCATTTCGATGCCTAGCATGTGCTTAAACTTTGGGAAACTTTCTTAGTAATTTGGAACCTTTGGGTTGACCTTTTAGGTGGCCTTTTGGGTTGAGCTCAGATTGAGCTTTGGTTTGAAACAATTTCCTCGAGCTTGGTTGCTCATGTTAACACAAGTTGAAATCCCATATTCTTTGTGTGCAATTGTTGACATGCACCTTAGGGCTTAAATGTAAAAGGTTGCCCCAACAATGGGATTAATTTTTGGATAATTGAACCTTTCCCAATGTGGGCCACAATTGCATAAGCATAAAGGTTAAAGCTCGCACTAAGTCATAATTACTTCTAATGTGAATTCTCGCATATTCACATGATTGAAACTATGTCCTTAAAGCCCTTTGTCTCCTTTATAAGTTCATACATCTGATGGTCGAAGACCTAATGGTTGAGACTTCTCTTTTCTAAGTTCCTAGTGAATGTGCTTTGTCATTTAAGGGTTGGCCTTTCGCAACTCCATCCCAATGCATAGGGGTTTGTGTGGAGTTTTGCATTGTTTTGTGCTAGTAATGGAGCAAACACATTCATTGTCAATATTCTTTTATCTATTTACGTCATTTCAAGTCATAGATAGAGAATTCGGTGGCAAGGGTGGTTGCCTCTTTGAAACTTGGGGAAAAACAATTTTAAGGCTAATTGCAAGTCTTTAAAGGGCTTTAAAGACCAATCTTTCTTCCTCCAACCAACCTAACCACATTGGACATAATAATGACCTTAGAAAGGGAAAGATAATTCTTATTCTATTGGTGCCCATCGCATTTTTTCCTACAATGCAAAGTTCTCTTTTTCTTATAATGACTTAAATCTGACGTTGAAAAATACAACCAATTACCTTATTAAATGCTAGGATCTTCATGGCCTCATAGACTATCTTACTGACAAGGATTATCCCTAAAACTTAACATAGAAACAAGGCATTGACAACTTGTATTATTAATAAGAAGAGGAGTGCTAGCAACACACTCTCTAACACACTCATCCTAACACACACTCTATTATTGGTTAAAATTTATTGAAAACTACAAAATCATGAGAAAGAGTCATTAATAAGATGTGAGACCCACAAATTTTTGTAATTTTCAAAAAATTTCAACCAATAAGAGATAGTGTATCAATAGTGTGTTGCTAATATTTTTCTTAATAAGAATCAATACTATTAGCTATAGTATTTTTTTTCAACTTAGTAGCGTTCCACATCCAATGTCTGGGAAAGCATATTTGGGGAGTAAGCTTTAGTGTCCTTTAAAATTTTGGTGACCTCTTCATGTTGAGTGTTCATTACACCCAAGTTTGTTCTTCGAAGAACTAGGTTGCCCACAAAGAACTTTTAGGGGGTATAAAACATGGATTATACCCATTTGTCATTCTATATTTCATTGTTGCCTATCTAATTGCAACTACCTCTTGTTCTTCTAGCATGCCCATTTCTTCACTCTAAAACTGATTATTTTTCTCAAGGTCAGAGTTCATCATACCAAGATTGGGCTCTTTAATTTTTGACTGGGAGCAAAGGGACATGCACGGTCGTGCTTCATGCCTAATCAAGTAAGGTCATGCTAGAAGGCGTGGTTGAAATACAAGACGAGAAACCAAGACATCATACATGGTTGTGCTTAGATGAGCACGGTTGTGCTCCTTCTTGCAAGGGCATGCTGACTTCGTGCACAGTCATGGAGGAAATATGAAGCAGAGCTTTCAATCTTCAAGCACGATTGTGCTTGAAATGTGGCACGACATGCACAGCTACCTGATGGGGATTGGCCTCAATGTTGCTTGCACAGCCATGCTTTGACAAGCACAACTATGCTCCTTGCCCTGAAGCATATACTTGGGTTGTTAGATTGCAAAAAGCTTTGCAATTTATCCCTTTTCCACCAGTTTAACTATCATCTGCACTACTACATGAAACTCAAGAAATGGAGTGATATCTAAGCATAAATAGTCAAGAAAACAATAGAAATCATCTCTAGAAACCCCTTATCTAACATGTACTATGATGGTTTACCAGTAATGGTGGTGGTGTCACTTACAAGAAATCTGATGTTCAAGACAATAAGGAAGTAGAATCAAGGGGTGAAAATTAGAATGAATACATATCCCTCATGTTGTGTTCAGGTATTTATAAGTCTAACCAACTTTCTCAACAATACAGGACTTTTGGGTAAGTAGCTAGCATCCACAGCCTAGTTTGAGTCGAGTCCTAATCCGGATCAATTATATGTGTTACAATTTGTTCACTTTTAACCTTTTCTTAAATATTTTCTGGATATAAATATTCGTCTATAAATTATTTATCCTCAAGGAAGTAAAAAACGCATCCTGAAGTGTTAATAAAATAAAAAATAAAATAAAAAGGTTATGCTATCATGTGATTTATTCCTGATCATATTCATGAAGTGGAAAGTTTTTAACGTGTAAACTAGAATAAGAAAACGTGTGCATCTGAGAAGGTGCATGAAGGTCCACGCGTTCAGCACGGTTTAGTAAGTACAATCACCGGTTGTAGCATGTGGAAAAAATCCTGGTATGAACACACTAAAGGGTCGTCCTCATTTACTTTGCCCTCTAACACGCAAAGGGAGTTTGGCCCAAAATTGGGTACCTGATTTGCTACCAAGAGACGGGTTCTCTTGGTCCTCTTATTTTAATGGTATGGATGCCGCATGTGACTGCACCAAAGCAAAATTGACAGTGGAGAGGTAAAGATTGAATAACGTAGCAGTTATCTGGTAAATAATTGACACGTACAAAGTTGCACGGCAACTTGGCAAGAAATTCATATTCTTTTACTTCTACATCATACACATGTAAAACGAAATTTCAGTTCCATTTCCTACCTAATACGCGCACATGTAAAACGAATCAAACCGCATACTATTGTTTATGACACTTTGGCGGTTAGCAATCTTAGGACCATTTGCATTCAATGACGCAGCACAAGAAAACTCGGAGGCATTGGAAATGCCAGAAAATTAACAGGGTCAACGTTCATGTTTATTGCATACAATAAAATATGTAAAAAAATATAACTAATTCGAAGATAAGTACTCGCACGTGTCGTTCCCATCAACTCCGTTCGATCGCAATGGGTAAAATGCTAAAACCTCGTTCTTATCTAAACCACACTTTATACACGAAACATCCTCATCCCCTATGCTTTCCACTCCTCAGTGTCGTCTACCTCCTTCCCATTCAAATCACTATATATCATATTTTTAAGGGAAAATTATAGTGATTTTCTCTGAATTTCTGATTATACTTAATATCTTTCTTGTTTTAAAAGATATACTCACTTTCTTTGTCAGAGAAATTTTAACTACCTCTCTCTTTAGAAGAGATAAATGGAATGATAATTAAATCTCAAAAGAGATGGGAATAATTTTTGAATTCAGAAAAATATCGAGTGTAATTGGATTAAACCTCGTAAGAGGTCAATGTAGTTTATGCTATTTTTAATCATTGAGAAAATTTGGATAGAATATCAGATTGAGCCTTTTTTTAATTTGCGGGTAAAAAAGCACCTTTTGTTTATTAATCGAACAGTTTCTTGTTTAAAAGAAAGAAAAGTAGGAGGATAAAAAGACGTGACATGCACTTACATGCGTGAAGCGCAATATAATTTTAATAAAGGGGCGCTATGTCTGTATTTGGATAGATGTTTGTAAAATTGATTTTAAATGAAATTAATTTTGTATAATTAATTGTGATTAAAATTGATTTTGAACTAAAGTAATTTATGTTTGGATGCTTTTACTTTAAAAGCAAGCTTGACGTAAAATTTAATATAAATTCTTCAAATCAATACAAAGACTACTTTTTTATTACTTTAAGTCAAATCGAAATTTGGAGATAAAATTAATTTGGATAAAACTTAGTTGTAGTACCATACGTACTGTTGATGTTGTTCTCCGATTAGAATTAGAGTTTTACCTCGATAGTCTGCGTAATAAAAGATTCCATTAAATGTCAACGCGTATTATGGAGATAAAATTCTAATCTTGATTGGAGAATAGCACCAAACAACACCAATAGTACCATACATCTAAGTTTTGTCCAATTAATTTTACCCAACAATAACCACACATCCATATTTTTTTTATTTTTACTAAAATCATGTGTGATAATAAGCAAAATTGATTTTGATACTTTCCTTCAACCATGAAACCAATCACATACTAAGTGTTAACAAAGTTTAATTTTTCAAATGGTTCACTAACTCAACTTCAAGTTAGATATTGAAAGTTGATACCAACACCTAACATTAGTATTAATTAAAAAATTAGAGTGTAAACATAAAAACTTAAATAAATTTAATTCTAATTAAACACTAAAATTCGTTTAAATATAAAGTGAGCATATAAAAAAAATGTATTCGTTTCGTTACATTATTATGGGCAAGGAGAAAAACAGGGACTAATACCATCTATAGTAAAAACCGTGAACTTATACTGCTCTCAGTTCTCACGTTAAGTAGAATAAGCGCTTAAGTGCTTCCGTTAAGAATTAGGTTGCGAAAAGAACTACTTGTAAGCTGGTTAGCTGAACTGAAGTGTAACGTAAGTTACGAAAAGATACTACTTTTTACTTATAAGCTGAATTTAAGGGCAGCGTAAATATTGATAGGTGTTGAAATCGCCGGTGTAAGTAAAAAACTGAAAAAGAGCTACTACCAAATTAGTGTGGATAGAATAAAGTCACCGTAAACGTGAACTCTTAAAAAAAGATGTTGAGTTCCACTTTTCAGTAATAACAACAGACACAGGGTCAGAAAGAATAAGATGCGCAAGTGGTTTGAACTGAAATCAAACAGAAACAGGCAGTGCCACCACGACTTGCCGCACTCACCACGCGACTCTGCCGTTTCATGATGGCGATTCCACGGGCATCATTCATTCCCCATAAATTATTGCCGCGTAACGCAAAAAAAGCGCATAACCAAGAAAGCTAGATCGAATTTCACAAATAAAATTATTATCAAATAAATAAACAAATAAATCGAATTGCCAATCTGTCACTGTGAAAGTACAACCTAAACCAGAGAACTGGGTCCCGTACGGTCCAACAAAACTCCAAGTACTCTATGTACAAGAACAAATAATAACTCTCAAAATTCTCCAAAATAATCGAAAAATAAAAATGAACCAAAAATCATACGCTAACGAAGTTCCGGTTTCAGTTTCACTAATCTACAATTAAAATTAAAATTCAACGAGTTTATTGAAACTGGGGGATCTCGATCTTGGGAATCACGAAGAGACGCGGCTTCTTCATCACCGGGTGAGGGCTTTCAACCTCGTCTTCTCCGACCTTGGTAGAAAATTCCGGAAAAGCCGGGATATTGAGATCGAAGTCACGCTGGCCGTGACTAACGGTGTGGGTGGACCCCACACCTTCCGAGGCGGTGACAACGCTGTTACTATTTCCGTTACCGTTACCGTTACCGTTACCTTCGTAGTGGCAACGTTTGTGTCCGCCCAAGGCCTGTCCGGTGGGGAAGGATTTGTGGCAGATGGAGCACTCGTGGACCCTACCTCCTCCGCCGTTGGTGTTGGCGGAGCTGGTGGCGGTGGCGGCGGAGGAGGCGGGTTGGTCTTCCGCGCCGGCGGCGAGTTTCCGGTGACTGGCCTTGTGTCCGCCGAGCGCTTGGTAAGAGGGGAAGGCCTTGTCGCAAACGGAGCATTTGTAACTGAGCTTGATAGAAGGATCCGGGGTCGGTTGTGGCGGTGCCTCGGGCGGAGGAGTGGTGCTACGGCGTTTGACGGTGGCGGCGCCGCCGCCGCGAGCGAGCATGATGAGGCAGAGAGCGAGGTACTCGTCTTCCGAAGGGTGGTCGCGTGAACGCTTTGAACGCTTGCGTTTCGCCCATGGAACGGTTGGGTCGTCAAAGGGGAAAGATGGTGCGGTTGTTGTGGGTGAGTTGAGAGCCTCCAAAGCCATTTGTTTGATGTGATACGATATGATACTCCGAACGCTGTGTAGAGAGAGAAAGGAAGAGATTGAAGGTGTGAGAGTGAGATTTGAGCTTGGGTTTTGGTTTGAGTTGATTGAGGTGGAGTGAGAGTGGGAGGAGGGGTTTATAAGGACGTGAGGAATAGAGGGAAGTTGCGTGACAAGTGGTGAGCAAGTAAGCGCGGTGCGCAAGCCAACATAAATGTTTGTTTAATTGTTTATTTTTTAAAAAAAAATAACAGATAGAATACAGGTGGATTACAGTGGAGCACGTTTTTTGGTACATTATGGAGAATTTCTTGGTGGCCAAGAGTGAGTGACCTTAGGTCAGTCAAAGAAGTGTCACTGTGGGAATGAGTGTAATTTTTATTTATTTTATTTTTTGAGGAGTGAGGGAGTGACATTGAGATAAGTAGAGAAGGGGCTGAGAACCAACCAACCGAGTGAAGGAAGTGAAGTCCAGAAGGAAGGAGACCGGTTCCAAATTCCAAGTTTGGTAGTCAAAATCCACAATAAAGTACAAAAGAAAGGTTCTTGTGCTCTTAGGTGGGGAGTGAACGCGGTCCAAATTTGAGTTCGTCTACAGCAGCCGGCCCGCCACGGACACGAATGCGACGACTTTTCCTTGTCAACATCTTTTGGGGACCGACCTTTTAAAACTCAGTATTGTTTTGCAACTTGGAAGGTGATCATGGATTCCTTCCTTGTTCCTCCTTTGAATGATCTTTGTTCTGGAAGTATATAATAAGATCGAGTAACCCTGTTGAGTAATCAACCGTCTAATCGATTCCTCCCCCAATGTCAAGTATATATCCAATTTACCTTTATCATGTTGATGCTCAAAATAATAGCCGCTTCACAATCAATTTTTGAAATTACGAAACTATTTCTGTCACAAATATGAACATTATGTATAATTGATTTTTTGGATACATACAACAAAGTGATAATGTAGACTTACTTAATTACATAATTGGGTTAGTTAAGTATATAGTCAATGATTCAATTTCTAGTTATGTGAATGAAAAAGATTTTGTTTGGAGAGACATTCGGTGATTTTCTAAAAAAAAAGAGTTTTTGACTATCGATTGACGATCTCCTTGATGCAAACAAAAAAAAAAATGAAAAATTATCTAATACATCACCTAATTTTTGATAAATATCTTATAGTAACCTTCATTAAGTATACATAATTCTTACAAAAAATATTGTTATTTTATTTAATACTAACTTAAACGTTAAAATCTTTTTTCAACGCGTGTAGAAGACCACATTGACACAAAATAGAGAAAAGCTCCCAAAAATAAAATTGATTGTCTGTAACAGTTTGTTCAAAATAGGTCTCATTTCAAATTCTCATATCCCATTTCAAATTCTCACTTGAATGACTATAGATAAATGTAAATTTTACGTGAGAAGAGATATGTGGAATATTTATTTGCATAGTTTTATGATATAAAAGAAAGCATAAAAATGGTTAAATATGAGGTCCTTGCTGCCAATTACATCACGCATTAAAAAACAGGCACCGCCATGAGGCTATGCTTTGGTTTGTTCCAAGATAGGGAAGGGGGTGACTAGAAAAAGAGGAATGAACCATCAAGATCACATGGTAGAGTTTTCTTATTGTGGCGTAGAATATGTGCCAGCAAGAACAAGTGGAGTAGAGTTGTAGTGGGCTATTACCACTAATTTTAATTATACTTTGGGCATTCATGAAAGTGGAGTGCGTTAGGGCTATTTACTAATGCATGATTTGCATAATTGTGTGAAAGAATATAAGGAAATGGAAAAAACAATTTCTAGATTTTAAAATTGAAGTATTACAAACGTTTTACATGACTGGTTACTAATACGAAGAATTTTTTTTATAGGCAAAAGATATTTATTAAAACAGAGTACAAGGGGTACTCAAACCTGTATGTATCAAATAGTGATATTTGGACACATAAGAATAAAGGATAAAGGGTTCAAACACCATTGTAAAAAGGAAGGAAAAGCCTTCCCTGGCCTTGAGCTAATCCAAAACCATGATCTCACTTTAATCAAATCTAAAACACCATCTAGTTCAACAACCCACCCCACCCCCCCACCCCCACCCCCCAAAACAGAATGCTATTCCTCATAAGCCATAAAGACCACACACCAACATGCCACACAATGAAACTCAAAGTTCTAAGTTGTTTCCCATGAACAAAGGAGCTATGTTGTAGATAGTGTTGTTTAGCTAAGCATGGAAAGACCAACTACTCACCCAACCATGAATAAACAAAATACCAAATAGAATTAGACAGAGGATAAGAAAAAATCAAGTGATCACAATCCTCAGGATGATTAAAGCAGAAAGCTCACACAATATTATAAGACTCGTGTATCATTCCCCTATGAGCAAGATTTACCCGAGAAGGTATCCTATCTAACATAACTTGCCACAAAAATGCCAAGACTTTGAGGGGTACTTTGCAATTCCAAAATTTTTTAAATATGCCAGCTACAATGTCATCAAGTTCTCCTAAATCAGAATGTTCCTGCACAAGACAGCAGGCAAACTTCACAGTAAAGACTTTTGAGCTGTCTTCCTTCCATATCCATTCATCTTTCTCTTCTTTAGTTAAGTGTTCTAATTAAAGAAGTTAATTCAAAAAGCTTTTCTTCTTCCCACACAAATAATGGCCTACGCTATGTCCATGTCCAATGCCACACACCACCCTTCTCAGCAATAATCGCATCTTTTTCCATAGAAATTTGATAGAGACACGGGAAAAGTATTTTTACGGGAGTACCCTTGATCCAAGAATCATGCCAAAACAAAGATTGCTCACCCGATCTTACTCTTCTTGAAATTGCATTGGAAAATCACATAAGAGTCACGCATGGCATCCTCTCAACTACACAAATATCTCTCCACCAAAACGAAGCATTATTTCCATTTCAACCTTGATGGGTAGCCTTATAAAACTAAGGACCACATTTAATAAAAAGCATCTTGTACCAAACAACCATGTATCTGTTAAAAATCTCCATTTCCACTTGGCCAACAAGCTAATGTTGAACAGTTCTAGGTTTTTTTATTCTCAAACCTCCCTTCTCTCGCGACTTGCACACTTTCTCCCACTTCACCCAAGAAATTTTGTTCTCGTCTTCTGCACCCGACCATAAGAATTTTCGCCAAATAGAAATAAGGATGAAAACTACTTTCCTTGGCAATTTCATAAAAGAAAGAAAATGCAGTGGTAAACTAGATAAAAGAGAATTGATCATCACAATTCTACCCCCCAAGGACAAACATTTACCTTTCCAAGATGCAAGACGGTTCTTCAATTTGTCAAACTAATACGAAGAATTTAAAGATTTATCTTTATATTTATCTTTTCTCTTTTTAACCTTTCCCTTCATCAAAACAAAGAATATCAAATTTTAAAAAATAAAAATTTTGGCTTCTTGTATTTGAAATTTTCTAAACTTTATAATTGTACTTACATAAAATAAAATTTAAAATGTAAAAATATTTATTACATTTTATCAATTCACATTTTAATAACTCAAATAATTTTATTTAAGTTAGTCGATTTTAGCATCCTATACTAGCAAATTTTCTGTGAGTATTTTGGAGGGAACAAAATATAATAATAAATTTCTTCATTATTAATAATAATTTTTTTTATTACTTATGAATAAATTAAAGAGATAATACTTTTAAAATTAAGGAAGATATTATAAAAATAAAATGTTTGAATTAAAGTATATTATTTTTATATCTACTAATTTAATACATTGTCACAAAATTTAAAATTTAAATTCACATTGAAATTGATTTAAGATTAAAAAAAAAAAAAATTCTATCTGGAGGTGGGTATGTGAGCTTAGGTCGGTAAATGGTTCATTTAATCCATGTACCAAGCGGGTTAGCACTAGCTAAAATTGCAATTCATTTAAATGTGAACTTACTTGGATCAGTCTGTTTAACTTGCGGATTAAACAAGTTGGGTTCACAGGTTAATGAGTCACCCACAAACCAACTACACATTTTAAAATAAGTATAATTTATTGATGTAATTGTATAATTTTTACTTGGTCATTGATTACTACTAGTATTTTAGCTTGTACAATGCACATGATAAATATTTTTATATAACTAAAATTTATAATAAATAAATATTTTTGAATATATAATTTATATTATAATTAAAATTTGTAACAAATAAATGTTTTTGAACATATAAGTTATATTTTGGATTTACAATAAATAATTTATATTGTGATACAAAATTATTTTTAATTATTGATCATTTTTAAAAAATATATTAAAATTTAATTTAAAAATAAAGATAAAAATGATAGATTAAAAGAGTCAAGTGGTTAAGAAAATTAAGTGCACAAATAAAGATAAAAAAGAGTGGTTTGAGATAGTTGACAAAGAAATTTTTGAGCTAATTCTTAAATCAAATTAAATTTGAAATTAAAATTAAGAAGTATGTTTTAAAGGAATAAAAAATTAAAATTAAATGTTCAATATACGAGATTTGGATAGGAAATGTGGCTCAACGAGAGTGATAACAACTCCTAAAAACATTATTGTTTAAGAAAAAAAAATTAAAATATTCTCGTTGAAGAATTATTCTTAAAAATCATCTTATTCAAGATAAGAATTCAGATTTATAATAAAGGAAAAGATATATTGATCACTTTCTTAGTATTTGAATATTTACAATTTTTTAATGTAAAGAGTTAGAAATATTGAGTTTTTTATGATTTATTTGATATTTGAGTGATGTAGATGAATTTTTATTTATTTTATTGTTTCATTAATCTAGCATATTTTCTTAGATTTTTCATTAATTTTATGTTAGACATTTTTTCAGTTTTATCAAATTTCTTATAATTTTTAAAGTTTTTCAATTATTTTTTATTTTTCTTTTACAAATTATCAAAATTTTTAATTTCTCTTATTATTGGGTCTGCAAACTAGTCCATGAACTCACAGGTTAAGTGGACTAGACGTGGACTAGCAAAAACATGGTCCATTTAATAAGCAAGTTAGTCCAATACAGTCCATTTAAATGCGAATCAAAATAAACTAGCCTAAACCGACCGGGCTAACTTGTATACCCACCTATAATTTTATCTATAGAAGATATATTTAATTTGATATGGTGTATTAAGATTTAAATTTTAAATTGAGATTAACTAAATTTAGATAATAATGTTAAAGAAGAATAAAGAATATAAATTCACACACACACACACACACATATATATATATTAGTAAACTATAATTGAGAAGAGCCACGTGGATGAAAAATATGTGGTTGAGAGGGGAGACCTACTAAAGGTGGACCAGTTAGGTTTTTTGGCAGAAATTAGTCATCGATAAAGTTGGTGAATATTTCGCACCAATAACATGGTGACACCAAAAAGCTATACTTGAGAAGAAATATTAATGTATCATTTAATACTATTATTGTAATATTTATACAAATACATACATGAGTAAATTATTTTTTATATAGTATGACACGATTTTATTATTTGAGATTTTATAAAAATTAATTTATAAAAAAAGTTTTAAAAAAGAAAACTCAGATGTATATTAATATAATATATAAAAATTGAAATATACATATATATATATATACACACACACATATATATATATACACACACATAGATATATATACACACACATATATATATATATACACACACACATATATATATACACACACACACACACACACATATATATACATATATACATATATATGTATATGTATATATATATATACATATATATATACATATACATATATATGTATATATGTATATATATGTATATATGTATATGTAAATTAGGCTTGAAACAAATTTAATATAGTATTTAATGCTAATAAAAAAATATTTATACAAATATGTAAATAAATAGATTTTTCATATATAGTATGACACAATTTTGTTATTTAATTAAGATTTTGTAAAAATTATTTTATAAAACATAATTTAAAAAATCATTTATTTTTTTTATCATTAATAATATATTTAATGTGTTTGCTCTTTTTCTTAGCACTAATAATATATTTACATATTTGTGTAGTAAACACGAGGAAGGATCTCTGGTAAGCTCCCACGGTGGTCACAAACATCTCCGGTAGTAGCACCTGCAAGGACTCTAATGTTTAAGTCAGTAAGGGCGCAAGAGTGAGTGAGAATGAGAGAGAGCATGTGTACTTGGTGGGTGTGGAGCCTTTTAGATAGAGTGTTTTGAAGGGAAATACCATTAAGGTTGGGTGCCATGTGGCATCGCGGGTTTAGGTGCCTCATTACATGTTTTCCTTACCGTTAGATGTTTTTCATGCTGTGTCAAGGTAGGCATAAAACTCGAACCGAGATGAGCAAGGCCATATCGTCCGGGATATCTGTGACTATGATAGGCGGGATAGGCAGTGAGTAACCAACTTAGGGCTGAGTTTCGGCTAACCCCTAGAACAGTTGCCCCCAAGCCGATGATGCTTAGAAGAAGCATCGTTGGCTTGAGAGTTTGGAGCAGTCCCAGAACAGTTGCCCCTAAATGGCGCCAATGTTGAGTGCTGAATACGAGGAAGGATCTCTGGTGAACTCCCACAATGGTCACAGATGTCTACAAGGACTCTAATGCTTAAGTCAGTAAAGGCGCAAGAGTGAGTGAGAATGAGAGA
The DNA here is from genome assembly GCA_004329165.1 of Spatholobus suberectus. NCBI lineage: Eukaryota > Viridiplantae > Streptophyta > Magnoliopsida > Fabales > Fabaceae > Spatholobus > Spatholobus suberectus. The sequence continues at coordinate 6,660,894 of CM014733.1, forward strand.
GAGCGTGTGTACCTAATGGGTGTGGAGCCCTTTATATAGAATGTTTTGGAGGAAAATACCGTTAAGGTTAGGTGTCAAATGGCAGCGTGTGTTTAGGTGCCTCATTTCACGTTTTCCTTGTCGTTAGGCGTTTTCCATGCCATGCTCGAGTAGGCATAAAACTCAGACCAGGATGAGCAAGGCCATATCGTCCGGAATATATGTGGCTATGATAACATGGATAGACAGTGAGTAATCGACTTAGGGCTGAGTTTCGGGTAACCCCTCGAACATGATTCATCTTAAATTTAAAGAAATAATTATTTATTTTTTAAAAATGCTGTCAAAAAATTAAAAAATTAAGTAATTATTTTTTCAAAATAAACGAAATCAACCATATATTAACTCTATTACAACACGGGGTTGCAGTTGATTTTTATCAATAAGAACCTCTAATTTTCTAGCCTCCAGCAATATCCTACTTTACATATGTAACAATTTCCTATAATAGTGAGAAATTGTGTTTCAAGATCAACAATTAATATATACTTTAAAAATAAAAGTCGATTTAAATAAATTTCTTAACAAATATTTTTTATAAAAGAAAATAAAAAGAATCAACAAAGTAAAACAAATAAAACTTTTTTCAAAATAAATTCAACTTATACACTTCAATTTATGAAAAAAATTAAATAAAAGAGTTTATATAAAATTTAAAATACTTAAATTAATTTTAACTTGTAAAAAAATTGTGAATCATTTTAATTCCTTAATTCATTTTATTTCTTTCTTTCATGAATATTTACTAAGAAATTTATCCAAATTTACTACTAGTCTAATATTTATTTTAGGTACATTTGTCACAAATTTTAAAATTAAGGTTAATCATATGAAAAATTTTCACGACCATTAATTGTTGCAATTTTTTTCTTTAAAATGAATAAATATATAAAATGAAAAAAAAAGTATCTATCATTAATTAAAATTATAAGATTACATCTTTATCATATGACTTTATGCTTCTTCATTCTAATTTTCCTTAATCAGAGGGGAAAAGGGTGGGCACAACAAGTACCAATTTCGTTTGCTGGAAAACTCCTTCTTTTAGATTATTGTCTCTCTCTTTTTTTTCGATAGATAGATTATTGTCTCTAGAAAGTAGAAAGTAGAAACCACATCATTTTAGAAAGCTATGAGAAGAGAAGCGTCCAGTAATGTTAATTTACACGTGCTCTTTCTACCTTCCACGAGTAGCAACAATCAATTTTCAATGACGGCATATATATGAAACTAAAGGTAAACATTGTTGTGTTTATAGTTAATATATATTATTTTTAAACTATATCATTAAAAGAAAAATAATAATACATAAAATTTGAAAAAAATAATAATAAAGAAGAAGAATTAAAAGATATATTAAAAATTATAAATAATTTTAATAAAATAAAATAATTAATTAGTTAAAAAATCATTTTAAAATTTAAAATAGCATTAATTATTATTTTAAAACTATATCATTAAAAATAAAAAAATAATAGCGTTTGAAATGTCAAAAAAATAAATAAATAAGGAAGATAAAAGATATATTAAAAATTATAAATAATTTATAATAAAAATAACAAAATTAATTACTCTTTTTATTCTATATGTTATAACATTAAACAATAGAAGAAGAAAAAAAGGCGTTGTCATTCTAGTCGTACAGTGTTTAAATCCAATATTTTATGATTATGAATTTTTTGTTGGATAAAAAATAATTAGTGTATATTTAAATTCAATTACTTTTTTGAGGAAATTTTATACTCAGTGTTTTGAAGATATATTTGATTAAAACTGTTAAGCATATCTTTATAATCTCATAAAGTATAATGAAGATCGTGTCATTTAAAATTTAACAATTATATTATATAATATTATTTAATACTAGAATTTTAACATGTGTATTATACAGAATAAATATTTATTTTATACAACTTAAATTTATAATAAATAAATACTTCTGAATATATAAATTATATTATAATTAAAGTTTGTAATAAATAAATAATTTTAGACATATACATTCTATTTTAAATTTATAATAAATAATTATTGTGATACAATGTTAATTTTTAATTATTAATAATCTCTTTTAATAAAATATTAAAATTTAATTTAGAACTAAAGATGTTAAAAATGATAGATTGAAAGAGATAAGAGGTTAAAAAATTTCTAAAATCGCTCTCATTGAATAATGATAACTAAAAATGCTTTCGTTGAAGATAATTGTTCTCATTTAATGTATAAGGTAAAATTGTATAATTATATTTAGATGTATTTTTCAACTTTATATACATAGTTTAAATAATAATTAGTTATACTTGTTATTCAATACTTTTTACTTTATAAAATGATCTTTTAATTTAATTTTAATTATATATAAAAAAATCCTTAGAGACTCAACCAAATCTCCATTAACCGTGTTTTCTTTCACACATACAAATTTTAAAGCATATATTATGAATAAATATAAAATTAAAAAATTTACTTTTGTTTTGGGCTTGTACACATACAAAATACGTTACCACAAAAAAGATAATGGTAACTCCATCATTAACTATTTCAATTTAATAGTAACTAGTACTTTAACTTGTGCATTGCACAGAATAAATATTTATTTTATATAACTTAAATTTATAATAAATAAATATTTTTGAATATATAAATTATATTATAATTAAAATTTGTAATTAAACATATAGATTATATTTTAAATTTATAATAAACAATTATTGTACTACAATGTTAATTTTTAATTATTGATAATATTTTTTTTTTAAATATTGGAATTCAATTTAGAACTAAAGATATTGAAAATAATAGATTAAAAGAGATAAGTGGTTAAAAAATTTCTAAAAATACTCTCGTTGAAAAATAGAAACTAAAAACGCTTTCAAGATAGGTATTCTCATTTAATACATAGAGTGAATAAAATATATATCCTACTAAGACAGAATTTGTAACTTGCTATACTCTTATAATTAGTAAATTTATTTAATATGTTCTCAACTAAAATATATTTTGTTAATTTGAATATTGAAAGAGTGAAAGTAGTTAATAAAAATAATATTGAAATGGCAAGAAATTATATAGTGTACGTTTCATATTTTAAATATTTTTATCCGTTAAATATTTTTTGTTGTAAAGGAGAGATCTAGAGAGAGGGAGACTAAGAGATTTTTTGTTCTAGATGAGAGAGAGAGTGAGAGAAAATAGTCAGTAGCATTTTTGTAAATAATAATTAATTGTAATAATAACTTATGTGATAAATAAACTTTAATTTAAAAATTAAAAAATTGAGCCTGCAAAAATATATTAATAGCGACGGACAATTATAACATCCTAAATAAGACTGGTATGACATGGTCAAAGCTGTCACTTCCCAGTCCTCAGGCATATGATATGGTTAGAGTAAAGTTTCGCTTTTATTATAAAAAAAAATTGCTAGTAACATACTTTTTTAATATAATTTTTTTTAATTAAAGTTTATTAAAAATTACAAAATATTATCGCCTTATATTTTATTTAATGATTATTTAATTTTTAATTTTTAATTTTTAATAAATTTCAACTAATAAAAAAGAATATATTAAAAAAAATGTGTTAAATAGTAGTGTTTTTAATATATTTTTTTAAATAATTTTTTTTAATTGAAGTTTATTAAAAATTACAAAATATTATCGTCTTATATTTTATTTAATGATTATTTAATTTTTAATTTTTAATAAATCTCAACTAATAAAAAAGAATATATTAAAAAAATGTGTTAAATAGTAGTGTTGCTATTATAAGAGAAATAACACTGTTGCTGCCGCACCTCCTTTGTTGGTTGTCATGAATCCTTTGTTGATCCATGACTCCCGTTCATATTTGTACAATTTTTAACAACTAAAAATTGATTGCATATTCCCAACCACCATTTCCAACACTCACATTCATATTTGCACAATTTTTAACAACTTGAACGTCAGCTTGATAATTCCATTTAAGCATGATTTCTAATCATTATTAGGTTGATTTTAGAATTGACAGCAAATATGAACGCCAGGTCATGGATCCGCAACGAAGGTGCGGCGCCAACAGTGGTTGAAAATATGCAGAAGTTGAGGGGGAGAATTTTAAAGGTGATGGCACCTGAGTTTTATTTCAATCTAAGCCATTAATTTTAATAGGATAGTTGGGAGTCACAATTTTCATTCTTACATAAAAAACGTCATTCTCATATTATATGTCTTATATATATCAAGAATTATTGAATAGAGTAACTTGATTTCCAAATATGCAAAAGTTGAAGGAAAATTTTAAAGGTGATGACATGTGAGTTTTAAGTACATATTTTAATCTAAGTCATTAGTTGGTTGAGAGTGATTATTTTCATTCTCACATAAAAAAAAATCATTCTCATATTATATGTCCATATATATATATATATATATATATATATATATATATATATATGGGCATATTGTTTTGGAGGTTATTTCGACCTTTAGGCTTAGAAGCCGGTATTGCTTCCTTCAAGCAATATCGACATAGAAGTAATTGTTCTGGAGGTTACTTTAACTCTCAGTTATCTAAGTCGAGCCATCCACAACAATTGTCTTTAACCACACTAAGGCGGTGTTTGCCTTTAAACCGGACATATCAAGGTAAAGCTCAACACTTGGCAAACTTGACATATTCAGCACCCAAACGCACTTAGTTATGTGGTGTTTTACGTGACACTCAAACAACTTTAACGGCTTTTCTCGCCAAAAAACTTCTATATATATATATATATTCTTCATTTAGATCTACATTTCGGTTAGGTGAAAATTCTAAATCATAATCTATCCTTAAAATAAAAAAATGATGATATATAGATTTAGGTTCAGTTTGTTATAGTTTTTTTCATTAAAAGAAAAATTAGCAAAATAATTTCTTTTTTAAAAAATTGAAAAATATAAAATTTGATTAAAATGGAAAGCTATTTGAATTGCTTCTCATAAAAATCAGCTATTTTTTAAAAAAAATATTTTTATGATTATAGATAAATATAAATTAGCTTATAAATTTTTTTTAAATCTCCAAAAAATAATCACTAGATTGTTTTACATTAAAATAATTTTTTAATCTGTAACCTTTAATTAAGATCAAGTCTAAAAAAGATGGAACCTAATTAATTTGAAGCGTATCTAAAATACTTAATCTATATTAGAAAGAATGTCATACAACAAAGACTTAAATAATATATCAAATTTCAAGAAACATAATAATATGATCATCCATCAAAATTGCGAAGAACTAAATAATTTTAATTTCATCATTTTGGATCTATATATATAAATTCGATCAAACATCATTTACTTTTCTTTTTCCTTCTATGAGTACCATACACATGCCTAAATAAAAAGTATTGGCACATCCAATGATAATGTCACTGCACATTAAAATTTTAAAACATAATAAAAAAGCAAAAATAACATAATATTTTTTTAATTTCTCACCCTCTCCCTCCGTTTCTTCTTTTTCCTCTGAACCAGTCGAACTAGTTTAATGTACAAGGCGTGTTGCTAGTGACAGTTAATTGTCACAGACTTAACTGACTTATCAACAACCAGTCACAATGCCCCATTGTGAACGTAATTGCAACAGATATTAACAAGAACGAAACGCGTTAAAAACTAAACAAATGGACATTTTCCACCGCTCCCAAGATCAAGGGGGTTTGATTAATATGTTTTGGCTTCATATGAATGGTAGCAGTGTGGATTACGGGATTCCATTTCATCTGATGACGCGTATGATTCCTCACGCAACATAGCCATTAGCTTGTTTAGGCGATATAGGAAATCAATTGACATGCTTCCTTTACTACCTACGTACCATTCCATATTCATTTGCATCCCTCTTGAGAATTAATATCCTAAATTCTTTCTTCGATTAACTTAAAATGGGCACCGAATAAAGATATAAGAGTAAAAGAATAGCGTGAGAATTGACCTCAAAAAAGAAGAAGGGAGAATTTAGAATTTTTAACGTAAGTCAGCAAAGAAAAATCAAACTTATTCTGGTAAAATATCTTTATTATTAAAAATAGGATTACAAAATATTTTTCTCGATACAAGAGAATCTCTTAATTATGTAATGATAGAAATACAACTCTCTCTTTTTTATGGAAGAACAATACAAGAATTTTTACTATTTGCTAGTTTCTCCTATACCTCTCGAGTCTCCTAATGAAGGATGTGACTTCTTTCAAAAACATATAATAATAACATTAAATTCATAACCTCTCACATCTCATTACATTTTTGTAACTCCTACGCATTAACCGGATTTCTTGATAGTGAACATCCATGCATTAATTATGAAAGAATCTCCAACAAAAGTGACTAATGAATATAACCCAATTGACATATTTAACAAAGACGAATAAATATAAGCTAAGTGGCAAATTTATAATCAAAGAAATGTGGAATAAAAACGAGTGAAGAAACTAAAGTTAATTTGAAAGAGGGATTTGATGTTCCTATGATATCAAACAATAATAAAAAGAAGAAATAACCAAATCTTCCACATGTGTCCTATGTAACAAGAAAATAGAAAGTTCATGGTTATTTTGTAATAAAAAATTGTAGGCATGTTTTTAGTTTAATTAGTCATAGTAATAAGAAATTGTACTTATATTTTGATATATAAAATGTATCACAAATATATATATATATATATATATATATATATATATATATATATATATATATATTAAAATTTAATTTTAAATTAAATAAAAAATTATACGCTTTTAGTTATTTATCTTAGAGAATTTATCCTTTTCAATGCATGTTATTTTGATTTTTTAGCAATTGTACGTGCATCACTATTACACAACAGTATACAGTCAAGTTAATTACAATATTTTTAAAAAAATTAATATTTTTCTAATTTTTTTGAGTTATTTTTAAAAATTAATAATTATATATAAATATTATGTTTATATTAATAAGTAAGTTACATTTTTATTGGAAAATTATACTTTTTATGAAGTATTTTAAATCTAGTTCATACAACCATACATGAATGGTCAAGATTAAAAGTTATTTAGTGTTCACATGACTACTTAAAAAAGTTATATGTATTTTTTTTTAATATTGACCATTCAAATAAGATTTAATTAATGATTTATATTTATAGTTCTCATTTTTCACAGTAAAAAGTGTTCTCATTTGATACACTTATATATATATATATATATATATATACATATACATATCATTATGATAATAACTTTAAAAAAAAATTCAACCTGAAAAGGCTTAAGTCACTGCTTACCTAGCTAAAGTGTGTTGCTGGTCAATTTATGTTCAGGGACCCACAGCCAAACATATTACCTATTACGTAAAATATAAATTAAAACAACGATTTAATCAACTATAGTTGATGAAAACCATGTGATTTTCTTTGTAGAGACTTTTGGGTCGACAATGGAGGATACAATATTTAGTTTAAACAAGGCAAAACACGTTTAAAATTATGATGAAATTTCAATTAGAAATAGATGAGAAAACCTCTCCACCTGTCTGGCCATTTCAAATATATAAACTATAAACCATGCTCCTGCTTTTATTTATCACTTTGGGGTAAAAAAAACGCAAAAAGAAAATTGAGAGGTCAAGGCAAAACAGATATGCTTGAACCTAGATGTAATAAGATGCTATGTTTATGTTAATAATAATTAGATCAGAAAGTAGAAAAATGATTTGATCGATTATATATGGAGTGTTGCATTAATTAGCAGATAAAAGTTGAAGGGTAAGTAACCTGAGTGTTATCGTTGGAATGGAAGGTGGAGGGCGCACAGTCAATTTTTTTTCTTTTTTTTTATACAATGACGGAGATCAAAGTTCAAACTTAAGACTTCGTGTAAATTATCTAAACTCCCAATCAACACTAGGTTGCAACCTCTTCTACTGTGCTTATATTTATATTAACATTTTTTTCACAATTTTATATTAAATTTTAGCGATAAATTAATAACTGTGATTGGCAAATAACAAAATTTGATATAATAGAAATCTTAACAACACATTTTTTAACATATTCTTTTAAATATATTTTTTTATTATTGACTGAAATTTATTAGAAATTACAAAATTTTGTAAGTCTCACTTTTTATTTATTAAGCTCTACTTATTATTTTATAATTTTCAATAAATTTTAACTAATATTAGAAAATGTGTTAGAAGAAGTGTGATAGAAAATGTTACTAACACTTGTCTTGTTATAATAAATTTGAAATGCCACTAGAGCTTTGTTGGTATATTATCCTCTCTAGTATTGAACAGTTCTAATAAGTAGAAAAGAGATACACATAAAAGGGTGGGGTGTGTTAAAAAAATTGTTTATCATTTAATTCCTTTATATATATATCTTTCCTATTAAAATTGTTCAGTAATAGAGAGGATATGCCCTGCTTTGTTGGGGGATGTTTATGCATGCGTGTACTACCTGTAAATTATAAAGAATATTATGACTGCTGAATATAAGAATATTTAACACATTAAACACTAGATTAATATTAAATGCAAACAGTGTAAAGATAATTTTATATTGTTATTCAATTATAACATAATAAATTTGTTAATTTTTATAATAACTACCTTAAAAGTCATAAAAAATAATTTTTAATTGATTATTAGTATAAATTTTTTTGCAGATTGTACTTCCCTTTTAAACTCTTAAATATTTGATATCTTTTTTCTAATATATCTTTTTATTATTAAGTGAATTTTATTAACTAAAAAGTGAGTTTAATTATTTGGGGAATTTATATAAAATTTATAATATGCGTACGAGTGTACTACACTACTACCTGTAAATTATAAAGACTATTATGATTACTGAATAAAAGAATGTTAAACACGTTAAACATTGGATTAATATAAAAAGCAGATATTTTACACTTATTCAATCATAAAACATGATAAATTTGTTGGTTTTTATAATAATTATTTTAAAAGTCATAAAAAAATGATTTTTGATTGATTATTAGTGGAAAAACTTTTACAGACAATGCATCCCTTTTTAAACTCTTAAATATTTGATATCTTTTTCTAATCTATCTTTTATTATTAAGTGAATTTTATGTAAATTTTATTAAATAAAAAGTGAGTTTAATTATTTGGTGAATTTACGTACAATTTATAATATATTGCTGGTATTTCTATACCTGAGAAAGACAAACGTAAGAGATGATCTCATGAAATTACTGGCCACAGATATGTTGCAAATTCATTTTTGTTATTTAGTGACAATAAGCAATGTGGGGGAAAGGGATCACGAAGGGGGTTGTTTTGGAGAAAACGATGGGTACACGCTTGACCGTAATCAGCGGGCTGAAAAGTGGGCATGGCCATGGCTTTGAAGTTCACTAAGTCACGAGTGGAATGGTGGCGTCCATAGGAGAAGCCCATGTGAGTGTGACGTTAGGTCATTGTCACGTTAGCCCAAATGCTACTGTGGGCTGTGAGAATTTCTATTATGCTGATCTGGCTTTCTTTTCTGGAAGGATGGAATCATTTTTATTCACTTCTAATTTTGTCACATGAAAATTGAGTGCATAGTACAAACGCTCCGTTTAGACCTGGATCCAAAATTAAAAGAGGAAAAAAAATATATACATTGATAGTGTAACACTATTATCTAATAACAAATTATCATGTATAGTAAGATTGTTAATTTTCATAATAGTTACTCTAAAAGTCATACTAAAACTAATTTCTAAGGTTGACAGTATAAAATATTTTATACAGACAGGGCATGTCTATTAAATTTAAATTAAATATCTCTATTTAGAATCATTACAAATGAAATTTATTGGATTTAATTTAAATTAGTTTAAATTAGCCAATAGGTCCTTGAACTATATGAAAATTTTTAATTAGGTCCCCAAATTAAAAAAAAATTATAATTGGGTCTTTAATCTTATAAAATTTTTGTAATTAAGTCTCTAAGGTCTTAAAAACCACCACAAATTGTCACAAATTGTTACTTTCTGACAATTTCAAGCTGCCATAAACTAACATCAGGATCCAGTGACAAAAATTTTACAGGATCAATGACTCAATTGCAATTTTTTTTTTTTGTTTCGAGACCTAATTAAACAATTCTAAATTATTTAGAGACTTATTGATTAATTTAACCTTTAAATTAAAGTAATTTGATTTGGCTTGATTTGATTTTTTTCAAAGAATTCAACATGAAATTGACTTGATTTGATTTGCTTTGTAAATATATTTTTTTATTTTTGTGTTTGGAATTATTAATATGAATTAGATTTTTTTTTTATTCCATGAACTTACATTCACTATGCCAAAATTTGACACAGGAAGCATTTATTTTGTCATTAGAAAGAGCTTTTAAAGTGCTTTCTATGTCCTCGCTCTCTATAGTCTAGCCTTTAGAGAGCACTTGTTTAGAAAATATACAAATAGTTATAAGTTATAACCTATTTCTTTAATATACAAATGAAAAAATACATAGCTATCTCAATTTGTTATTACTCGAAGATAAGACAAAACACAAATAAAATATTATATTTATATAGAAACAGGAATGAAAATTGAAAAATAGATAACATACCCTTGATAACATCATTGTTATAGGTGTTCCTAAACCTATCAAATAAATAGGGCATAGAATGACTTGGCTCTCTGAGGCGCCATCACAATGTGAAAATCCAGCTTGTCACCTTTCAAGAATCCATACAACGTAAACTGACTCACTGCTAAAACACAAAGAAACAAAAATAAACAAATTATTAAAAATAAGATGAATTATATATATGTTTTTGCTTCTTATAGTTAAGATTCAAAATGTGAATTCTTACCTAATAAAACTTGATAATTTTTTTGCATTACACTATGGTCCTACGCTTTGTTTGTATTTTCATTTGGGAACAACCTCACGTTTCGACATCTATTAAAAACATGAAATAATTTTAGTAATGAGAAGTTGGGATTGGATTAAAAGGAATAAAGAGATGGAGATGACATGTAATCGGCATCAATGTCAAAATTGGAATCATTTACCCCCCGTGGCACCCATGGTCATTGTCACTCATGGCCATACTCAGCTGGCCATAGGAGCAAAAGCTCTTCCTCCACCTATGGCACCCACACGTGGTTTCCTTCTTGTTTGTATGCAACAAGGTTTTAAGAATCAAACACCATCACACTCACCCTTTCCTTTTCTCACTTAAGTTAGGCATAGGGTTTGGGATTGGTTAGGGAGGGGTTTAGGATTTGGGAGGAGGTGTGGAGTTGACGAAGTGTAAGATATAAGGGTGTGTAAAATGTTCTAGGGCTCCTGGTGCCATAGATCTAGTGGGCCAGAAAGCATGAAGACTATGGACCATTAGTTTACTTACTTAATTTTCAAAAATTAGAAAGCGCTGCTTATTTATATAAGCGCTTTCTCTAGGATAATAGAGAACACTTATTTCAATAAGCGCTCTCTATAACCTTTGTGTTTTTTTAGAGAGTGCTTTTTCTTAAAAATGTTCTCTAATATATATTGTCTATTTATAACTTTGGCGTAGTTGTCCTTATTTGTAAATTATAATAGGTAAGATGAAAAAAAATAAAGATACGACATACAATTTAATAATTAAGATAAAAATCAAATCAACGATGCCTAAATCTAATTATATTCAAGTGAAATTTTTTATGTACACATTAAAATTAAAATGATTCATTAGGAGTAGTCCTACCATAAATAATTCAAAAATAATTTTTAATCTACCTAAAAAGAGTTTTAAAAGATTTTGAAATGCAATTCAAATCTTTTTCTTGTGTTTTGTTCCTATCTTTACATAGGTGTTTGATAAAATGGTAAAAAGTTAGAATTCAACCCATATCTTATGGCATTTGACCAATATAAAACTAGTTATGATGATGCAACTAAACATTTGATGGCAACACGAGGGGCAAATAGTGGTCTAGGTTGTTAAGTCTTGGTGGGAGTCATTGATGGCAATTAAAATCTAATTTCAACAGAGGTTAAAGATGGAGATGAACCGTTAGGTTGCTTGGAGATTGAGTAAGAGGTTGGAGACAAGTAGGTATTGTTGGTTGGGCCTTCATGTGGGTTGGAGAGCTCAAATTTGATGGTGGAATTGTTCAAAATGTGGTATTTGTTAAGGAGTAAGGTAGATTTGTGATCATAGAGATTTATAGGTTAGAGGTTAGAGGTCGAGTGCAAGTTTAAGGGTGAGTTAGACTTGGTTCCACTTAAGTGAATCATACATTTTAGAAAATAGAGTGAAAAGCTATATCTTTAAATTAGAAAATCAATGGTTCATATTTTATTATATATATATATATATGGGGCAGGATCCGTTGACATCATGTGTAAGAGTTAGTCAAATTACACCTTCAATAATTTTTTGTATAATACAAATTTAACCAATCTAATCATTGAATTTGATGATATTATCTTTATGATTATGTACATCAAATTTCACATCATTTAGACTTTTTTAAATATGTTATCTAAAATTGAATATTTACATATATTTTAATATCATATTGTACGTTAAAATAAAGTGATTTAATGAACTATTAAATAATTTTAGAATTGTATGAAATTTTGTATACTTAATCTAATTAATAAGAACATCAAATTCAACAGTTGGATTAGTTAAATTTGCATTATACAAAAAGCTATTGAAGGTGTAATTTGACTAACTCTTACGTCTGGTGTCAACGAATCCTGCCCCTATATATATATATATATATATATATATACTCGATTATGATCTTATTTGTTGATTTTTCAATCAACAATTATAACTCATATTTTATTCTTTAAAGAGGAACACAATTCGGCTTCAGGATGAACCGCTTAATTTTGTTAGGACAGAGGTTGAAAATAGTGTCTTGTTTCCTTTTCAAAATTTTTTAAAAAAAAAAGGTAATGTGATTTTTGAAAAAATAAATTCATAATGTAGACTTAATTTAGATAAATGATTAGAATTTGTACTGATAAGTGAGCACAAAATAAATAGAAGTGCTTTTGAAATAATAGTTAGAGTTTGAGAAAAAAAGATAAATAAAAACGAAATAAAAGTTAAAGGTGTTTATTTATAAAATATATAAAGTTTAAGATGGTGGTATATAGTTTTTCCTTTTGTTTTTGGTTGCGAAAGAGAACACACGTTCTCGTTAGTGAAAGGAGAAAAAAGCATCGTTACTCATTTAAATGAAGCCCGATACTATTCGCAATTACGGGTCTTATAGTTTCATGTGGATCTCGATCAGAACTTACAAGTCAGGTCTTGATTACAATGTTCATCGATTTCTTTTTCCAATGTCTAGAATGAGCTGATGGAATTATTTTGGTTTTGAGCTCATTACTACGATGTTCTTGGAACTTAAAGAAGTCCCTAAGTTAGAGCAACAAGGTGGCTTATTAAATGAGGGTTGTCTAACCTACCCTAAGTAAAAATAGAGTTAAACAATTTCATTAGAGATGATTGGTATAATTTTTTATGTACTTAAAAATAGTTTGTACAACATAAAAAATTATACCAAACTTCTTTGATAGAATTGTTTAACTATATTTTTATTTTGGAAAAGTTAGACAACCCTTTAATGATTTTCACAAAAGACAGAAAGAGACGCCACATCATTAATGAAAAAGTGACGATTCTCTTTAAGAACGAAACTGCTATTTTATTCACATTAGCCAATAATAACAAGTTAGAATACACATATGTTGCTCAATTTTTATTTTATATATTTTTTCTACTTAGTTGTTTTCCGTTGGTTGTTAAAACGGTAAACGTGTCCTCCGGCCTCTTTAAGCTCAGAGTGGTAGGGAGTTCTTCAGGTTGAGATTGAGCCCAATGTCGAGCCCATTATAAGCAAGCGGAGCGTACATCCATAGATCATCGGAGCTTAAAAGCTACACAAAAAAGTAAAAAAAATGTTATAATTTGATTGTATATACGTTAATGTCTCTTTTTGGTAGAGACATATATGTTAATGTCTCTAAATCTAAGAAAACAATTATTTTCAATTTTCAATTTTATGCAACCCGCGTACATACCTTGATCTGGAGCTGCAAAAATTTCACGTAGTTGACTGCCTCTTCAAGCATTGTACTTATATCGACCTATATTATACACGACCATCCATGAAATTAATACTCTGGCACAACCATTGAATCAATATTAAAAACAAGAATTACGCCAACATTATTTACCTTTGTTCCGTTTGGGACAAGATTCTGTAGGATTCTTAGTCGCTCATTTATTCTCTCTCTTCTTTTCTGCAAGATTCAAGAAGAGTAATACATAAGTACCCCACACAAACTATACTAAGCAAGCACATCACACAAGGAAAAAAAATAAAATAAAATAAAAGAGGTTTTGTATTTGAAGTGATTAATTATATACCCTCGCATACAGACTCTGGGGATCTGTTGCTGAGCCCCTACTTGCTCTTGTTTTCCCATTTGAGTTGAGAACAGATTTAGAGTCTGAAGTAGCTCCTCCACTATTTTCCTTAGAAGCGTTATCATCTTCTGACATGTTACTACTAGAGCTTTGTCCGTCTGATCCTGCATTAGTCTCTTCTACCTCTTCCCCGTTGCTGGTATGTTTCTTGTTCTTCTTGGACCATGCGTTTTTCATGCATCCTTGCCCCTGATCGTGGAAAACAACAAATTGTTACAAATTAATTTCCACCTTCAATGTAGAATAACATAGTCCCAAATTTTATGTTTTGATCAATTTAATCCTAAGATTATATAAATATCATTGTAATCCTTGATATTACTATATATTGGTTATTTTAACCCTTATTGTTACAATTTCAATGACTGAAAAATGGCCTTCATATTGTAACATTAGGGATTAAATGATAATTTCAAGAACTAAAATGATATTTTTATAATTTTAAGGATCAAAACTGACTTGTAATTTTAATTTTAGAAACTAATTTAGTATATTGAGTAAATAATCTATGTACTCACAGTTTAAAAGGTTTTAATACTATATCCAATCATAAACTTTACAAGTCGTTATGTATGATAAATTTATTGAGTATCTTAAAAATTATATCAATAATGATTTCTGATTGGTTGAAGTGCATAGAAATTAAACTTTGGTGCATTACTCTTTGAGAAATTAGAGACAGAGCTTACATCTTTTAAAACACGGGGGTTTTTCTTGTGATTCTCGGATCTGTTGTTGATTTTGTCTTCAGCAGGCACATCAAGCTTCCTTTTCAGCTGCAACTGCTTGGTGGGAAAAACAATAGGTTCCATTTGATTGCATTCAGAGTTCTCCAATCTGTCACTTGCCACATCTTCATACAACTTGACACTCTCTTCCGTTACAATGTCAGTGAGCGATGGGACAAAAGAGGAACAAATTTTCTCATCCATGGAATATACACATGCATTATTTGGTAGCACATGATCAGGGTAACTAAAATAATAGTTTGCGCAACCCGGATTGGCAATGGAGACAGTGTCACCACTACAATTGCTACTATAACTACTTTCTTGTGAAAAATACTGCGAATTTGAGTTGTGAGCATCTAAAGAATAAAACATACGCTCATTTTCACCAGCTTCAGGAGCAGCACAAAATGTGGGTTGTGTCACAATGTTCAATTCATCATCACCATCTTCCCCAAGCAGAAGTGGAAATTGAGGGGTGAAATCATGCTCCTCACTGGCAAACATTCGGCGAAAGCAATCCCATTCTCCATCAGGGAAGGCTCCTACAGGTTCCATTCTATTGTGTGTGTTTAGGAAAAAAAAAGAAGGCCAAAAGGGTTATTATTCTTGGGTGGTCTAATGCCACCGCAAAGAGAAGCTAATGAAATGTTTGCTTGGCATAAGCAAAGAACTATGTACATATTTATACCCAATCCCAAGAAAAGTGTTAGTGTAAGCATTGACCTCATTTGTAAATGGCATTTTTAAATCGTAACTATTGTGTCATGGATAGGTCCTAGTTCTCTGTAACTGAACTCAGGAGTCCACTGAGGGGCCGATGTACAAGGCAAAGGACAACTCATATGGGACCAAGTTCATGCGTGATAATTTAGAATAATGTTAATTTTTCAATGGGTTTTAAACACCTTAGACTCAATAAAATTGTCCTCAAAATGGCAACGGCGTCTAAGGCTAATCATTGAGGGGTGACTAACCAAGATTATTAAGTGTCTTAATTAGTGGTGATAGTGATGTAGTTAGGAGTTAGAACTCGAGAAGCTTAGCATGCGCGTTGTTGATATTGAACAACGAACGTGGGAGTCTCCAATATGAATATAATAAACAAGAAGAAATTCTGTCAGGAAATAAAAAAATAAAGGTCCAAGGGCGGCCACATCGTGGGATGAATCTCACATTCTTTAAAGTACCTTATAGACCGACAGAGCAACCGTGGAGAACGCTCATTGTCTCCTCGGTGTAACAAGCTCGCCATTGCTTGAACTTATGTATGCAGTGTCTACACATATCAACAAAACTTAAATGTAATTCCTTAAGTTTTTATTGGTGTTATTTTATAATTTTATAATTAGAATTCTCATCTCAATAAATTATACTGATATTTAATGTAAATCTTTTTTGTGCAAATTACTAGAGTGAAATTCTAATTTTGATTAAAAAATAATACCAACAGTATATAAAGAACTATATCTATGTTTTATCCACTTGTAGTAGGATAGGCTTAGGATTAATGTACAATCCATTCAATGATTCCCAGGTCTTATTTATCATATAATCAATTTTGTTTAACCTTGTTCGAGATTTTATGCTGTAATATCTCACAGATCATGTCCTCTAGGCCGTAGGGCATTTGCGTATCTACACTAGTTCGCTTATAATGGCTAAGTTGTATTCTAGGAAGCAAGATTATAATTTTCATCCACAAATAACAGGTTGACAAAATTATGATTAGATACTGTTATCAGTTTTAAACAATAACTTGAAGAATTCTTTTAAAAAAAAAAAAATTCCTTTACGATTTACAAAGTATAAACCAAATATGTTACTAACCTTCATAAGTATAGGGACAAGCAACGGGAGACCAAGTTGTGTTATTATTTATGAGGGTCGTGTAAGAGTTGAGGTCCAATGTACGACAAAGTCCTCTTCTATGGTATGAATTACTTCACAAGGGTGAACAATATAGCGGCGTAAAGTACCTATAAAGGCATTTTGACACTCGAATTATAGAACAACGATATGGAAAATAGTTTACCCGATCAATGCAAAGTCCCTCTTTGTATAGAATTTGGATGCAGATGAATTTCAACTAATTAGGTGAACTAAGTAAGCCTTATTACTCAGATCTAACTCCCCGAAAATTTGAAAGATGCAAAGGTGAGAGAGCATCTTCGGCAAAAGGTATGGAACATTTTAAAATATTATTCCCATACACTGGGGAGAGTATGATCTGGGTCCGAGTTATATTTGATAACTCGACCCATGAGCAAGTTTGAACCTAAACCCTTAGTCAAGTCTAGAATAGGGCGCAATCCCCCTTTATCAAAGAAATATTGAATTTTTTTTCATTTTACAAATAATTGTTTTCTTTTTGAAAAAAAGAAAAAAAATCTTAAAATTTAGGTGCTATTTGGTTTGGAAAAAAAATATTTTAATTTTTAATTACAAAAGATGTCATTTTATTTTTATTTTATTATTTTCACTGTTTCCTATACAAACTTTTAAAAATTAAAAAGTAAAATAATGTGCATTTTTATAGTTAAAAGTAAAAACAGAAAAGTATTTTCTCAAAGGAATCAAGTTGTTATGTTTCACTCAAATTTATGGTTTATTTGGGTAAATAGCTTAATTAAAAATGTTTATTGAGTAAGTGTTTATTATATAAGCTTTTATGTATGTATAAATTGTTCTTATAATCAAAGAGAAAATATGATTAAATTATTTTTATATAAGTTGTAAATTATTTTAATAAGTTATCCTGAAGAACTTATTGAAATAAGTTGAAAATAACTTATTCATATTTCAAACCTGACCTAGCCTAGATATAGAACAACTAAATATGCCCTAACCGCCTTAAAAAAGAGCCTAGCAACTTGAGGGTGAAGAACTCTCCTAGGATTTCGGGGAAGCCCCAACTCCTTCCACCTAAGGATAATTCCCCTTACAGATAACAAATTATCTTCATCTCTTCCTATCAAAATCATAAGAAGGATCCATAAATGCCATATAGCAATAGAAAACATGTATGACTTCAACTCCTCTTCTACCTCTTGACATGAGCATCAGAGTCTTTATATATGACACTTTTAATTTTGTGCAATTCGAGAATTCATCTAAGGACTTGTAGACGTGGAACTTGTGAAAGATAGGTAATCATCCTTTTTGAGCTGGTAAGGAACAATGGACATATCATAAATTATTTTTACAAACTCTCTCAAACACTTAAATCATTAATGTTTGGGTCCAACTTTAAGAAGTGGGTAACTAGAAAAGTTCTTAAACGTGACTTCTTTATCAATGTTGCATTTTTTTTATTAGTCATAATTTTTTCACATCAGTTTTCAATATACTTTCTCCTACACTCTTTAAAAGAAAAAAAAAACTATTTTTTCGAATTCAAATCATTCTTGGTGTTAAATAATAATATAGTCATGTTTGAAACAGAAAAACAATTTTTTTATCATATAAAGACTCATCGTGCATGATTGGTTAAAGAATTTACCAATTGTATTTTTCTATTTTCAACATGATCTTATCTTACTACTTTATAAAGGAAAAGGATTCATATTCTTTTTTCGTCTCTTTTCTTTCTTCCTTTTGTCTAGTAATTTGATACTTTATAAACGTATTAATGAGCAAAAGAAAAGAACAATGTTAATCAAATATTCCTCTCTTTATCTGATTACTCCAGTCTCCAACTGAAATGGTTGGTTCTGCCACTAGAACAAGCCCAAGAATAACTGACCTTGTGATAATGCACATTATCTGAACACTATAGGTCGAGGACGTTAAAATCAAGAGTTTAATTTTAATGTGCCATCAAAGTAAAGATTTTTATATAGTTAATAATTCATTAGAAATTATTTTAAATATAAATTTTGAAGTAATTAATATAAAAATTAATAAATTATCGTATATGATAACAATAGTATAAATAGCATTTATACTCTATTCTAATTACATTCTAAAATAGAGGCAGAGAGAACATTTTGCTCTATTTTGTTCACATTGAAAATCGATCCAATAGGAAGTTATTTTGATGAGGCGCATATATCTTCCAACTCATTGACAGCAACGAAGTACACCCCCTTACGGAATTGACATTACCGTGAATTTTTATATATCTCACTTCCTAGAAAGTCAAAGTTGTTAATGTATGACACAAAAAATCTTTGCGTTTTCCTCCAGCTGGGAGTGAAACTCTCCTTCTCTACCTATTGAATATAACAGGAAGCTATAATAATATTAATATTAAATCTCTTAACATTATCATCTGTGTACCTACTTTTTGTATTATTAATGTATTCAAAGAGAATGAAGGATTCCCGCAGTAAGTATTTATTGTAGGTTAAATATATATCCCATAATATACAAAAGAAATTAAATTAAACAATGTGTCAATGCCTTAATGGTTCCCACATTAAATTACGACATATGCATTGTGCATGACGGGGACAATAATATCCACAAGAAAGCTAAGACCCTAGCTGTGATATTGTACATAAAATTAATCGAATTCCTCAAAGGATCGTACTGTACATGAGATTAATCCAACAGATTACCTGAACAAAGCCAATTAAACACATTAAGAACACTAACTTCATCTATATCCATAGATTCCGCCGATCCTCACGCTCCCATTCGTTCCACGCGTCGGATATAGAATGTTCGTGCCCACATTTTTTTATAGCATTTGTCTTCGAAGAGAGTTGGGTGAGGTCTTCGTTGTTCTATGGAAATTGCACCGGCCATTGCACGACCTTTGGTAATGGCTTAAAGAAAACCCAAATCCATAACACAAATTAGCTTTTTATTAGGAGTTGAAAAGGCATGAGAATAAAATCTAGAAGCTCAAGATAGGACATGAATATGGGCCTGTTTGGATACATATTAAAAGATCTTTTGAGAGCTTATCTTCTGGAATAAGCACTTTGTTATGTAAAAAATAATGTTTGGATGTACATTTTTTTTAGCTTTTGAAAAAGTAAAAGCTCCCAGTAAAACTTATGGTGAAGCTAAAATTTTCAGCTTTTCAAATAATTATCATTTTGAATAAGCACTTAAGAATGTATTATCCAAACACAATATTAGCTTATTTAAAAAGATTTTTTCATAAAAGAGGTTCTAAATAAGTTCTTTTTCTATAAGTGCTTTTAGAAAAGCTCATCCAAACAGGTCCTATATATCATTGGAGACCCTAAAAATCTGATTTTATTCCCTTTCCTAATTTTCTGTCTATTATGCCGTGGCCTCAAGTTCTCTCTCGTTTCCGTTGCTCTTCAAAATTAGGGCTCGTCTCCCAAATGCTAAAACGCCATATCGCCGTGTGAACTGTGAACTAGAGCATTTGGCTACTTTAACAGCTCGCTATGTCTTATTAAACTACCTTACCAACCGAACTAACTATATATTATATTACCTCGTCCACGCAGAGCATGCCACGTGACCCTATCACTGCTTTTCTACATACTTTATATTGCATAGTTTCTTGATTTTGGTCACGTTATAAACATAATGAACACTATGTACAGATAATTTTTGTAGAGCTATATCAGAAATTAAAGTTATAAGCATCACGATTTATTAATTAATTAATTATCTCTTATTTTGTTACATTCTATCACCAGCACCACCGAGTGTGTGAATCAACTGGTGTAGGATTATTTCAACTTAACTAATGATCTTGAGTTTGAATCGTAGTATGCAGCACTATGTTAAATGCTCGAAAACAGAACTTTGTCACCCATAATAGTCATATCCGACTCGAGTAAGATTACTTCCCATAAAGAAAACCTGTGATCTACACAACAACAACAAAAATCCATCAACGGCCCAAACTCAATTGGGAGGGTTTTTTTATGAGGCTTTTAAGGTGCAAGAGTAAATTTCACTTATACTAGACTTAATACTTGTGCGATGCACGAGTATAAATATCTCTTATTTTTGAAATATTTTAATTTTTTATTTTATAAAGACTTAATTGCACTTTTTGTCCTCAAAATTTTACAATTTTGCGAATTTTGTCTCTCCAATTTTTTTTTACAAATTTTGTCCTTCAATTTATAAAATATCACAAATTTTACCCTAATATATAAAAACCGCCACAATTAAGACATTTTGTGGCGGTTTTTCTTTTAATTGTGGCAGTTTTTTTACTTGGGGACAAAATTTGCAATATTTTGTAAATTGGGGGCAAAATTCGAGAAAAAAAATTAAGTGGCAAAATTTGAAAAATTATAAAACTTTGGGGACAAAAAGTATAATTAAGCCTTTTATAAATTTATTTTATTATTTTTAATATTATTATAATAATTTATTATCATGTGTGGTTTTTTTATTATGTTTATTTTCTTTTTATAATATTATATTTCTATTATTTTATATTTTAGACTATTATTATATTATTATTGTAGTAATATTTTTTTTATTTTTCTTAAGATTATAGTATTAATTTACTATTATTTTTTATATTTTATTAGTATTTATTTATATTCAATATTAATATTATTTTTATTTACTTTACATTTATTTGAGGATTATAATCAATATATATATATATATATATATATATAAATAATTTTTATATTATAAATATTAATCAACATTTTTATTATTATTTTAAATATCCTTATGATATTTTAAATATTTATTATAATATTATTTTACTGTTATTAAGAGATAATTAATTTTCTATTCTGGATAATTTGAATTTTAAGATTATTTTAATCATAATTTGAATTTAATTTCTGAATCTTTAATATATTATTCAATAAATTTGTATAGAAGACATATTTTATAATAACAATTTTATAAATTATCTCCCTAAGAACGGGAAGATTTAAAAAAACAATATATAACCTTAAGCTAGCGTAAACTCTAATAACATAACAAAGATAAGACCACATAAACAATTAATATTCTGCATAAAAAAAATGTCCTGTCTGTTGAGTGCATATATAATAGGATTTCTAATTCAAAAGGCTCACATAATACAATTATAATATAATCACATAATTGCTGTGGGGTGGTATAATAGTATAATCTATTTCCAGACTTTATAACACTAATTAAGTATAGCTATGGACAAATAATAAATAAATTTATTTCATGCAGGCTTCGCGAAATAAATATAGAACCAAATCAACCAATGAGACCTTTTACCACTTCATGGTCAGCCAGCCAAAGACTATGTACATAATTATTTAATTTTGGTTGCCTAATATACGCGGATGGTAGCAGGTGGTCGATATTATGGAAGTCCAAACCAAACGCGTTTCCCTCGATAACCAATGAAAAATGATGGAAAGTTTACACTTAACTAATGTGTAATGTGAAGTTGAATTTGTCTGTATTTTAGAAAGCATCACTCAACTTACATGGTTGGTTCGTCTATATATTCACTCTAGCGCATCTAATATCTATTAAGTGTGTAAAGTCACAAACATAGAGGGAAAAAAAAACTAAAAAAAAGCTAAAATTTCCTGCATACATTAACATAAAAGCGGTACTATTAACACTCTTATACGATATATATATTTCCTCACAATACCTTTAACTTTTATTCTCTTAACTATTCTGAAATAATTTCACAGTCAAACATATTCTTATTTATATTTTTTTACATTATCATATATTGATATTTTATATTAGTTTAGCTCCTATATACCCTCCTTATCCAAATTCCTATTGTACTTTTCGCTTAATCATTAGCGTTTCATGATATATTCTCGATGAGAATGTTGTTAACATGTATTTTTCTTTTTTTAATGATAATAATAAATGTGTGCTTGTTTTTATTTATTTTAAAGAAATATTCACTTTTATTTGTCAATTTTCTAAGATCTATGAGATAATCGATTACTTGTTATAAGTAATTGATTACTTTGTAACATGTAATTGATTACTTGATTAGATAATCAATTATCAAAAATCATTGGTAATCAATTACTTGCCCTAGGTAATTGATTATCCGAGACCAGCCGTTCAGAATAATTTATCACAAGTAATGGGTTACATGAAAACACAAAACACAAAACAAGTACAGGTCTCATAGCAATCAACCACAGTGCAACCAAATTAATCCAAACACATTCAAAACAAAACAAGTATATCGAAATAATATAGAACGACATATTTAAGCATGGAACCCGCAAAAATAAGTCATAAATCATATGAAGATCAAAATCAAGCAATGCAAGACTCATCTATAATGTCAAGCTTTCTTCTAATGTAGAAAAAGTTTTTCCTAGGCAAAGATTTAGCAAAAATATCTGGTAATTACTTATTAGTTTCCACAAACTCTAGAACATAATCACCCTTCTAAACATGATCCATAATAAAATGATGTCTAGTCTTAATGTGCTTAGTTCTAAATGCAATATAGGGTTCTTAGTCAAATTAATGGCACTAGTACTATCACACCTTATAGGAACATGATCTAGCTTAATCTTATGATCTAACAATTATTGCCTCACTCACAGGATTTGTGAATAGCAACTACCTACAATTATATACTCAACCTCCGTAATAGATAATGCAACACTCACTTGCCTTTAACTAAAACATGAGATCGGTGAATTTCCAAAATTATGACAAGTGTCACTAGTACTCCTCCTATCTAATTTGTACTTAGCAAAATCAAAGTTACAATATTCTATCAAGCAGTAGCTATAACCTTTATGGTATTGTTGCAACTAGGTCAAGGTGGGATGACAAACTTAAAACAATAAGTATGAAAAGAGTGAAGTTGCCACCAAAGTTTTTTATTTGGGAAAACATTAGAAGACCCATTTAAAAAAAAAAAGGTCTTTGAGACCAAAATTAGATTCGAGAGTTGATTACGTTTAAGAAAGATATAAGCACATCATAACGTTTTTAAAAAGCGGTTACTTTTAATTAATTAAGTTTAATATTTATCTCACCCTAAAATAATCAAGAATTATTGTGACAAAAAAGATTTATAAAGATTTTATTTATTTAATTATGTACATTTTTTTTATTTCGATAATGATTAAATTTTATTTTTGGACTCAACAAAAGTGATTCTTTACTCCTACATATCCTCAAGTGTAATAGAGAATCAGAATTACATAGTTTTTATAAACTTTGGTGTTTTTTTAATTATTTTTTGTAAATTTTAGGATTTTTGAGTTGTCACAACTCATACATCCTAAAAAAAATTAACAGAGGTGTCACACCCAAGTAAGTTCCTTTAAATATTCTAATTTTTAATAATATTTTATTTATTGTTATTAATATTGTTTTATTTTTTTTATGTTTTTTGTCTTTAGAAATAAGCTTTTGAGATATCAAGTCGTCACAACTTGTATCCTAAAACTTTAGGATTAATAAGATGTCACATATAGTTAACTCATTCTTTGTTATATGAAAAAGTAATAAGAATGAAAAATGAAAAAGTTGTTTTATTCAAAACCCTAATTATGAAATCCAAAGATTTCATTGTAATTTTTTTAAGACTAGTTAAATTACACATAGTTGAAATCATTTTAATAGAATATTTTATTTGAGATTGCAATATGATTTTTATTCTTATTATTAATTGTTTGGATGAGGAGTAAAATAGAGAGGAAAGAAATAGAAAAGAATGAAATAGGATTGATAGAAATAGTGGAGAGATAGAATAAAAAATATATGTTCTTTGGATGGACAGAAATAGGAAGGAAGTGAGAAAAATTTT
This sequence comes from Spatholobus suberectus, assembly GCA_004329165.1. Classification (NCBI taxonomy): domain Eukaryota; kingdom Viridiplantae; phylum Streptophyta; class Magnoliopsida; order Fabales; family Fabaceae; genus Spatholobus; species Spatholobus suberectus. The sequence continues at coordinate 6,685,834 of CM014733.1, forward strand.
CTCTGCTTATTTGGATAAATAGAAGAAAAAAAATGAAAAGAAATAAATGAATTATATAAAAAATATTTTTATAATAATTAAACAACGTGATTTTTTAATACAATATTTTTTTTCTTAACATAAAACCATTTATTATTTTTAAAAAAAATTTATATTATAGAAAATTAAAAAATCAAACAAAAAAATAAAAAAGAGAGAAATCATTTCCCTCCCATTTCATTCCTAAAATGGGAGTTTTTTTTTTTTTTTTGTGAGTCATACAAAAATAACTTCTTTCTTTCTTATTTCTTCTCTTAAAGAAACAGTGAAAATCTAGTATTTCTTTCCTATTTTTCTCATTTCTATTTCCTTCTACCCTATTTCAACCAAAACAAACATAGGGTAAAGGAATTTTATTATACAAGGACTGATTATAATTAATTATTATTGATAATAACTAAAACCTACCATGGAAGAACTTTGAGCACACCAAATTGTCAAATCTAATCAACCATTTTTTCATTGAAGACAATTGTTATTTCTATTATTATTAATTTAATTTTCGTGACATAAATGAAATTTTATTTTATTGTTTTTTATTATTACTATTATGGACATCTTAATTATTTACCATTTCTAAATATTTAATTTAATGATAATAACAATATATTATTAGAAAATCTAAGCTAGACTAGCTTTGTATACTTTTTTCAGAAGTGGGTCAAGGCCTAATAATTAAATAAAACTCTTAAAAAGATGGCTGAATCTAGGCTTAGGCCAGATCCAACCCATGTAAGAGGAGGGAAAGACCCCTAACAAAATAGGGAACACGTAAAAAAAGAAAAAGGTTGATTGAGCTTAGCCTATCGTCGATCCAGTTACAAGAGAGAAGTCAGGTCCAACAATAATTAAACCCTTTAAACAAATAAATGAATAATGAAAAAAGTAAAAGAAATAAAATAAAAACAATGCATTTCATGCCAAGAGAGATGGGGAAATTAAGAGAAGCGAGAGGAAAGAAAAAAGAGAAAGAGAGAATGAAGAGAAAAAATGGAGTGGTAATTAGAAATCACTTTGATGGTAGGGCATGGCAAAGTGCCATTGTCGACAACAACAATTATAATCCATTTTTAGTACCCAAAATTGGGGATGTTATACTACATGTTTGGTTCGATGTTTAAAAAGTGAAAACGTGTGTAACTATACAAAATTCTATATTAAATATGAAATGACGTGATTTTAAAACTAAATTGACATAAACCTAAACACGCTATAAGTGCAAATGTTGATGGCGTATTATATGACGTAATCTAGTAATGTATTAGTATATATTTAGGAAAAATTATTTTAAAATATCATAATTTTTAATTTATTTCTAAAATTAATAAAAATGAATTGTGATTTCTTCGATATTCAGATCTAACCTTAAGTATGTAGCTGTTTTAAATATTCAAAAGAAGAAAAAAGTTTTGCCACCTATACTTGGAGGGAGGAAAAAAGTTTTGCCATCCGAGAGAAGGAAAATTTTTTGTTATCTATAATAATTTTACCTAACTTGCGGAGAATTATCTCTTGGGAATTACATATGTGATTTTCAAAAAAAAAAAAACTAAAAAAAACTGATTTCTTCAAAATAATTTTAATACCGTAAGCTGAGTGCGTTATGCGGGGAGAGCGCAGGAGACTCGTGCACAGCGTCCCAGTCCAGTCCTGTCGTCACTGGCCATGGCTTCAGTGGAGCAGCCTCCGAAGAAGCGAAAGCTCTACGAGCCTTTACCAGAATCGCCGCCGTCTTCGCCTCCGTCATCGCCGGCGGCGGCATCCGAAGCCACCCCTCCCTCTCCGCAAACCCTACCCCCGCCTTCAACTCCACCGCTGTCTCAGGAGGAGATTGTCGCGAAGCGGCGGAACAGGGATGAAATTCGAAGTGTGTACGAAGGTTACAAGCGGATTAAGCGTTGCTTGCTTCAGAAAGACGCTCCTCCCTCCGTATCTGACCTTGATCAGAGTTATCTCGCTCTCATCACTTCTTCCAGAGGTAACCGCCGTTTCTTACTCTTAGCTCTCATTAACTAGCGTTTCTTGCTATTTTCTTTTATTGTCAATTGTTTGATTGGAATCTGAATGTGATTTTGCTGGAGAGGAACGTATCTATAGAAAACCATTTAGGAATCTTTCTATAGGAATCTTGTGCATAAAGTTCACCCTCTTTGGTGTTATTTATGTTTGCCCAGTGTTTGGAGTATTTGAAATGTGAGAAATAATTTCCTTTTTGTTTGGGAATTGCTCGTGGTTTCAATTCATTTCTAAATTGTTTTGTACATGATGACATCTCACGGTTTAGAAATATTATTCTTGCTAGTGTTATTAGGGTTTGTAAATCATTTCATTTCAAATGTTCTTTTGAAACGAGTAATGTTCCTGACGTATGGTGAAGAATGCTAAATCTCTGATGTGTTTTTGCTTAAAAAAGTACTTGAAACCAAAAACTGAAAAATATTGAATATTTTGTATTGAATGGATTGATTGAGCAATGCTCTATGAGGTACAAATATTTAGATACAAGATACAGAAAAAAAAAAGGGAAAGAAATCCCTAAATTTAAGAGATATAATGATTTCCTGTGATACAACAACCTTTCCTATGATACTAGAATATCATAAAGAGAAATACTAGCAACACAACCTCTAACATACTCTTTTGTTGGCTAAAATTTATTAGAAATCACAAATTTTCGCAGGTCCCACTTCGTATTTAATGAATCTCTCCTAATTTTGTAATTTTTAATAAATTTTAACTAATAGTGGAGTGTGTGTTAGAAGGAGTTTGTTAGAGAGTGTGTTGCTAGCACTTACCATATCCTAAATGAGGAAAGATACAAAAGAAAAAAAAGGAAAGAAATCTCTAAATTTAAGAGATATAATAATAATTTCCTATGATACTATAATCTCCTAAATGAGGAAACTACATAATAGAGAAAGAATCAACAATATCAATCACATGATTGACAATAATCAACATTCTCCCTTAATTGTGTGCACATAGACATGGATGACAATGGATAGAGTTTGGGTAGGGTACTTGTACCCATGCCCATATTTGTATTAAAAAAAACAAAATGGACCGTGACTTGAACCCATACCCGCCTGGGCAATACCTTTAATACATGTATCCTTACTTGTTGAGTACTTAAGTACACATACCAATACTTGTTACCCACATTTTGATTAACTATGAAAAATTAATAAAAAAATATTGATTAAAAATACATCTATAATTCAATTAAAATGCTATTAAAGATCTTTTATTAAACATTATAATCATAATTATAAAACAACAACAATAACAAAACCTTATCCCACTAGGTAAGGTCGGCTACATGGATCACACATCGCCATTTGGTTTGGGTAAAAATCAAAGCTTCAGGAATATTGTTTAATGTTTACCATGAGATCCACCTTGACAACTTCCTCCGAAGTCCTTCTTAGTCTCCCTCTCCTCCTTTTCACATGACTAGAAACCATGCAGTCTACTCTTCTCCTTGGTGCTTCCTGTGGCCTTCATAATTATAAAACATTACAATAAATTCCACAATAACAAATTTATAAACTTTTAAGTTCGATGTAGTGGTGGTGCACCTTTGATGTTGCGGTTTGTAAGCTCGCTATGCCGGTTTAATCACAATTTAGTAACTCACATCTCATGCAATCACAATGAGATCTAGGGCTTGAGTGTTATAGAAAAGAATAAGGATAAAGGTTTATTAGGTTTCCATAAATTTTATTTTTAAATTTATTATTGTAATTATAATTATATATGTGTGTGTGTGTGCATGCACACTTACGCACATGCACATACACACATATAAGCGTAGGTACAGGATGGGGTAGGTAATAAGGTACCCATCATTTCAAATTTTTTTTGTACATGATGACATCTCACCATTTAGAAATCTTATTCTTGCTAGTGTTATTAGGATTTGTAAATCATTTCATGTCAAATGTGCTTTTGAAACAATAAATATTCCAGATATATGGTGTGAAGATTGTCAAATTTCTATGGTGTGTTTTTGCTTAAAAAAGTACTTGAAACCAAAGACTAAAAAATATTGAATATTTTGTGTTGAATTGATTGATTGAGCAATGCTCTATTAGGCACAAATATATAGATACAACATGCAAAAGGCCCCTAAATTTAAGAGATATAATAATAGTTTCCTATGATAGAACAACCTTTCCTATGATACTGTAATGTCGTACATGAGGAAACTACAAAATAGAGAAAGAATCAGCAAAATCAATCACATGATTGATAATAAACAACACTCCCCCTTAAGCTTGTGCATATAGGTCATATGCATTCAGTTTGTAATATATGTAGACTATCCTAGGACTTGGTGAAGATGTTTGCCAATCAGTGTTGTTAATGGCAGATGACAGAGCATGGCGGCGAGCCCAAAATCCGCCATATACATACATATGGCGGATGGCGTGGCGGCAAATGGTGGAAGCCATGGCGGACAATATATATGTGTGTGTGTGTGTGTGTACACTAAAAAAACAGTAGATATAACAGTAAATATAAATAAAATAGACATTTACACAGCAGTAAAGGATCCAAAACAGAGAACATTTACACACTAAAACACAGAACATTTACCAAAAGGTCCAAAACAGAGTTCTGAGTTCAGACATGATTAAAAACAGAGAAATAAAATAGACAATATTAGAAAGAATGCTGTAAATTAAAAAAAGAAAACAGAATATTAAAAAGAATAATCAAATACAAAAAAAAGATATTTAAAGAATTAAGAAAATAATTTTTAAAACAAAAAGAAATTAAATAAAAAAACAGAGCAAGAAGGGCTCCTTAGAGATGGTGCTCGCCGGAGAATGGTCGTTGAAGGTGACTTTGTCAGTGAGCATTGTCAGAGCTGGTCCAGAAGTCACTGAAGAAGGTGTGCGACTGTGCGAGCTTGGGAGAAGAGAAGCATGCATAACTTCTCTTCGAATTGTTTTAGGATTTTAACCCTATTTGCTGAGCTGGGTCAAGTCGGGCTTCAAAGCCCATTCCCTTTCTCCTTTTTCCTTTCAGAAAAAATGCCATGTTCCACCATGGCCGCCACAAATGCCATGCATACGGCGTCCGCCATGGGTTGCCATTGTGAACCTGCCTCGCCATTGCCATTTGATGGCATTCTGTCAAAATTCCGCCACTGCCATCCGCCATAGTTGACAACACTGTTGCCAATTGATCCTTAGTACTCACAGAAGAAGTCTTGATGATGCCTAAGAAAATCCTCTTGTTGAAATATGAGGAAAGAATTCTGAATATTATTCTATGTTTTCCAAAAGGTACAAGTTCTAATAATAATATATTGGCTAATCCTAATAAATTTAAGGACAAAGGAGATATTTAGAATTGTGCTAACTACATAGGCATAAAACTTATGAGTCGCATTATAAAATTATGGGAAAAGGTGATTAAGCATAGATTAAGAGAAGAAACAAGGATTGTAGAGAATCAATTTAGTTTTATGCTAGGAAGGTCTAGAACAGAAGTCATTTATCTTTTACGGAAGTTGATGGTAAGGTACCAAAGCAAAGAAAGAGATTTACTTACATATGGTTTTTATTGACTTGGAAAAAACTTATGATCAAGTGCCAAGTGTTGTGGCAGACTTTGGAAAAGAAAGGTGTTCGTGTGGTTTATATCTGGGCTATACAAGACATGTATGATGAGGTAACTACTAGTGTGAGAACTCCAAGAGGCGAGACTAAGGACTTTCTTATAGGAGGAATAGGATTACATCAAGGCTTAGTCTTAAGCCCTTACTTGTTTAATCTAGTCTTGGACATACTTATGAGGGACATTCAAAAGAATATCCCTAATTGCATGTTTTTTGCGGATGATATAATTTTAATTGAAGAATCAAGGAAAGCAGTTAACTTTAAACTTGAACTTTGGAGACATACTTTGGAAACAAAGGGTTTTCGCTTACGTAGGAGTAAGACAAAGTATATGCATTGCATTTTTAGCAAGAGACAAGAGGAATATGACTTGGAAGTAAAAATCGGAGAAAATGTCACACCACAAGTTTCTAAGTTTAAATATTTGGGATCAATAATGCAAAATGATGGAGAAATTAATGAGGATGTCACTCACAGGATACGAGCGGAATGAATAAAATGGAGAAAGGTGTCGGAGGTTATTTGTGATTGCAAAGTACCTACGAAACTTAAACGCAAGTTTTATTGTACTGTTAACATTTGGCTATACTTATGGTAATAAATGTTGGGCTCTAAGGGGACAACATGAGGGAAAAGTGGGAGTAGCAGAAATGAGAATGTCTAGATGAGTGTTGCTGATGAGAACAGCAGCGAGAAAATGAAGGGAAATATTCTTGTGAGTTTGAGAGAAAACTGAGATGAATATGTGAAGAACTGGAGATAGAAGATGAAATATGATTCCCATTAATCTCTGGTTTACAGATCAGTATTTATAGAGGTGTGTATCTTGAGGCACAAGCTAAATACTCAGAGAAATAATTTTGGCTAACATTTAAGTTCTAGCAGAACTACAGCTGCTGCCAGCTCAGCTGGCTGACTGACTTCTAGTGTCCTGACACTTAATCTAATATTCGCTAACAACTGTGACTGAGATTTACAATACTATTCAGCCTAACTACCAATGCAGCTCAATATCCGCTTGATATCTCCCTTTCCACTTTATAATCCCTGCGAAAATTCTTGTTTGATTGTATCACAGGATTTTCAAGTCATGTTACCAGCCAAGGCCAAATTAAAAATGAAGTCTTTATAAGAGTAAATTTGCTTCTGTTTGGACTTCTGAGGTGCAAATGCATTGGCAATAATAATCATGTTTCCATATGTCAAATATGAGTGCCTGCTGCTATAGTACATTAATTTGATCACTTTTAAGTAAAATTGGACCCACAAGAACCCCCTGCTTTACCCATGTGTGTGTGCCTTTCTTTCAGATTTCCATTTTTGACAAACAAAAAGAAAATTGTTACTGCAACTTTGCTACTTTGGTCAATGTCATACTTGGAACCATTAAATGGAGAAATACCCCACTGCTGCTATGTTAACATCATTCAGCTACTTTGATGTCTGCAGTGATGTGTTTCTTTTATGCTTCTAATTTGTAAAGTATCTAGGATTTTGGGGTCTTCCCTCTGTAAGCCCAAGCTAGTTGCAGAAAGCACAAGAGATTTGGGTTTCAATATCACCTAAAATAGCCATGCCTCTACCTCGTGATTTTATCGCCTGATTAATTGCTTAATTTGCAAGCGAACTATATTCTATTTCCAATAATTGAAGGAATGGATAAAAAAATTTCCATGATCGAAATTCTCTTTTGCCCGAAGTGAAACTTCTATAATGTGACAGGTTGTATTAGTGTACAAAGAATTGTGGCCGATCTTATTCCTCGATATGCAAGCCACTGTCCAACAGCTTTGGAAGCTGCAGCTAAAGTTGTTATTAATATGCACAACTTGAGTGTGGCATTGATCAGTAGAGGAGAGGATTCCAGTGGTATTGCATTTGAAACTGCTAGAGCCTGTATTTGCGGCCTAGCTGATATTTGCTGCATTGCTTCATTGGTGGCACCAACATCAGCTGTAATTAGAGGAATTTGCTCAGCAGTTTTTCAGAATGTGCTCACCTTTTTTATAGCCTTATTTGAAGGAAAGGATGTCTTACAGATGGTTGACAAGAATTTCCTGAATATGCAAGATAGCTCTAAGGTCTTTTCTGAGTTGAAACAAAAGGTTTTAGATGAAGATGAATCTTCATTGACTAAACTGTCCAAGTTTCGTGCATTATGTCTACTTTGGATATTCTTCTCTTGTCCAAAAGATTTGCTTGCAGCTTGTTTGGAGCTCCTAGGCTCTGCAACAAAAGAGGGAACTAATGACGAAGGACAGCATTTTATGAGCCTGGTGACTAGCACGTTTGGTGATGATGAAGCAGTTCACCTTTTGGATAGAGCAATTGGGGGAACTAAATCATGTACTGATTCTACTGGGTCATCCATCAGAGACAATGAGGCCGGTGACAAAATTATGACTGAAGACAATCATGTTTCTGGTGGTGATTCATCTGTTGGCAAGAGCTGCTTGCTTATACGGGTAATACTTTGTAATTTTTATCTTCTTGTGTGGACATCATTTATAAGCAGTATATATTTTCTATTTTTGTCCTGCAAGTTATCTGTTCTAACAAATTGCATGCATACATGGTCTTTGCATCTATCATGAACTTTATTATTACTTTATTCTAAAAATTATATTTTTCTAGGTAGGAAGAATGTACTTTTTTCAAAGCACTGTCTCCCTTTTAAGAGTTGCATCTATGCTGTAATCTATATGGTTAAAACGGTTAATAGAGAAGACTAGTCTTAAAGTAGGTGTGCATGTATTATAGAAGTGCAGTTGAATTGAGGGCTTGTCTTCTATAGATGACTGATCCAAGTTTAAAGCTTGACCTCTCTGATGTTATTGTTAAATGAATGAGTCTTCAAGTAAAAGAAGTTATTATTTTGTTTTAGGCAATTTGACTGTTGTATTTAAGCAAAACAAGGTGGCTAGAGCTCTACACTTTAGTGTGCTAATAAGAATAAATTAGAGACTCTTTTATCGTTCACTTTCACTTGTATATTTAGTTATAAGCAATACTCATCTTGTAATTGATTTTAACTCAGAAATAATAGTAATAAGTAATAACCTGTCTACTTCTAGAAATGAAAGTTCCAAGCAGAAATTTTGCATAGGGGTTACATGCCAGTTTCAATAATTTGTAGACTGATGATTTTCTTTTTTATGCTGAATTACTTATTTGGTCTCTGTAGTTTCACTCCTAATACAATAAATCCTTACAGTTCAAATTCAAACAATATATTATGTAAAATGGTCCCTATTCTATTCCTATAATTTATTTCTAAACAGGGAACAAATTCAATGAGTAGGGACCATTTTGCATTGTTTGAAAACTGTAACAACTAAATTGAATGTTGAGTGAAAGGGTAAGAGCGAATCACCAATTTAACATTATCTTTGGAAGATATAAAATCAATTTTGAAATAATTCATTCCATTGATATTGATCAAATCCGATATTAATAAACTATTTTTTTTAACTATATTCTATTCACTAGGTAAATCCAATTATTATTATATACAAACAGCATCTTAGGTATGTTTTACTCACTAAAGGAGCAATGTTAGAGATATTTGTAAGGTGATAATAGCAGCCAGAGCATATAATTGTCATTGTCATGTATGAGTTTGATTGGACACTTAGTAACCTGAGCCCCGATAGGCCAATAGCTCAATTTGCCTTGATGGTTTTCAAACTTGAAATACTTACTCTACATCCTTATTTTTTTAAGGAGTTTTTGTGAATATCTGGTCATCATTTTTTTCTTGACTGGTTAACTTCAAAATTTTGGTCCCTATACCTGTCACGTTTTCATTTTAGTCCATACATAGATTTTTTTTTTTTAATTTACAAATTGGTCCCTACCATTTGCTAAAGTTAAAACAGTGCTTTTTTTTTTTCCATGTAGGAACCAAAATGAAGTGTAAAATTTTTTGTATAGGGCATAAAACAAAAGACGTCAAGCATAGGGACCAAAACTGACATAAAGTCTGAAAACGGCAGGGACCTATTTGTGAACATTTTTTCATGTAGGGACTAAATTGTAAGGTTTTATCATATAGGGACTAAAATGAAAAATGTTGCCAGGTGGAGGATGAAATTATTAATTTAATTTAACCTTATTTATATTTATTGTGGTTATGTTGGTTCTCTCTCCCTTTCCTTGTTTTATTTGTATAATATAATACTATATAATACTAATAAGATATCCACATGAAGACATGAATCATACATCATAAAAAGCTTTCTGATTTGTATTAAATTCTTGTCAATTTGGTAGAAATTTAAGGTGTTGTAATGTACAGCTTGTCAGTATTGCTCCTTAATTCCTTGTTTTCATCAAAGGAAAATATGACTTTTATATAGCATTTGATTGTAAAGACATGATGTGATGCAATTTTCTTGTTTGAATTGTACTTTATGAGAGTCATGATTGAGCTTTTTGCTTGTAGGTTTTATATATTGTTAGAAATTACTAGCATATTGATTGCTGGTGACAGTGAAGAATATTTGTTAAAAACTTGGTACTTTTTGCTTAATTTTTATTAATTAAGAATTTTAATTCTAATTGCTTCTTATTAAGAAACCTTTTCATGGCCATTCTTTATACAGGTTCTTGACAAGGACCCCCTACTGCGGACATGGATGTTGTGTAGATGTAAGAAGTTACTTGACTTGCTCTCCAATGCGTCACTGAAAATTACGTCAGTACTGCAGGGAATTCTTGGAATGTTTGCTCAAACAGATTTAGAAGACTGTCAAGTAGATAGTGATGAAGATAAATCTGATTCTTCAATTTACACGAATAGGAACTACATGGTTCCTAGGATCTCTGAGGAACATGAAAGTATTGGTGAATCATCTGGAAAAGGCAGCAGTTTGAGAGTTCATGTGGGTTCTTCTAATGATGGTTTTACTGATAAGGTTTCTGATAAATATGTGATGGCTCTTAGCTCTGCAGTTTCTCTTGACAATGTTCCTGCATTAAAAGTGGGTTCGCATTATGATAATGGAGTCTCAAAGCCCATGAGCATTGTGGTGGGGGAGGAAGCGAATATGCCCAATGTTAGATGTTCCACACCTAGGGACTCAGTAAGCCATCAAATATTCTCACCTGCAGTTAGAACACCAGTAGACTTTAGGAGTAATTCATTTGAAGGTAGAAATGATTTCCTGAATGTAGAGAAAAATCAAGTCTTAAATATGAATTTCAATTCACCTCCGCTGAGATCCTCCAGTGGATCTGTTAGTAATTCTTTGGCATCTCCTAATCATTTTATGTCACCAACAGCTTCAACAAAAAGTCAAATTGTCTGGTGCTGTGATGGGGATCCTGCAGCCATGGATATTGTCTCTGCTTCTAAGCAGCTATGGATAGGTTATGTAGGTCCTGATGTGCCCGAAAGTCATATTAGGTTTCACTTAGAAAGATTTGGTCCTATTGAACAATTTATTTTCTTCCCAGTAAAAGGATTTGCCTTGGTTGAGTACAGAAGGATCATTGACGCGATAAAAACTCGACACTGTTTACCTGGATGTATTCCTTGCCGTGTAAAATTCATGGATATAGGACTTGGAACTAGGGGTGCAATGAATGGTGTTGCAGTTGGCTCTAGTTCTCATATTTATGTTGGAAATATTCCCAGTCAATGGGCCAAGGATGAGATCGTGCATGAATCAAGGAAAGTGATCCACAAGGGTCCTCTCACAGTTATTGATCTTAGCTGTGAGTTTGCGTTTCTTATGGAATTTGAAACTCCTGAAGAAGCTGCCACTGTCATGTTGCATCTGAGACAATTCCGAAGAGAAAGAAGTAACTATAACCAACATTTTGTTCCAGGAACAGTTAATGTTGGAATTGGGCATACTTATATGGATGGTGCAAGGCATGTACCTGCCCCTCCCCCTCCCCATCTTGACCTTAAAGTCAACAACCCTGCTGTATCACCTCATGCTCGAACTCTACCAGGGAGCCCTGCTGATAGCAGTCGAACAAGGATGTCTCACTTGTCCACCTTACTTGCTTCATTGCGCACAAAGTATAATATTAATCAAAACCTAGGTCTCAATGATAATTATATGACTGGAAATAATTGTCCTTCCATGCGTGAGGAAGATATGGTGCCATCCAGCACTCTGTGCATAACTATTCCACGTAGCTCTTTGTTCCTCACAGATGATGAGTTAATGGCCATTTGCAATCTTGCCATCGGAAACTCTGGATCCATTGTGCAGTTGACACAAGCAAACATGCAGATGGGATGTAGTTGGTTTGTTGAATGTAGTAATGTTGATGGTGCAATTTCTGTTTTAAAGAATCTCCGTGGTTGTCCAGGATTGTTCTTCCAGATAGAATTCAGGTATACAAGTTTAATTTTTATAATGTACAGACACGCACAAACACAAATTTATTTGATGATTGAAGTGTGTGGTTCTTTTTTTCCCCCGTCTGGAAGCATATGCCTCAAACTCTAGTGTCTTCTCACTCTCTCCTAAGTCCAAACAAAAGGCACCAAAAAAGATCTGCATGTGAACACGTGGTCACCTTTTTCTGAATTTTTTTAAATGTATTTTCAGTTTGACTTGTTCACGAGATGGTACATAACATATATACACTGAGTAGCAGATTGATGATTTGAAAGTGTCAGTTGACTTTAGTATAAAATATACTAAATATGACATGGTGCTGTTGCTAATTACTAAAAATCTCATTCTTATACAGAGAAAAACAAAAAAAGAAGTAAAAACCTAAAAGTAGCATGTTTAGATTGTCTTACTGTCTTAAATCTATTATATGAATTTTACATGTGAAATTCCATATTGAGTGAAGATAATGATTTATTTCTTGTTACAACTAAATTTATTTAATATTTTAAGAGTTGCCAAATGATAATATTAAAAAGTATTGATTGAACATGAATACTTTTCTCATTGATATAAAATTTGGTGAAATGATCCATTCTGTTATCTTGAGCCCTTACCTAACAACTTAAGCTTTTAGAAGAGGTGAAAGGCGGCCCTTGACATGATATCACAACCGTTGTGATTAAGTGGCTAGGGGTTGATCCTTGCTGCCTTATGTTCTTCTAAATAAAAACGAGGGTAGAGCATGTGTATGCATGTTGTACACATCAAGCCCAAAGGACTTGTCTGGGAAATGGTGTCTTGGAGATATAAAAATTAATCTTGAGCCTTTGCCTAACAGTATAAGCTAATTGGTGAGTTGGTCCTTGACACGCACAACTTACCATTCAGCAGTAAATTATCTAATATATGCATTCTAAAAATGTTATTATGGACAATCTCAAATGGGTGCGTGGGAGCACATGATGGCACAGGATGCTACTTGGTGCATGTCAAGCCAAAAATTGCTGAGGCAAGTGCATGTGCAGCCTGTGAAATTTCATTTCCTCATAGGTCAGGGCTCGGTACACAACGGTGGTGTTAATTTTCCTGAAAAAATGCCAAAAGTAGGAAAAGTGGTGTTGGCAGATGCAGTCCAAGACCAACCAAATATCCCAAAAAAACTATTCCTATTTCAAGCTAAAATAAGATAATCCAAAATAGAATAAAATCCCTAAACAAAAAATGACAAAAAAAAAAAATCCCAAATAAAAAATTCCTAATTATGAAATTTAAAACCTTAAATAACAGAAACTATTAACTTAATCTACATCAGTTCTTCAATGATGTAAGTTAATTTTATTTTACACCATTGTTTATTGATCTTGAATTCTTTAATGTGTGGCGGCTGAGGATTGTTATTTCTTCCAAGTCCAACAGCTTTTAGATTGTTTCATAGTAAATCCTCAGAATAATTTACTAACTTACATGATTATTGTTCTCCCTTTATACAGCAGCAAACCTGGAAATCAGAATGCTGTACCATTTGCAGTTAAACCAGAGAACAATTCTATGGAGCTTGTATCCCCCAGAATAAATTCTGAAAATCATACTAGTGGAATACAGGGTGCACCTCTGCCTCAGTCAAACTGGCACTTTCCTGGTTCTAGGGAGATGTCAGAGGTTGGAGCAAGGAAACCTGATGCTTATGATAATTTGTCACAGGATCCTCATCAAGGAGGTAGTGTTCTATGAATTCTTCTTTGTTTATGCATGGCTGTGAGTACAGCTTTTTCTTGGTTACAGAATTATAAATTGAATAACAAAGTTAGGTGCACATGCTGCTTTCTGGTGAAAAATTGTGTCTGTTTCTGAAATTGAGTCCAATCTATGCCAGGTAATATTCCACATTCGCTCTCTGGAGCACATGGACCTTCCATTCCACCACCGCAACAAATTCAGTCATCTCCTTTTGTTCGCCCTGTTTATGTTCCTCCAAATGGTCCATGGGATTGTCGGGGAATAAATAATCATTTACCTGTAAGCCAATTCAAGACAGGACTAATGCCAAATAATTTTCATGGTAATGCTGTTGTAAGTCCTTTTATTCCTGCTTCAGTAACTCCACTTGCTCAGATACAAGGAACTCCAATGCATCCCTATAACCAGCAGATGCCTCCATCAATTATACCACCACCTTTATCATCCTTGCCACCCCCTCAGCCTGAAATGCCACCTCCACTTCCTCCTTCTCCACCACCTTTACCCCTGGTTCAGCCACCCTTGGTTCCGCCACTTCCTAGTTCTCCTCCTCCCCCTCCTCCTCCTCCACTGCCTGTCCAAGAATCAGTCAATATGGAATGTTCAGGGCAGTCTTTGCAGTATCAATGGCAGGGGAATCTCTGTAAAAGTGGGGTTAACTACTGTACAATTTATGCATGCAAAGCAGATTCAAATATTTGCCGATATTCAAATGCCATACCTGAGCCTGCTGAGTAAGACATCAATTGTTGCTTCCTTATTGGTCAGAATATTGTTTTCTTCAAATGGATACCCATTTAGATTGCTTTTCTGTGGTGCAGGTGGCCCACAAAATTAGACATGACAAAACGCACAGACCTTCGACATGTGAAATCAACATTTGCTGCTACTCCATCTCATAGAGTGAGCTTTCAAATATCCTTTGGCTGCTCCCCCTCTCCAACCATCTCAAACTCATTTTGTCAAGAAATGTCTGTGTAATTTGTTAATTGGTGCTTTTTCTCAGGCTATTACATTAGATAAGCATTCTTTGATTATATTCTTGGGTTTACATGGCTCAAGATACTATAGCATGAACAAACATAGCGAGAATGCTTTGTTCCCCATCTATGCTCCTATGTAATTTCTGATTTGCTTGTCAATCCTCTTTCCTTTGTTACATATCTGGTTGTCTGTCTACAGTCTGACTGGATAGGAGCTTGTTGCGTAGTATAATTAGTTACCATAATTATTTATTTCCATAATTAGGACAGATTTGATTAGACTTGATCTGTACAACTTTTATTCTCTTGTAATTGCTTAATGAGGTTAGATGTAGTCTATATATATGATTTGTAATCACCCTATGTAAATTACTGAATTAGAAATAAAATTCAGCCACCTTTTTCAAGTTGGTATCAAAGCTCTGGGGAGGCACCATCAAGCCAATAATAAAAGTCAAGAAACATAAGAGAGGGAGAGTGGGGAAGGGATTCAGAGAGGATGAAGTAAAAAACAAGATGGAATTAATAGTAGAAAAACAGAACACTATGAAGGTATGAATGAACTCATGAGATCAGAATTTGTGAGCTGTGAAGTACACAACACAGCAAAAAACAGAAACAGAGACTTGCATGAATCAGACCTGTGACAAATGAGGGAGCAATGAGTTTTGTTGGAACCAAACCAACAAGGAACATACATGAGTTGTCGGAGGGCGAATGGTGATCAGTGAGTTGCTAGAAGATGCTGGGTTTGGCTGGAAAATATATAGCAGATGGTCAAACAAATGGACTTGTCGGAAAACCACTGGGTTGCATAAAAATACCCCCCAAGCAAGTGTACTACTGAAAGTTGGGAGTTTTTTTTTGCCTAGTAGTTCAACTTTCATTTGAGACTTTAAGGGACAACAGAAAGAGTAGCAAAGTGGTTTTTATACCCTGGATCGATGTAGCAGTGATACAGTAATAGCAGCCCAAATGACTATCTTTTCACTCTTCTCTAGCCATGAAATGTAATAGTTGTCTGCTATGTTGCATGGGTATGGAAACAAGTATTGAGTACAATATGATGATACTTAAATTTAAATATGACAATTTTTTTAAAAATCAAGATACAAATACGACATTATATATTAAGTAAAATATAATTAGATTTGTATATTGCTTATAGTTTATGAATTTGTTTTTATTTCTTTATTTTTCTTAGTATAGTTGATATTTATATTGATTTGCCATCATGATATTATTGCTGGATTTTTACCTCTTGCAAAATTTGTTGAAAAGGCATAATCCTAGTCAAATTAAAATAAAAATGTTATATGCATGTTATGGCAATGATTCATTCATTATTTGAAGAAAAACATACATAAGAGGTTTGTACACAAGAAGGCAACATAGTTATGATATTGAGACAGTTGGATTATATGCATATCAGTATCCAATATTATTTAATGTATTTGAGGTTGTTGCCCTTTCATTCCCTGAATATGACTTTATGGTATTGATTTCTGATGCAGAGGGAAGTGTGCCGTTTGATCCCATCATCCACTAGTGACCACAGAAGGGTATGTTTTCTTATCCTAATTTATTTCTGATTTCAAGATGGTGTTGTCTCTCTCAGAACTGTTCACCAAATCTTGTGGTGGATTTAGTTTACCTGTTTATGTTGTTAATGAGATTTCCAGGAGCAACTAAATTATCTGATAAGTTATAGTATATTATGTTTAGATTCCTTTGACAAATGTTTGCGTAAGTTTTTGATGAAGACTACTCATAGGGACCAACTTTTAACCCCTTGCTTAGATGTACATAATATAATCTTAATTTGGTATTAAATAGAATCTATCACCTCTCCTGGTGCTCTATTTGTTTTTTTAAACTCCTCTTAACATTAGTAATCATTCTGATGTTGCCTATTATGTAAATTTGCACGTGTATTTCTGAGTGAGAATTGGAATTTGTGTTTTGTCCTGTAACACAGTCGCATTCCTCTTGTTGACCCTGTCTGTCAACCAGTTTCAGGATTTCATATCATACTTAAAGCAGAGGGATTGTGCTGGAGTTATTAAAATCCCAGCTTCAAAATCCATATGGGCAAGGCTGCTATTCATTCTCCCCTACTCTCTTGAAACTTGCTCCTTGCTTTCTATTGCACCTGATCCGTCAGATTGCCTCATTGCTTTGGTTCTTCCCAAAGAAACAAACTTTGAGTGGATATGATAGGTGTCCTTTATCAAAGGTAAAATCATAGAGCTAAGTCAGTAGTGGAGCTGAAGCATATTTTGTATGCCCAACGCGAATATATGTAAATTTTTATGCTATTTGCTTGAGTTGTAAAGTTTCTTTCTCGGGAGTAGCAGAACGGGAAATTGGGGTTTGCCTATTACTGGGTGTATATCTGTTGTTTGTTGTTGTAGATCTAATGATGCTAATGTGAAATTTTTTGTTGTTGATGTAGATCCAAGATTTTTTTTTTCTCCATTTTAGTCTACAATCTGCCGAACTCTTTCTTAGGTAGAATAAACTCTCAAATTAATCTTCACAATTGTTTAGGTAGATATTTTAATTCTTGAAATTTTAAAATTCTACGTAAGTTCTAAATTTTGTAAATTGTCATTCACTTTATATTTTTTTAATGCAAAACGACAGTAGAAAAGACTAAAATAAATGGCTTTTTGTAAAGTTTAGATATCTTGTACAATTTCATGGACTAATTTAAAGATTTTTGCTCTGAGAAGTCATTTTTACAAGTTTAAAGAAATTTTCTCATTTGTTTGATGTTTGTGTATAAACTAGAAGCAATTTAAAGATACATTTGCTCCTTCATTTAAACCATTTCACCAAGGATGTAACAAAACTTAAGATAGCCCCTAACACATTAATGATATAGCAAAGCACTTATTTTAAATGAGCATGAGAATTGGCTAAATTTATTTACCGATACTCAGAATAGTGACTACATTTGCGGTCTCTAAAAGCTGAGGACAAGTTAGATCTTATCCTTCATATGTCATTTACAAGGCTGCAATAAAACGGGGTGCGGGTACTTTCTATCATTTTTTTTTATGCTGGGCTTTTACTCTTGATGCTTTTACAATGGTTAATGCAAAACTCTAGCTCTTCAATAATTTTTTCTTTGCTTTTGATTCTTTAATTTTTTTAATTGCCATAATTAAGTTTTTTGTTAGTGTTTCTCTACTAAAAATGTTGATAATGTAAATTGATTAAATCTTTCTTGATTTTTAAACTTATAATTTACCAATCAGAATAATATATTATACTTTAAAAATATCAAAATTTCTCTGTTTAAAAAATATCAAATTTTCTTTGTTTGAAATTTTAACCCCATGTCGTGACTGCAAATTTTTAAGTTCTTACCAAATATTTACATTCTTGAATGTTCAAATAATTTCTCATCTCAAATTCATTCTAAATCCTTAATTATTTGAATAAAAATGACAATTTGAGGGCTTTAAAATAAAAAATGACAATAAAGTATATCAATATATATATGGCTCATCCTTTGGACAATCATTGGTGTGCTGTCTAACGCATACTTAAATATCTTAAAGGCACTGCGCACTATGGCCTTTTCATACAATCTGAGAACTGCTATTCTCACCTTATTTTTGGCTAAGTTCACCCCTTGTTTTGTCTGATCTTTATTTTTTTTACAACAATACCTTTGACGAAAACACTTTTTTGTTGTGTTAAGGGAGTGTGGCCTCAATATACAATGGTAATATGATTCTACTGTGTATTGCGCACAACAAAAATTTGTTTCCATTGTGTTTGAGGCTACACCCTTTTAACACAATGAAAACATATTTCTATTATGTATCGTAAAACAATATACAACAAAATGTGTTTCCGTTGTGTTGATTTTTTTTTTGAAAAAATTAACACAACGGAAACATGTTTTCATTGTGTAATTAATTTGAAATGTAAGTTTTTTTTTTTTTTAAATTTACCTTTTAATATCAAATCAATTATACAAATTAATTTTTTTAATTAAAATTAAATTAATTACAATACAATTTTTCCTTTTTAATAATAATCAAAATAATTATTATACAAATTACTTTTTTTAATTGAAATTGAATTAATTATGACATAAGTTATCCTTTTTAATAGTAATTGAATTACTTATGATACAATTTTAGAAAAGGTACGATACAAGTTTACAATTTTTAATAATAATCAAATTAATTATGATAAAATTACTCTTTTTAATAGTAATCGAATTAATTATGATGCAATTTATGATACTATTAAAAAGAGTGATTTGCATCATAATTAATGTGATTATTATTAAAAATGCTAAATTGTAACGTAATTAATTTAATTTCAATTAAAAAGAGTAATTTTTATCATAATTGATTTGATATTAAAAGGTAACTTATATTGCAAATTAATTATACAACGAAAATATATTTTTGTTATGTTAATTTTTTTTGAAAAAATTAACCCAATGAAAACATGTTTCCGTTGTGTTAATTTTTTTCAACAAAATTAACATAACAAAAATATATTTTCGTTGATAAAGTAGGGGGTGGGGGTGAGAAGAAGAGATAGCAAAAAAAGAGTAGGGACAAAATAGACTTTTTACTCTTTTTTTGACAAAGTAAGGGGTGAAATTAACAAAAAAAAGAGAGGTGGGAATAGCAGGGCTCCATTGTAAATTAGATTGGGCTAGTGACATGATGATTGTGAATCCATTTTGGGTTCTTGTGCTTTCTTTGGATCCAATTTAGTGTCTTGGTCCTTCAAGAAGTAGCCTCTTGTGGCTAGCTCCAACACCAAGGCCGAATACCATAGCATGGCTAACACCACTACAAAAGTCATGTGTATCCAATCTTTACTCACTGAACTCCAAGCTCCCTATTGTACCCATATATTCCTATGTGATAATTTGAGTGTTGTTCTCTTCTCTCACAATTCTATTTTACATTTTCTATTTTACATGCACACACTATTGGTATTATTCATTGACATTGAATCTCAAGTGTACGGATCTTTTTTTGAGTTGATTATCTAGGAATCAAGGTGAGGAAGAGAATAAAAAAACAATAAACGTAGAAGAAGATGAAATTTGCACAAACTTAAGAATACTAATGTAAATGACACACAACATAAATTAAGCAAAAGGATTAAAATGACAAAATTAAAAAGATGAAAAAAGAGAAGAAAATGGAAGAATTCATCACACTCTATGAAGAGTGATAAGCCAAATGAGGAATCACCGTAAAGGTCTAGAGACCTTTGATAAGATTCAAGAGGTTCTAATTAATAACCCAAAAAGAGTCTAAAGCTCTCTTCACACTTACAATGGAACCAATACTTTAAATATTATTCAAGTTGTGAAATGAGAAATATTACATCTATTTTTATAGAGTTTATTTTAAGTTGACTACTACTCACACAAAGAGGCTACTTCATGAAGCGAGGAGGCTAACCCTAATTTAAAGAAACACAAGCAAAGGCCTAAGCAAGCTTAAGGCTCAAATTATAACGCTTAAATTAAGCTCAACAAAAACCTAATTTAAAGTTAAAACTTGTGCCCCTAATCAGTATCAAACTAGTTCATCTATTACAATTCAAATAGTTCCAAAACACTTAAATAAAAGTTAATAAAAATTAAATTGCAATAGTTGGCGCTATGTTCAAGTCTCCTAAGTTGGGTCTTCTTCTACTTGAATCAAATGTACCATCTTAAACACTTCTCCCACATTAGGGTTGAGCTCATAGGAGTTGATCTCATTTTCATGCAAGATCTCCTTGACTCTCCTAACTCTTGCCCTACCTATCAGGCCTCCTAGCTCAACTTAGTTTTTCCTTCTCCTTTTGAAAGCCTTCCTTAATCTTCATCGACTAAGCACGTGGATTTGAATGTTCATTTTGTTCGTGAGAAGGTTGCATCTAAGGCTCTTCAGGTGCAGCATATTGCAAGTGCTGATCAACTTGCTATGCTCCATGTAAACCTCTGTCGTCTACTTTCTTTGCTGACATTTGAGCCAAGATCAAAATGCTTCCTTCAGCAACTACCTTGAGCTTGCAGGGCGGCTATCAGTGTAAATGATTACTTGTAGTGAGGTTAACCATAAATTAGTGTAGTATATAAGTCAAGCTTGTACAATTTGATTAATAACAATTCATTCAATCAGTTTATTCATTTTCTGTTTTCCGTTCCTTTCTCAGCTGTGAGTTCTAATACCATATTATTCAGCTAGAATCTAATTAAAAGGTAATAATAATAATAATAATAATAAAATGTTGCTATGGTGATTACACGAAACAAGCTTCGAAAATTAGAAGGTGCAGCCGCAACAGAGGTAGAAAAAGAGAGCATGAAGACCAACAAAATAGTCTCAAGCGCGGACATGATCTTAAAAATCACATAGTCCATGAAGGAAAGTGGCCAATAAAGCCTCTTCCACTTGAATGCACACCTCAAAAGCTTCATCGTCCTCCATGATTCCTTTCTCAGCCACTTGAAAAACCATCTCTTCATGCCCCCCATGTTCTGCACCCTCTCTCTATAATAATCAATGTGAGTCTTCTCCCTCTCTATTTTTCTGTGTTTTTCTTGGTGCCTCACATAGAAATGAGTTCAGTTAGTTATATTGAGGAGGAAAGAAAAGTCAGTAATTAAAGGCTTGAAGAATCAGTATCTTCTTACCATGCGGTTGATTGTAGGCCAATATAGCATTCCTATTCAATGGACTATCAGCAAAAGATGCCTTGCAAACTAAAAACCACAGATTACGTTGAAATTGAGAGATTTGCAGTGTTACGAAGTGACTAATGATCTATTCAGTAATGTTAGAAACACATTCTTTAATATATTCTTCATTGTTAGACTAAAATTTATTAAAAATCACAAAATTGTGTGGATCTCTCTCCTTATTTAATGAACCTCACTTATAATTTTGTAATTTTTAATAAATTTTAATAAGAGAGAGTTTGTTAGAATGAGTGAGTTAGAGAACGTGTCACGCTTTTTACTTGAAAAGACTGGATCAGGTTAACTGATATGCTCAGCTAGCATTTCATGTATGGAATCTACCGAAAGCTTTGTATGCAACTTTAACTCTCTGTTTAGTTATTTATTCCATTCAAATTGCATTAGTCTGAAGATGCCGGTTGATTATCTAATACAACATACAATTTTTTCGTAATAAAGAATATTGACTATTTCGATATTCTTTTAATTTTCTTTTATATTCCTTTTCATATTTCTTATTGTTAAAAAATTGTGAGCCTTGTTAAATTAATATATTAATTCATTCTTTGCTAATGGAGCTCATATAAAATTTTGTGTATGGAATTGGTATATTTCATATATGGAATCTACCAAAAGCTCAAACATACAACGTTAGTTATTCCATTTATATTGCAAAAAATCTAGGGATGCCTTTAGTACGAGCGGTTGATTACCTAGTACAACACAAATTTTTTCAGGAGTAAGGTATGCTTTTTTATTTTTTAATTTTTTTAAGAATCTGTTTTCTGTTTTTAAAAACAGAAAAATAAAAAAATTGGTTAATAAAAACAAATTCTTAAAATTATTATTTCCTTTTAGTTTTTAAAATTAAAAAACTAAAACATATTTTTTTTAGTTCCCCACAGACATCTTCCTTTGGAGACAATTCTACTCGAAGTACTGTCTGACATTAAATGTGAACACATTTTTTAACAGGGATTCAAACCTTGATTTAGTACATTGTGGAAGGCTAACTTTTTTCTACGAGACTCAACCCTCATTGGTAAACTAAAACATCTTTAAGTTGTTTTGCTTTCATATTTTCAGTTTTTTATTACTCGTCTTTTCTTACACTTTTACATCTTTTTTTCCTTACTACTATTCTCTAAAACTTGGTTTTTAAAAGAAAAAAAAAAAAACCAATACATACACTAACAATATAAAAGTCTTTTATATTATCATCCAATCACAAATTGTTATTTATGAAAAGTTTGTTACTTTTATATTAATAATGTATGTCTATTAAACTCTTTTAAAAATTATTAATAATTTTTAAAAACTAAAATAAAAACATAATCAACCGCAACCGACTCTTTTGATTTTTTTTTCATTATCTTTTTATACTCCTTTTGATATTTTTAATTTAAAAAAAAAAAACTTGTTTTTATTTCACTCTTTGACGACAGAGCTTATGTAAACTTGTTTAAGAAAGGTCGCATTTGCTATGCTACCTTTGTAAATGCTACCTTTTTTTAAGAAAAGTTGGGGATAGTGAAGAGGAAGTTTTAGAGGATTCATCTTTCATCTGTTTATGAATATTAAGATTTGGGGATTCAACCATAATAGATCTAACATCAGCCTAAGAAGGTTATACTATGTTATATTTTTAGGGTGCATTTGGTAGAGAAAAAAAATTTCATATCCGAAAATCATGATTTTCTAGGAATCATGAATCTCGGGAATCATGATTTATAAGAATGACTAAAATTTGTTTAGTTAGTCATAAATATTCTTGGAAATATTTATATATGTTTCTTGAAAATCAAAGATTTTCACATTTAGTTTTAATAGATTTTTTCAAAAATTTTAATTATTTATCACACTAAACGAGTAAATAAGGATAACATGATTTTTTTTCAACATTAAATTTTTTTTCTCAACTTGGGAAAGTTAAATTCCCACCTCTCTCATGAGAACAATTTTGTGAGAAACATAGGTAAAAAAAAATTATCGGGAAACAATGTTTGTTGGGAATGTTATTTTTTAAATAATAAACCAAACATGAGAAACAAACATTATCAATTTCAAATTCTTGAAAATTTAAAAACTTTCTTTATAACAAATGCCCCCATAGTGTTTGTTTATTTTAGAATAAATTACACTTTCCTTTTTTGAGAGATGTGAATATAACACTGCCCTCTCTCTTATGTTAAAAAATACACTCCATTCCCTTGACAAATTTGAGTATGTGACACTTTATCCCATTTTTAAATTTTTCGTTAAAGTTTCATTAGCTTTCGTTAAAAAAAACATTATTACCAAAAAATTCCTTTACACTTCCACCCCTCAAAGATATGAATATTACATTGTTCTCCCTCCTCGTGTTAAATATATACTTTTCTTAATAAATGCAAATATATTAAATATAATATATAGTAAGCAAAAGTATTTAAATGTAACATATTTATTGAATTTAATAAATGTAATGCTAATATATGTATAGTAATCGTATAATTTATTAAATGAATTTATTTATATTAAAAATATATTATTAAATAAAATGTAATTATTAAAAAATTTAACACACGCACACATATTAAAATATACATTAGATTTTAATATTGTTTAAAAGATTAATTTATAAAGCATATTTTAAAATAGAAAAATTCAAATTTATATTAATATATATAAAAAATTTATCTCATAATTTCTATTCTTAATTATTATTTTAAGAGACTTTTTTATTTATTTTAAATTTAACTATATATTTAAAATAATCTTTATTGAGAGTGAATGATAACTTAGTAAATTAAAAATATTTTAGTACATATTTTAATTAAAAATACACTTTAAAATCTGTTAAATATTCTTTAACGATGTTAAGTTAAATAGACTAATTATATATTTTAAAATAAGAAAGAATGGGCAGTGTAATACTCGCATATCTAAAAGAAGAAAAGTGTAAATTATTCTTTATTTTAACATAAGAAGGGAGGGTAGTGCAATACTTGCATTTTTGGGGGGATGGGAGTGTAATTTATTTTAATGGTGTTAAGTTAAATAGATTAAATTGTATATTTCAACATAAAAGGGAAGGGCAGTGTAATATTGCATCTCTCAGGAGAGGGGAATGTAATTTATTCTTTATTTTAAAGTTAAACAAAGATAAAATTAATTTTGAATTGTTAAATGTAATTAAAATAGATATTTAAATTCATTTTAGCTAAATTTTAATTTTGGAAAACTATAAAAGATATATTATGTGAATTTGAAATTGATTTATGCTTCTTCTTTTTTCTTTTAAGAAAAGAGAAGTGTGGTAGAGAGGTAGTAAAAATAAAATTAATTTTGAATTATTAAATATAGTAAAATGTGTATTTAAATTAAATTTAGATAAATTTAAAGTATAGGTGGAATTGAAATATTTTTTTTAAAGAAAAGTGGGGTGTGGTGGAAAGGGTGAGAAGAGGTTGATTGACCAATGTAGGTCACTTTTACAAAGTATTTATAAATATAATATGAAAGTGGGGCGGTCAACGATAAAAAACACTAGTCAAACTGTAGTATTCAATGTCACATTAGATTTTTTTATATATATAAAATGTCATGTGTCGTCCACATGTTGTCTACGTGGAATACTCTAATAGCACTAGTGTTTTCCATGATGTAGGTATCAGACTAGATTCAAACTACGAGAGCCAAAGGCGCAAGCGCAAGTGTAAGCATTTTGCATAGATGCTAGTCTGATAGTTCTAAAAAGAAAAAGTGTTTTCCATAAACATTAAAATACTATGCCATATCCATGTTTAAAAAGAAAAGGGATCCATGTTTAAACACAATTACAAAATAACTTTAGTATCTTTGAACCCATATCCAGTAAATATATAAATCTATACTCAAATTTATTTTTTGTATTTTAGTTAAATAAAAATGTAATATCTTTTTAATATTTTTTGTAAATTAATAAAATAAAAATATTTTTTAATATAAAAATAATAAAATAGAATATATAATAAAAAGTATAATATTTATTTAATAAAATATACAAAAAACTTTTAAATTATAGCTGCGAATATAACAAATTATTTAATGATTAAATTTTATTTATTATAAATAATTTTAATAAAGATTTATTAGGTCTAAGTTCAATTATTTAAATATGCACACTCAAGAAACAGTAACATTTGCCATAGACTGTAACCCGCTTCTACTAATAGCGTTTTTCAAGCTTGTCCCATCAATCTCAACGTGCAGGTGTAGTAGACTAAAACATGCCATCCTTAATGGCCACGTGGCGCTGCATAGAATGTAAAATGCTAGTGGTAAAAACATTTTCCCAGTACACGTGTCAATTACTGAGTACACATATTGTCTACATGGGATACCCAATGACAATAGGATCATTTGAAAATGTTACTGCTATTGAGATATTTTACGTGAACAACACATAGATAACATGTGGCATTGTATTTTAAAAAAATATATTGACATGGCACTAAACATTTCCGTTTGACTAACTTTTTTTATTGTTAACCATCTCACTTTGATATTATGTTTCCAAACATTAGCCAATCAGCCGGAGAAGAGTGACCTACATTTCTCTCTTTATTACACAAGTATCATTTCTATTTAAGGTTTAAGGTTTTAATAACGATGCATTCATCTCTGCATCTCAAAGAGTTCATGATTGTTTTCAAAATGATTGTATACATTGGCAGATCTTTAAGGGGCGGAGGGGGGCCATGGGCCCCCAAACTCTTTACAGTTTATATATATATATATTAATTTATATTTTAATTGCTTTCAGTTAAAAAAAATTATAATATTTTAAAATTATATATTAAAAATTATCTATATTTTAATTGTTTTTAATAAAATTTATTGTAATATTTTAAAAAAATTTAAGTTGTTTATTTATTAATTGTTAGTGATTTTAAGTTATTGAATACACATAAAACAACACTTTAATTGAAAGTAATCTTTAATATTTATTATTATTATTATAGATAATTTTATGTTAATATTACAATTTGTTGAAAAATCCATTGAAATTTTTATGTTTTCTGTATATTCTTGTATAAATTTTATTTTGTATAAATAACTTAATATATCTTGTAGATTTTTTACACAAAATAATTTATAGATAAATTTTTTAATTTTTATTCAAACAAGGGTATAAAAGTCGTAAAACAAATTAGAAGAGTGTTAATAAAGTAGAAAAAAGATATTTTAATATCATAAAAAAAACTAAATTGAGAAAATAATTAATATTTGAATAATATCATTAAGAGTTTAATAGTCATGCATTGACAGTGTAAAGTAGTTTTACACTGTCATCCAATCACAAACCATCATTTATTGTAAGTTTGTTGACTTTTATAATAAATGCTTTAAAAATCATATTAATGATGATTTGTGATTGGATGACAGTGTAAAACTATTTTACACTGACAGTGTATGACCATTAAACTCTATCATTAAATGTTTAAAATCATCCATAAAAGATGAAATTATCAAAATTAATTTATTTAATTTATATATTATAATTTTAATTATTTTGGCTCTTCCAAAATCTTTTTATCAAGCTTTGCCACTGACTGTATAAACTATAAACCATTGAAAGCCGTATGTCATTTTCCGACGTGGGACTTGTAAAATAATAAAATATCATTATGCTATTTTAAACGGGCTTGATGTCTAAAGAATGCTAAATCAATGTGGAGTTGAAGAACTGAGAAGTAATTCTTCGACCAGTGTATTCCCCATTGTTTGAAGAATAAGTTCCATTACATTATTTCCTATAATGTGTCAGAATTTTCGATGAAAAAGCATTGGGAGTCGTCCATCAGGTTCAAGAGAAGAGCCTTCAATAGGTGCATTTGCTTCAAAGCTACAGAGATCTCTTCACGCACAAATGGTTTGCTTAGCACCTCAACTTGTTCTACAGAAATTCTATTCTTTGCTACTTGATAGGTAGATGAAATATTAGAGGGTGAGTGTTGATGACTTTTGAACACTTCGGCAAGCACATCAAATCAACACAAATAATATAATAAAAGTAAGAGTATAGTTCTCTGGAATTGTACCACTTCATACATGCTATTGTAACTAGTTAGACTAAATATATCCATGGGAGTTGTAAAATGTAAAAATAGTAAGTTAAAAGAACTAAAGTAATATTTTTTTATGTTTTTTAAAAGAATTGAGAACACAAACCACTAATACTAGAAAAAGGGAAAATTAGTAACGGATTGACTTCACTCAATTTTTATTTTTTTTTGGTTCTCTAACAAGACTTCACTCAAACATCTTGCCTTCGTTAATAGTCAAATTCATTAAACTAATTAAAGTTCGATTTCTTGACTCATTATGCCTTTGTCCTAACTTAAGATTTTAATTTATTGATTTTCCTAAAGTAAAAAAATCATTATAGTTCAAAAATGCATCACACCACATGCGCATCATCATCTATTCCTGGACTAACAATATTCACGGTGAGAGACTCTATTTCCAATCCAACTATCAATTTTCCAATTGTATAATTGAATCTAAAATCATCTATAAGTGGGCAAATCATGGAAGTATTAAGCAAAGAAGCAATCACTTAACATTCATAAATTACAAAGAGCTCCAAAAAGAAATCCATCAAACCCGAAGCCCAATAGTTTAATTACACATAATGACAAAAGGAAAAGGTCAAGAAAAACCTTATGAGATTCTGTAAATGAAGACTCATGAATGACTTTAATTAGAGCTATCAAAATAGGTCCAGTCCGATAGACCGGCTTGCTTAGCCTACAAAAAGAGCTGGGCTGGACTAAAAAAAATAACCTAAAAAAAATCGGGTTTTTTTGGCCCCACCTGATGGGCTAATTGGGCCTAGGCCAGGCTAGCCCGGTTTTATCTCTCTCTCTCTCTCTCTATATATATATATATGGCAGCAATATATATATATACATGTCACGCTGCATCACTCTCGGGCAGCAGTACATATATATATATGTCACGCTGTTGATGCAATGATATATATATATATATATATAAAATATTAATATACTTAAAAAACATTAAAAAAGAAAGAGTCACACATATTTGTAAAAAAAGAAGAAGTTAATATGAGTCTTTATTTTGTAAATAAAATTCAATTAAAGATATATTTTTAATGAAATTATTGAATAATTAAGTCAATTATATATAAATAAAAATGCTCGTTTATGTTAGAAAGTATACAGAATTTAATTTTAAATATTTAATATGATTTAAATAATTTAATTTTATATGATTTTTGACAAAAAAAATAATAATAATTAAAATAGATAACAACGTTAATAGTTCCGAAAAAAATTTAGGCCAAATTGGTCCAGTGACCCGTATAGGACTGGACTAGGCTCAAAAAATAGAGGTCTGAACACAACCGGGCCGGGCCGCCCATTTTAACAACTCTAACTTTAATATGTCTTTGGGTGAGTGTTGATAAAATTAGTCTTGTAAAATTGATTTTAAAGTTATGTGATTTATATTTAGATGTTTTTATTTTAAAAATAAGTTAATAATAAAACTTAGTATAATTTTTTTGATTCAACCCAAAAATTATCTAATGTTGTTTCAACTCAAAATTAATTTTAGACATTTGAACTATCAACGTGGAGTCAAACATTTGTTGCTTCAACTATTAACTTAGAATCAAACATTTGAACATCTACCTAAAATCACATTAGTTGATTTTTCTATGTGATTTTAGATAAGTCCACATGAAACCAATTGCTTCTCCTCCACAAGACTCAAACTCGTATGCCTCCAAGACCCAAGAGACAAATGTATCTAAAACTTCCCCAAATGTGCTTTTACTTAATTCCAGCTTGTCCAAATAACTATATTCAACTTTGGGTGTTAGAACATTCAATAGGCAGACTTGGGGGGCTCAAGCTCAAAAAAGAGGTTAGCCAATGTAGTAACTCTTAACTTCGAATGTGTTAACTTGCACCAATGCAATTACTTTCAAAGTTCAGTGTTAAAACATTTGTTGGGTGGCACTAATGTTTAATTCTTTAACTCCTCAATCATGCTCTCCTTTCGCATTTCTAAACTCCTATTCCAAAGATGGTTTCTCTCCATTCCCCACCTTTATTTTCCTACAAAACAAAAACCGGAAATATAATGCACAATTTGAACACAAATCACATAGCACTAAACACCAAACATGAAACTAATGAAAAGAAAATAAATTTGCATGAGAAAAGTTAACTTTCCAGTTAGATTAGAGAGTTTGTAAAATATTCATTGAATTCCAAAGTTATCAGTGAGCATGAAGAAAAAAGAAAAAAGAAAAAAAGGTTCAGAAAAATACTTCAAAATATTCATGCATGCTCACCACGAGAAGAAATCAGGATCGACTGACTCTGTTTAAATTGTGTATTGTTCCTGCTCCTGTTCTTCCTTACCTGCGTCTGATAAGCCGTGTTTAGTTTTCTGGGTGATAGCAGTGTGCTACAGTTGTGTAATCCAAATTTTTTGGAATAAAATCCAATTTACAAGCTTTGTCTCTGATATCTAGTCTTTCATGAGCTTGGTATAGGTTAAATTTTATCAAAACCAAGACTAAAATTGTTAGTTTTTATTTTACTTTTTCCAAATCCAGGACTACACAGTTGAACTATAGTTCAGATACTATAAGGATAGATTGCCCATTGATAACCAATAACAATTCAGATGTTATTTTTAAAAAAAGAAAAAAGAAAAAAAGTGGGGGTGTGGTGGAGAGGTGAGGAGAAGAATGAATCGCAAATCATCATTCGGAGGATGATGGAGGCAACCACTACCTGCAAACCTCTCCGTGGATCTATCATGGATGTCAACACGTGTAAGGCATCGATGTTTCTTTGTTAACCACACGGGGGAAACATCGGGTAAAGACCCCCATTGTTTGTAAAGTGAGGTTTAGGGTTTCAAGAACCACAGATTGCCATCCATCCCCACACCCCAAGAGTTAACAATTGTCTTCTAAATGATCATATAAACCATAGAAAACAGTAGGTCATTTTCCGATGTGGGACTTGTAAAATTTCATTAGGCAAAAAGGGTTTCGTGAAAAACCGGTTTCAAAGCCAAGAGACTCAAATCAGAAACTCTCCATGATAATCTGACTGCAATGAAAAACCAGTAGGTCATTTGAACTGTCAGCCTTGTATCCATGATAATCTGACTGCAATGATATCCCATTTTCCAGGAATTGTCAGCACAATGAATGAACGTTGCAAAGAGTTTGTTAGCACAATTCAATGTGATATTCCATAATAAGGTTAGAACTTAAGTTTATTTGAATCACTACTTTAGTTCATTTTTGTTGTCACAAGTATATATTATTCAACAAACTGTTCGACGTTTTATGCTCTACAAAATGTGAAATAATGGACATCTTTTTAACATAGTCAATCCTTTCTCATTTATTGGTCTGTGTACTGTTTTGTTTAAATATTTGTTGCGGAATAACTGAATGAAAGTGGACTTTTATTTAAATATTTGTGACTCGTAGAATAAATAAGGAAGCTGACCGCAAATTTTATTTGCTTCATGTTGGAGGAATAGTGGGTTCTTATTTAGTTATGCTGTACCGAAGAGTTTCTCTTCTTTCTAGTTAGTTAATTAAACTTATATTTCAATAAAAAATTTGATGTGCCAGAAGAAAATGTAGGACAATCTCACTGCCCCATACGTCCCCCCAGTGGCAGATTCAGGACCTAGGTCAGTGAGAGTAATCTATTTTTAAAAATAAAATTTAATAATAATTATTATCATACATATGAAAATAAAGACATAAATGTTGAAATCATAAAATTTAATATATCTAATCAAATAAATTACATATCTTATAATTGTCTTTTATATGATTTCATATTTAAAATCGTTGAATGATCAGCTCATTATCAATATTATTGAACACATCTCTCAATATAAGTCACTAGACAATCATTTATCTATACATTTTTCATTCAATTATGCAACCTATTTTTCACAATTTTCCCTAGCAAAAAAGACTCTTTCTACTGTTGTTGTGGCAACGGACAAAATCATTGCTAAGTATATTATTAATTAAAAATTAAATTTAAATAATTATTATTCAAATATTTTTCTTATAATTTTAAAAATCTTATATATTTATAATTTTAAGAAAATTAACTACATAAAAAAAATTATATAACACAATAATATTATTTGGTGACTAGTATGCTCTTATATTCTATATCTTATCTTATCCTATTTCATTCTTATTCTGCTCTCATATTTTATATCTCATTTTATCTTATCTTGATTACCAAACGGGCCATTAAATTAGATATTTAAATAAAAAATAATAAAAATATTAGATGAATGAAAATTTTGGAAGATTTGAGTAGTGTGCATGAGGTTAGTGACACCATTATACACAAAAAAAAAAATAAAAATTGAGACTATGGGTTCAAATAAATAAAATTAGAGACAGCAAAATATAAACATTTAAGATATGTACATGTAATTTTTTCAAAGTGAGGGGGTGCATTTGCGCCCCCCTCATTACTATATAAGTCCGTCCATGCGTCCCCCAAGATGAAAGAATGGAAAGGGAAGAGGAATTGTGGAAGAGACAGTATTTTACTTTGCGGTTTTGGTCAGCAACAGATCTAAGTTCTGTTGGGCGATGGTTGTGTTAAGACTTAACAAAAACTTGTGTGTGTAAAATATGCGTAATTTACTATTTCAGTATTATTTTTTACTCCAATATTTTCATGATTTGATTTTATAATTACTTCTTCGTTCTTTTTTTCTTGGAGTAGCACAGGTTAGCATCTGTAGTCTGTGTCGTGAATCTCGGGATCATTCTTACTCACCTTGCTTTCGAGTTTTAAATGTGTTGTTGACTTATTGTGTTTTCAATGGTTCTCTTTCTCTCCATTCATAAATTATCTGACTAATTATTTATCAAAAAAAAATCTGACTAATTAAAATGAATTAATGAATAACTATCGTTTAGAAAATCATTTATAATTGACTAAAATCATGGTAGAAAGTTGATCAGCACAATTATTATACAAAAAAAAAAAAAAAATACTCTCCCTGTATCGTATTATAGAGGTCATAAAATGGTCAAACTAACCCACCAAAATATAGGATTTCGGTTCTAAATTTTGGGTCCGAATTAAATGTAGGTCTTTTAACCTAATTTGATAAAACTTGTGTCATAATTGGGCTTGGACCGAGTTAGCCCAATTAGGTTTGGGTTACTTGTTTCTCTTTAAATTTTGTTGAGAGGAAATGGGTGTAAGAGAAGTTTTTAGGAGACTAAAAATAGTTACTGATATATTGTTTCAAACTTTTATTTGTTTGACACAAGCTTTAATATTTGATTTTGACGAAGACTACTTATAAAGTTATATTACATGATTCCAAATTTTATTTTATTTTTTGAGTTATATATATTTAAGATGTTAGGAGACTTTTGAAACTTTATATTGTTTGACATAAGCTACTTACAAAGTTACAACATATGTATTATATTTTGTACTTTTTGAGATATATATATATTTACAATGGTATAAGGCCTTTGCAATGTTTAGAAACTCATGCGTAAATAATCAAATATATAATTACTCTTACTGTAATTTTTATAAAATGATAAATGAGATTACCTTATAAAAGTGTATTTTGTATTAAAAATAATTATTATGATTGTTATAATATCACATATTAATCTTTTTTTCTAAATGTAATAATATAATAAAATAATTATCTATAATTTATTTATTACACTGTCAATAAAGATAATTATCACAGTATATTTTAATTTTGAATTTTGAAGAACAATAAAAAATAACCAAAGAAAGAAAGAAACAAATGATGGGCCGACCCAAAAAGCCTGCAACCTACATAAGGTCAAGCTTAGGCATCAAATTAAAAAATTGAATAAAATTCAGGCCATTTTGGCCCAATCCTCGGGCAAATAGCCTGTTTTGTCACCTCTATCGAATTATATCCCATTTTAAGTCTTTTAGTTTATCTCAAAATATATATGACTTTAGAAAATTAAGAAAATATTAATTATTTTTTCAAGTTATAACCAAATTTACCAGTATCTCATTAAAATATTTAAATAGATTCACAATCAAATTCGAACTTGGTTAAATTAATCAATAGGCTCCTGAACTATTTAGAAAATTTTAATTAAGTTCCCAAACTAAAAAAATTTGTAATTGAGTTTTGATCTTGTAAAATTTTTGTAATTGAGTCCCTATGGTCTTTAAAATCGCCATAAATTATCATTTTCTAGCAATTTCAAGCCACCACAAACTAACATAAAGGACTCAATTACAAAAGTTTTACAAGATCAAAGACTCAGTTACAATTTTTTTTAGTTCAGGGACCTAATTAAAAATTCTCAAATAGTTCAGGGACCTAGTGATTAATTTAACCTTCTAACTTTAACAAGGATATTTTTTTTGTCAATAATTAATAATTCTCTTACAAATTATGCATTACCTTAAAAAACAAATAATATAAGAGTTTAATTTTTATGTATTATTAGTCTAAATATTTTTACATTGTCAACTTATTCGAATTATCTTGAATATGACTTTTAAAATAATTATTATAAAAGTCAACTTACCATACATGACAAATTATAATTAAATGAAAATATTAAAAAAAATCACTATCAATACATTCTATTTAAATTCATAATATAAATGTGGAGTGAATATGATGGATTTTTTTTAATTTTGTACTCCTTTTATTTCTTTTATGTGTCCATTTTGAAAAATAATACACACATGAAGAAATGTAATTAATATCCTTAATAATATTAAAATTATATTTAATTACCTAATATGACCTCTACTATTATTTATCTTTCATTTATGCTAAATATGTAAAATATTTAAGAATTAGATAGAGATAAAAACATAATTAAAAATAATAATAAAATGAAATACTTATCATTTTAGTGAAAAAAATTAATTACTTATCACTTTATAATATTAAGAAAATTTGTATCGCTTTTTTTTTCCGACTTTATCATCGTTTCTCTACACTTTCTTCTAAGCATTTAATCTTGGTATTCATAAAATTAGGTTATTTTCTTCGTTTTAAATGATAAGTATCAAACCCACTAGGGACGGCCTAGTGAGGGTTTGGGATAGTATGAGGTTATAAGTTATAACTCAATGTAATCATTGTATACCAAAAATGATAAGTATAAAAAATATATAATTTTAAAAAAGAATAATTTATTCCATTGATTATTTTTTTTCTAAATTTTCAAAAAAATATTAATTTTCTTAATTCATTTGTATAGTTCTAAAGTAACAAATATCTTAGAATGAAGAGAATAAACATTTTTAAAATCACTATTATCTACGACATAATATCTATACCAAATCGTCTTATCTCTATGCAAATAAATAAGGATTTAATTTATATTCACTTTTAGTGTAAATTTTCTGACACTAACATCAAGTTATATATATACATCATTAAAGAAGTTAATTATCATGATCACTACCAACTATAACTTAGCGATGTATCAATACAATATTACATGATAGTATAAAAATTTATAGGGTAAACTATGTCATTCTAAAATTTCTCAAATTCAGTTTTAGTCTTTCAACAAAAATTTGTCCTATTTTTGTCTCTCCAATTTAAAAATACATCACTTTTAGTTCTCAAAGTGTATTTTGTGACAGTTTATAACTATCATTAAATGTTAATTATAACCACTTTAAGAATCAAAAGTGATGTATTTTCAAATTAGATAGACGAAAATAGAATAATTTTTTTTAAAGGACTAAAATCAAATTTGAAAAATTTTAGAGTGACCAAAAACATAGTTTACCCAAATTTATATTATATTAGTGAACTATCAAATTTCAACTCAATATAGAAGGTTTGTTCTGTTATAAATATTTATAATAACACCGTATAATTGCTTTCTTATAAATAAAGCATTGAAAGAATAATTGTAGAAAATATTTTAAAACAATGTATATATGTGTGATGTGATGTGTAGTGCCTTTATCGATTAATATTAGTAACTATTAAGTTGAATTTACTCTGGGAATCTTAACACAAAATAAGGATTGTACAACAAAAAGTTAAGTATTAGTAACTTTTAAGGATTTAATTTTATTTGATCAAAGGGCAAAGGCTCAAATTTCTTTAAAGATATATATGGTTAAAAAAGATACGCTAATACATTAAAAAAATTATTATAGTAAAATTTGATAAAAAGCTATGCTCTTAAAATATTACAATGTCTATTTCATATATATTGATGTTTTATTCTTTTATTCTTTTTTTTTTCAAAATTATTGATGTTTTATAAAGTCAATGTCTCATTAATTTTTTTCCACTTATACCTTTATTTGACAATTATATAATAATAATTTATTACAAATAATGGAATATTAAATAAAGATATTTTAATCTAAACACAACAATATTTTGCATTCATTAAATGTTTCTTAATATTGTACATTAATCTTATCTTAAACTAGACGCCAAAAGAAAATCTTATCTTAAACATTAATAGATATGGAATAAGGATAATTTTCATTCCTATATGATAAGATGAAGATAAGTGCATATGAGTTGTAAATTCCTCCAAACTATTATTGCTATTGAAATTTAGATTTGAAATCATACTTATTAATGCAAGAAATCATACTCAACAAAAGAGAAGATTGATCAGTATAATTCTTATTAACATCCGTGATTTTTTTCATCAATAGTAAAATCTCCTTGGAAAATAAAGTATATGAGTTTGGTACTATTCCATTTTCGTGTTCTATCTTTGAAATACCAGTCAGTCAAGTCAATGGTTTTTATTTTGTTTATCGTGTGTTCAGTTTTGTTGTCACTTTCTGTGGGCAAACGATGCAACTCTTTCACCCTTTCATACTGAAAATAAAAAATTGAGTCAATTAGAATTCCCGCAAGTTGTTTTCCAGCTTTGTTTTCAGATGAAACACCATATCCGACCATTCCATCAGAACCAAACATAACAACATCTCGTAAACTCCGATGAAGAAGAACACAGACATCAAGAGTTATTCTTATTCCCCTGCCACTCCGAGGTCACCTCCAATGGATCCCCGAATTTGGAGCAAATTGCCACCTGAAACCCTCGAGTACATACTCTCCTTCCTTCCTCTCAAGACCTTCTTGAATCTCAGATCCACTTGCAAAGGTTTCTGGTCTCTCATATTCTCTCCCTCCTTCATTTCCAAGCACTCTTCTCTCTCTTCTTCTTCTTCTTCCTCACCCTTCTCTTCCTTTCTCTTACTCTCCCACCCTCAATTCCACCGCCACTTCCCTCTCTATGACTGCACACTTGGCACCTGGCGCAACATCTCTCTTTCACTCTCTGATTCACCCCACTCGTTTCCTTCCTTCACCACTCTTGTCTCCTCTGGTGGCCTCTTTTGCCTAACTGATTCCACATCATGCTCCTTGCTCGTGTGCAACCTTCTAGCCAAGTCTTCTAGAAAGATTCAATACCCAAGTTTCTCTCTTCACTTGGAACATCTTACTTTTGTAACCACCCCAACTGGGTATACCATATTTGTTCTATGTTCTCAGTCTGCTTCAAACTGTGCCTTTGTGTATGATTCAAACGTGCAAACTTGGAAGCGATTTCACGGTTTTGGTCCTGTTCTCGGTGACAATCACCACCAACAAGGTGTTTTCTACAATGGGGGTTTGTATTTTGCGACCCCAGAACCGTTTTCGGTGGTGATCTTTGATTTGGAGAGTGGAAGGTGGGAGAGACCCGTTGGGGAGTTACCGAGTCAGCTCACTTTTGTTCGATTGGTAAGTGATGGGGAGGGTAAATTGTATTTGGTTGGAGGGGTTGGGAACAATGGAATCTCGAGGAGCATCAAGTTGTGGGAATTGGGTGGAGATGGGAATTGGGTGGAAGTACAGAGTTTGCCTGATCTTATGTGCAGAAAGTTTGTGTCGGTGTGTTACCATAATTATGAGCATGTTTATTGTTTTTGGCATGAAGGGATGATCTGCATTTGCTGCTACACGTGGCCAGAGATCTTGTATTACTTGGTTTCTAGGAGGACATGGCATTGGCTTCCCAGGTGCCCCTCTTTGCCTCTGAAATGTAGCTGTGGTTTCAAGTGGTTTTCTTTTGTTCCAAAGCTGTATGCTTCAGTCTGAGAGTTTCTTTTCGTTGTGTTTCTAGCTTTTTGAGTTGCTGTGTGAAGTGCTGGGATTGTATTAGGTGCTGATTAGTTCTGTTTTATACATCTGATTTCTGTTTGTGATAAATTTTGAAATTGAATTTTGTCCTAAATACACTGTAGGCATTGTCTGAGGGATTTGCATCCTGTACTGTTGTTAGTCACAAAAAAGGATTTACAATAATTTTCTGACATTTATTGAGGCGTACTGGTCAGACAGGCTAGAGGCTACTAGAAGTAGAACCAAGAAAAAATTATACCTCCTAGAGTAATACCAACCTGATTGAAAATCCTACCTCATGAATTTGGAACAATTTCCTACCATAATTAGGATTAACAACTCCACCGAAATTTGTGAAAACCATATCTTATCGTCTCTATTTCTTTTGCGTGTGTAATTTGCGCTAACGTAACGTAATGTAACTGCAGTACACCAAAAAAAAATAAAAAGTAAAACGTAACTGCACACATACAATTATAATGATTAATCTTCTCGTTTATTTTAATACATTTTTTGCTGCATAATTAACTTATTATGGAGGTAATCAATCGCCATAAACATTTTGAAATTTATATACCAATTAACTATCTAAACTTTTGCTTTGCAAGTTGCAACTCAATTGTGTTTGGGGAAGAAAGAAAAAAAAAAAAGATCGATCCTTGATGTTAATCAGAATCGTCTATTTGGATAGTGGATACCGACAGGAGCATGGCGACTTACAATCTACAAAATCACGATAACTTAAATTGAATGACCTGTTGACTGAGTATGTTTTTTACATTATTTTCTTTGTGGGGAAGAGTAAAATACAACAACTAAAACCAATCAACTACGTCATATTCTATCATTCTTTGTTGTGGAAAATTCATCTTTTACTTCTAGAACATCTGAACTCTATAAATGGATTGAAGGCTATCCACGAGCTTATAATTAAAACTCTTCTTTTTTGTACTTCCCTTAAATTTCTCATTCGTTGGATTACTTTAGTTTTCGTGACTCAATTACGGGTATCTAGACAGCGGGCTCACCGGGCCGAATATAAACTCGCCCAATACATATGGCATATAGTTTTAACTACCTCATTATTGACTCAGTTTGGTCGTACGTGGATTACAGATTGATTGGATTGGCCCATTATATGTACTTCTATACAATTAAAAAAAAAGTTATTTTTAAATGATTTATTAGCTTTAGACATTTAAACTAATTTATATTAAAAGATATTATTAACATGAATCAACTTGAATTTTAAAAGATAATGTTAACATGTATCTTTGACTTTTATATTTTAAGAAAATTAAAATTATAACTTATTAACATATTCTTAAAAAATAAGTTGATATATGTTAAGAATCTCTTATATGATAATATTTAAAATTAATTATCATTTAAATTTTAAAATAAACTAACAGCTTATTTTAATAAAAGTTAAGTTTAAAAAAGAGATAAACAAGTTGATTTTCATATTTTTGAGCTTGAGGAGTTGTTCAAAGACGGTACTGTAGTCAGCGGACTACCCAACGTCGAAATTTTCGTTTAAA
Source organism: Spatholobus suberectus (assembly GCA_004329165.1). Lineage (NCBI taxonomy): Eukaryota > Viridiplantae > Streptophyta > Magnoliopsida > Fabales > Fabaceae > Spatholobus > Spatholobus suberectus. Next base: position 6,725,044 of record CM014733.1, read on the forward strand.
TTTTGTTAGTGTAACCAGCACATTTTATCTAGTAAATACAATGTCAGACTTTACAAATTTTCACACTCCTAGTCAAAGTTGTTTTTCAAAAAGTATACATCTTATCGTTTAATTTTATTATTGGTTATTTTATACATAGTTTTTATTTTATTCTACTGATCTATTTTTCTTGTCCTTTTTTTTTATTTTTGCAAATTGTACTATATCTGTTCTAACCATTGAAACGATTCAAAATATTAACAAAGCTCATACGACATACTAGCTGAATATCATAAATTCACAACTGATACAAATAATTTTGCCCCGGAGGGGTGGGGGCGCACGGGGAGAAGTGGCTAGGACTAATTTGATAAGTTATAAAAAGATTTAGGACTAGAATAAAAAAGAAAATGAAACTGAAGGTTAAAGTGAAATTCTTATAATGAAATTTTTTTAATCAAAATTTTAACTACTATATTTGAATAATATGAAGAATTGTAATTTTCCATATAGATTAATGAATGAGAATTGTAATAAAATTGAGTTTTAACCAGTTACATGATCATGGAAGTTTGCCAACCACTGGAGCCGAGCCCTCTAAGCCTCGACTGCCTTAAGATATCCACTTTCAAGCACAGAAATTATGGTTATGGAGCACGGTGACTTTTTAGCTTAATTCTTATGCCCGCCTTAACAGGAATCCTTTGCCAAAAGATATTCTTTAGTTATTTTACATAATTCTCCTAACTGAAATTATAATCAATAAGGACTATAAGATTCCCAATAAAAGACTACGACTGATCATTTCCGCAAAATACTAGGACGCATTAAGGACAGTCAGTATATAACTTGCGCGCTCACTTACAATGCTACAAATGTGCAATTGGGTAAATAGCTTAATTAACCGCTTATTGAACAAGTACATATATGATAAGTACTTATATATATATAATTGATGAAGAAACGAAATTAAATTGTTTTCATAAGCTATTCTGTAGAACTTATTGAAATAAGCTCTAGAACAGCTTATGGACAATTCATAAGTCCTCCTAAACACTTATAAAGTGTTTGTCATAAGAGAAGTCCAAATAATCTAAATAAACTCTTCCGAACGCACTCTTATTCTTAGACATCAGTACTCAGTAGTATAATTCCGAATATATAACAAGTGATTGTGAATGTGAGCCATACCTGAGAATGTCTCCCAAATACCGTTAAGCACCCAATATCCGAAGCAGATGACAAGGTATTATCAATAGCCTAATGTCGTCGCAATTTATTTAGGGCAATATGCTCACACAACTTCAGTCTGCGCAAACAGCTTCAAGAAGTTTGCTAAATGTTTATAATCGTACCTGGACTACAACTAACAGAGTGGATTTCCCACCTAAACAGTCCAGCGGGTCAGGGCTAAAGGATGTGAGCTTTATGTTGATGGGAGATAACGATGCAGCTTGCACACTTGATTTGTTGTAAATTCAAAGTACTGGCTATTACATTTTCTCTTCAAAAGAATTTAAACATATTCTCTGCTCCTGGGATGTCTGATATCATTGGTCTTACATATACAGTTAAGTCATAAGTGTGTATGAACTATGTAACATACGGAAATGTCAACATGCTCAAGACAAAATTCATAAAGTTCAGATAATAATCAGAAGTTCAGGATAAATAATTGCTTAAATTTTTTCGAACAACTAGTTTTGAATCAGATGCCATCAAAAATTTAGAGTCACCCCTAGTGACAATGCCTTTCTAACCTCAAGCTGCCCAATCAATCATTTGAAAATAATAAGAAAAAAAAAAAAACATCAACAATCTATATCAATTTCCTCAACTTTCTTCCTTTCATTCAACTTAATTGAAGGAGGGTATGACAATATAACTTAATATATTACCCCTATGTATAAATCCATTAAGGCTTGAGCAAGAGTGAGAAACCAAACTTGGGACTCTTGTCCAAATCCTTTGTTTCAAAGGCACCTGAGATTGTCAAGAATGACTTACGTGTAACCTCATGCTGCAATAAGGCCCCAAGGTTGCCATGGTTGTTCAGCTTTGCCTTCACAACTGTCTGAGGATCAACCACATATGAACATCCAACTGTCAATGTGTTCTCATTTGTAGAGAACCTTCTGCTAATCTCTCCCACAACAGGTCCCCCATTCAATCTATCTAGCTGGTGCAAATATGACACCTTCATGGAGTCTCCCTTATCACCTCTGCAAAAATGGAAAGTATGCTATTATATACCAAAACATAAATTTGCCAACACTGACATTGCATGCTGATTTATGCCCTCAAATTGTAGGGTGTATATCTCAACACAACCAACACAAGTAACAGTTATTCAATAACTCTTCGAGAGTTGATAATGTCTTAAAACATCTTCATGAAAAAGAGAAATCTTAGTAACACACTCCTTCTAACATACTTTTTATTATTGACTGAAATTTGTTAGAAATTACAAAATTGTGTAAGTCTCACTCCTAAATGAGTCTCTATTCATGATTTTGTAATTTTCAATAAATTTTAACCAATAATAGAGAATGTGTTAGAAGGAATGTATAAGAAAGTGTGTCACTAGCACTCTCCCATGAAAAAAAAAAAAAAAATCTAAAAATTGTTATAGAAAGAACATCCCAGTTTCATTCCAAAAACAAATAACCATTCCATCCATAAACACTCGCCTTTGCAAAGATGCATTCCATGTACTAATTTAACATCTGATAGTTAAAAACAGCTCAACTACTTACAAAATTACTGAAGCATTGGAACTTGGCATTTTCAAGCACAGACCAGCATTGTATTTCGTAAACTTGCCAACACTTGTAGAGTAGCTGGTTTCTGCTCCAAAGGCAATGCTGGGAGTGCCCATCGTTGCAGAAAAATCAACAGCAGGGGAGCGGTTTAAACCAACACCAATAGTAAAAGCCACATGATCATGAAGATACTGAACCTCAAACTACACAAAAAAACATGTAATTATCATAACTCTAAAATGACAAATTTCAGTCCAATCTTATATCCCAAGACAATCTCAGTACCTTGCCAGAACTGTAATCAGGTAGACGTATAGAAGCAACGGTTTTTGCGGACGGCACAACATCAGAGACAGTGAATGTTGTCAATACCTAAAGAACAAAATATGATTACTAAGCGAAGCAGAAAACATTACATTTTTTACTTTATGAAATTGAAGATATATAGAGAGAGAGAGATGTAAATACATTTGATTCAGTATCAACTTTGACATTGACAGCTTTGTTGTTATATTTAAATTCCGCAGCCACAGCACCAGAGGAAAGACCTCTACTCTTCACCAATGTTGAGTTCAGGTCCTGAATTTGTGACAGGTAACCACTCACAATTACTACTTTCTCTCAAACAAGATGCAAAAGAACTAAGGCCTTATAGGCATAAACTTATCCACAAGTACTTATAAGAAAAGAAAATAAAATGAATTGAGTTTTTCTATTAAACTGAAATCAACTTATACATTTAATTTTTATAAAAGCTATCTCATTTAACTTTTTCAAAAATCAAAATACAAAAATTGATTTTAGCTTGTAAGAGAAGCTCAATTTATTTTACCTTCTTATTTCTTCTTATTTTCTTCTCAGGAACGTGCTTAGGCATAAATTTATTCAAACATGACCTAACACAGTTATCTTTTCTGTTGAGTTGCAAATGAATGACGTAATTAAAATAATCCGAAAATAAATTCGGAACGAAATAAATACAGCGAATAATAAGAGAGAGAGAGAGAAATAGCGGATCGGGAAGTGAAGTGACAAGGGGAGAGAAGAAAGTGAACGCACGAGACCGGAGTTGGTGGAAGAGGAGATGGTGAATCTTTGATCGGAGTTGTAATCCTTCGTAAGGATGTCTGCAAAAGCGGAATCGGAATTTAGCTAGTTACGAAAGCATATAAGAAGCGAAAAAAGTGAGAATGCGAGAGAGTTACTTACCTCTGCCTCTCTTGCCGATCTCAGAGAAGAGACCGGGTCCTTTGCCTGACATTTTCGCTTCTGCACAGAAACACCACCAACAACCAAGGGTTTATGTAAACCCTTTTCCATGTACCTAAATATAAAGCTAAACAAAAATGGAAAAATTATACGATACCCCATAGAGTGCTCTCGTTGAGAGTCGAACTCAAGACCTCCCGCTTACTAAACGGGTGCTCTAACCAACTGAGCTACGAGAGCTTGTTGGTGTGTTCTGCTTGTTATCTTTTAATATACGTATACTATGTATCCGCCTCAATACTCAAACTTAAGAGTGTGTTTGTTTCACAAATTAAAGGTTAATTCCCAATAATATAAATATGAGAATGTAATATATCTATGTTTATTACAAGTTTTAAAAAGTCATTTTCGGGTATTGTTGATTCTTAAGAAAGTTGTAACTCCTCTTTTTATTATGTTTTTCTACATTTCTATTTCTATGAGGAGAGGTGGGAAAGTGATATTCTTATAGGAATATTAGTAGTTATTTTTTAACACATTTGTAACTTCTATTTTCATTTATTTTTTATTTAAATTATTTTGAACTTTCAAAAATATTCCTAAGAATATTAAAATGTAACCAAACACGTTTTTAAATGTACTCAAGAATAACCTTCCCAGTTATAACATTTATGGGAATGTGATACCTAGAAAAATAATATGATACCTCAATCTTTTTGGTTCATTTTAGTTTGAAAAAGTCTTTTTACTTGTTCAAAAACAAATCGTGGAAAAGAAAACCATCGTTGAAAGTTTAAAAGGGTGTTGATAGTTTATGGTTGATTCAAAGGTTAAGCATGCCAAGAAGTGAAAGGAGGTTTAGACTGTAAAGTTTGACGGAAGGTTTAATAATGGGGTTTTGCCCCCAAAATAAATTTGTTTGGAACTTTGGATGTTGTTTCTTGTAATTAAGTTTGTTCTTAAAAATAAGTTTTGACTAAAGTGTGGGAAAATGTAAGTTGTATTGAGATAAAAAATTTATATTAATATCTTATTAAACATTTTTTTGAGGAAATTTTTTTCAAACATACTACTGTACAAACTCAACTGTAACTAAAATTAATTTTGTAAAATTCAAATTTTTTACAAGACAAAACTTAAATACAGTACTTTAGATACTGTTAGTATTGTTGTCCAATTAAAAGTGGAGTTTCACTTCAATAATTTATATTATAAAGATATATATTAAAGAATTTTGCACATTACAAAGGTGAAATTTAATTTCTGATTAGAGAACAGTACCAATAGTACTTGTTACGAGGTTCGGGTATCTCAATGGGTACTACGAGTGAGCCCCGCACTCATGATCTTCTTGTCAGCGTCAGCCTTAAGTTCAGTTGGGGGTTTTTGCCCTTCCCAGAATCGAGCCCGCGTACTTAAGGATGGTACGCGGGCTTGATCCTGGGAAGGACAAAAAACCCCAACTGAACTTAAGGCTGACGCTAGCAAGAAGATCATGAGTACGAGGCCCACTCGCGGTACCCACCGAGGTACCCGAACCCCATAATAGTACTTAAAGTATTATATTTAATTTTTTTCTTTTTTTAAAATCAAGTCTGCAAATGATTATCTAAATAACACTTTTTTTGTGTGTGTATAATGGTGACAATAAAATTTGAACCTAAAACTTTATATAAACTACTCAAATCACTTACTACTAGGCTAATTCTAGGGAGTTTTTATCTAAATACACACTTTTGCTTAATTTAAAATTAATTTTATTCACTACAAATTTGAAATACAAAACAAGCACTGTAATTTACTGTTCAACTTCATTTTAACCACTAGAAACGTAATTTCAGTGATATTCAAGCAGATTATTGGTTGTGTGCACCCATTGACTAAAGAGTTCGTAAAGCAAAACTCATTAACTAAGTATCATTTGGTTTATAAGTAAAATTAACTTTACATGTTATAACACATACTTTAATTTAAAATCTATTATTGAAATTAATTTAAATACTATATATATTTCAATCACCTCTATTAATTTAAAATTAGTTTTATTAAAATTTAAAATAAAAAGAATTCGTTGATAGCACAACTTAAAGGAAAGGAATGGGTGTGCGGATCTCGCAAATTAGCATGGTGACTGGTATGTGGTCACTCTCTCCAGGGTTTCATGTGACGGATTAATTCCCTGTCTTTATTTCTGTTGCTTTTTTGGCTGATGCCAGCAGCGTAGTGTTTGTTTGGTTTTAGGTTGTATTTTTTTCAATATCGAATATAAATAAAAAAAAATAACTTATGTTAATTAAAAAAGTTAGTTAACATCATTTAATTTTACTAATTTTAATTAAAAAATATTTTTTCTTAAATTACCCTTCATTAAAACTTGATATCAAGTATCAAAAGAAGTCATTAAAAATACAATTTCAATTAAATGAAACGTATCTTGGATATAAGTTCATTAAATAGAAGAAAAAATGGGTTATGCATTGACAGTGTAAGGTCATTTTACACTGTCATCCAATCACAAACTACCATATATGGTAAGTTTGTTGACCTTTATAATAATTATCTTGAAAGTCATAACAACAAGGATTTATGATTGATTGACAGTGTAAAATTTTTTACACTGACAATACATAACCATTAAACTCTAAATAGAATTAGTTGAAATTTGCTTATATTTAAGATCAACATACATAATTTTTTTTTCTTATATTTGAGACCAGAAGGAATAATATCCATAATTACATTAAAATATCAATTAATATAATTTTAAGTAAATGTTCACATGTTTAGTTTTATGTTGGAGAATTGATTTTAGGTCTAGAATTTATTTTAAGTTGAAGAAACTTTAAGTAATTTTTTTTGTTGGATCAAAAATTTTATAATGAGTTTTACTACTAACTTACTTTTAAAATAAAAGCATTCAAACATAAATCACACTACTTTAAAAATCAATTTTAACCAAAATTGAATTTGTAAAATCAATTTTATTCAAAATCAATTTTACTAACTCTTGTCCAAGCACACATGTAGTATTTAATCCCTTCTTTTTAACTCACTAGGATCAGCCTAGTGGTAAGAGAGTTGGAATAGTATGCATAAAGTCATTGGTTCTAAGTTCAATGTTATTATTGTACACACAAAAAAAAAAATCGATCTCTTCTTTTTAGTTTGGGCTTAGCACCATAATTTTATAAAAATTAATTAAAAGTTCAAGTTTTTCATATCTCTCATGATGATGTATGTAATAAATAAATTTAAGTCATCTATAAATTATTATTGATCGAAGGTGGTCCATACATAAATTGGGTTGTATTTTGGTGGATTTCTATTATCATAATGGTGGAGTACAATGAAATACAAATACTTATAAGAACTTTAATGCTAAAGTCAATAAATAATATATACATAATAATATGAGAATCACAACTCACCATGTATTATAAGTTTGTTAACTCTGATAAGAATCACCCTAAAAGTCATACTAAAGTTGATTTTTAATTGGTTGACAGTGTAAAAAATTTTACATTGACAATACATAGTAATTAAACTTTAATAATATTATGAAAGAGTAGAAAAGGATACCTACTTGAAGAAGAGAATTGTAGTATTTATAGATAAGAGTAGTTGACCTTGAGTCAGGAGGCAGTTACCAATTTTGGTGGGTTGGTAGTTGTCAATCGCGCATTTTGACATGAGATGTTGGGAGTAATAAGATGTTTGTTACCTCAATTAAGATCAACAGTCAGGGTTAATCTCACAATCGTCTCATAGTACTTGTATAATAAGGCACAATTAAGGCAATAAGTGGAGTGCATAGAGCCTTTTGAGGATAGACGAATGTTAGCAATACACTCTCTAACACACTTTTAACTATTGGTGAAAATTTATTAAAACCCATAAAATCATGAGAGACTCATTAAATAAGAAGTAAAACCCACAAAAATTTATGATTTCTAATAAATTCTCTCTATATCCTCTCTCTATATAAATTAGAATACTTACTTAAACGAGAGTATTTTTAGCTGCTATTATTCAACGAGAGCGTTTTTAGCTGTCATTTTTCAATGAGAGTGTTTTTAGAGACTTTTTTTAACCTTTTATCTTTTTCAATCTATCATTTTTAATATCTTAAGTTCTAAATTAAATTTTAATATTTTTTAAATGAAATTATGAATAATTAAAAATTAACATTGTATTACAAGAATTGTTTATTATAAATTTAAAATATAATTTATATGTTCAAAAATGTTTATTTATTACGAATATAAATTATAATATAATTTATATATTTAGAATGATTTTATTTATTATAAATTTAAGTTATATAAAATAAATATTTATTTTGTGCAATGCACAAGTTAAAATACCAATATAAATTAGAATTATAATAGTTATATTGAACGAGAATGTTTTTAAATGTTGTTTTTTAACCAGAGCATTTTTAGCTGTCATTATTCAATGAAAGTGTTTTAAGGATTTTTTTAATATTTTATCTCTTTTTGTTTATCATTTTTAATATCTCTAGTTCTAAATTGAATTTCAATATTTTTTTAAAAGAAATCATCAATAATTAAAAATTAGCATTATATTACAATAATTGTTTATTAAAAATTTAAAATATATTTTATACGTTCAAAAATATTTATTTATTATGAATTTTAATTATAATATAATTTATACATTCAAAAGTATTTATTTATTATAAATTTAAGTTATATAAAATAAATATTTATTCTGTGTAATGCACATGTTAAAATATTATTTTTAAGCAATAATAAAAAATGTGTTCAAAACAGTGTACTAGAGAGCAAGGGGTGTTGAAATCCAATTTGATCCAAAAGAAAAACTAATCAAAAGAAGAAAACCGATGCAAAACGATTTTTTTTAAAATTTTGTTGGATAATTTTTTAGTATAATTTGATTGGATTTTCAGTTGGTATCTCCATAATCAATCCAAACCAAATTAAACCGATAGTATTATATTGATGTGTGTTTCACTATACATACGGCTAATACACCCATGCATTTAAGTGTTACAAAAGATTTTTTTTTAACTTTTTGTGAACATTAAATACATGTGTTAACACTTTCTTTGAGATAAAATAGAATGTATTCGTAAATATTTATTTTGCTTTGTTATTGAAGAATGATGCACCTGCAGATATACACGATAGCACTAACACTGGCCACAAAAACATGAAGTTTATTTACAAACTAGAGCCAGGTTATAGCTAATTAGCTATAACATATATATTTATTATGTACATAGACAGGTACTTTCTAATATTTGAATAGCATATTTTGATTTTAAAATGTAGGGTTGTACGGTTATAATTACGAATCAGTGCCTAATATCTAAGATTTGAATATCACATAGCTAATTTTAATTCTCTATCCTTCCCTCGTTGAACAACCGTGCACGGTCATAATTTGACAGACAAATATTAACAAACTTATCTGCATTCATGATTTATCGGATTGAACTTAGGAAATTAAAATATGACATTTTTATTGAAATTAGGAAATTAAAATGTTGGTAAGGATGTGTCGATAAAAATTAAATTATCCAATCCAATTTAAATTGCATTTTATTGGATTAGATTTTTTTTTGAAAAAATAATCCAAACCGAACTAAACTGCATGGTATTGTAGTTTTTGAATCGGATGACTTTTTAGCTCAAAATCGATCCAAATTAATCCGCAAACACCCCTAAAAAGTTTGTTGCTGACATTTTTCTTTGGAAAAATATTACCTCTTAAATGCAATTAGATTATTCTCATAATGTGTGTTTGTGTGAAGTTCAACATGTTCAAAGCTAAGACACAAGGTATCAACGTCAACTGGGAGCAAGTCAAGTCTTAGTATCCCTAATAACCCAACGAATGTGTACTAAGATGGTGTGGTTGCCATGTCAGCCTAAGTGAATGTTAAATCACATAATTTGTAGGTAAGCATGACAAGTAAATTTGAATTCGGGAGTACCTGTTCGATCTCGTCCCAACTTTGACTGAGAAAATCTACTTTAACTGGATTCAAATTTGAGTTTTTCTCAACTTATATAATTGGATTCAAGGATGTAACTCCCTGTCTCCATACCCGCCCCACTATATTTTTTATAATTTTTTTGTTATATATATATATATATAAGAGTTAAAATTTGATTTTTATACTTTCATTTTTATAATTATTAAAAAAATAAATTAATTATTTTAATAGTTAAATAATTTAAATTATAACAAAAATTAAATAACAAACTTATAATTATACATTTAACTAAAAATATAATTTAATTCTTAATTTTTTTATTTTTAAGTTCTTTGTTATATATTATTTTTTTATATATATTTTAAATTGAAATATAATTAATAACTTAATATATAATTTATTTAAAAATATATAAGTAAATTAAAATTGTGAAAAAATGTGGTGAGTTCTCTATGAATTTACTGGAATCCGATAAAACCTAACGAGAATGAGGATGGGTTTAAAAAATATAAACTTGCTTTTTTTTAAACTCAAACTCAAACTCACCCCGTCTTTTGTAAGAATGGGGACAGGGAGAGCAAAACTCGTCCTTGACCTACCTTGTTGGCATACCTATTTGTAGGTTTTAAAAGTCAAAACCCATAAGTCCAAGGCTCCAATATCAAACAATTATAATATCATAATTTAAAATATATAAAAATACTCACAAAACAATTACAATCCCAAGAAACTATTTATATAAATTAAAAAATTAATTAATTAAGTTAACAATTTTTGTCAATGGATAACTATTTAAAGTAAAAAAGAAAAACAATTTCTTAATATGACGTAATTGTGCCGGCACACACAACAATAATTTAATCATATGTCATGACACTCGAAATTAAATGAAAGACTAAATAATGATTTTGACTTGACCAATTAATTATAATTTAAAATAAATTATATTAACAGATGATTAGTTTAGATAGTATATATTTAATTTTGTTTTTAAGTCTTGACTATTTTATAAATTTTTCAGTTTAAAAATGTTTCTGTTTAATTTTGTCATGACATTCTGTACGATGATAAAAAAAAACGCTAAAAGAATTAAATTACTATTTTATAGATGTTTCTGTTTTAAAAAAAAATTATTCACATAAAAAAAATAGATATGGTCCTAAATTATATATAGTCCAATTGAAAATGTTTGCTAACAAAAATGGTGACAAGCTTGTTACAACTAGGTCAAAAAGACTGAGTCAAATTTTATCAAAAACAAAAAAAATACTGAGTCAACCAATTGCCTGAACTATCCATGAACACAATAGTCATGAAGAATGAAACCGAATTTGAAATGGTAAGGGTAGGGACCACTAGAAATTTGGAATGATCGAGCACTAGCCTTTGTCATCTAGTTACTGTAAGTTTAATCCATAATGAACAAGAATTATAAATTATTAATTTTTTAAATTTTTAATTAATAAGTATAATTATTTTAGAACTTAATTTTGATACACTACAAGTATAAATATCAATTATAAATTACCTTAAATATGACTTTTAAAAGAATTATTACAAAAATAATAATATTATCATAAATGACTATATATAATTAGATGGTGGTATAAAAAAATCTTAGACTATTTGTACATTCTAATTAAATTAATTCTTTTAGGAACAATACATTTGTAGGTCCCTAAATTTTTTTGAATTTTTTTAATAGGTTCTTAAACTATAAAAATTTGTAATTGAATTCTTAATCTTTTTCAAATTTTGTGATCAAGTTCCTGAGGTTAATGGTTTGTTTACAAACTGTTAAATTATGCCTAGGGACCTAATTACAAATATTGGAAAAGATAAGGAACCTAGTTAAAAAAAACTCAAAAATTATTTCATATGAAAATTGTGTATTAAAACTTTTTTATATTGAAATGTAAGGAATAATATTTTCTAAAATAATTACATATAGAAAAAAAAAAAAAAAGGAAAGGTAACTCCTTCTAAAAACTAGATTTGTCAAAATTGGCCTGACTCAATAGCTTGATGGGTTAGGCCAAATTGGACTCTTTATTTTGAGGCCCAAAAAGAACAGGATTAATTTGGCCTTGTTCGATGGGCCAAATAGTCAGTCCTAGCTAAACAACCCATTTTGATAACTTTACTAAAAAAAAATTCTGTCCTTGAATGTCAGTTAATTAATTTGCTATATATATGCATTATTGTATAAGGTGATTTAGTGGCTCTTTTAAATTCTAGGACAAAGAGAAATCTTGGAAGCAAATTTATAAGGTGTGCAAATTATAGAGCATGTCTCCCATTGCTAAGTTTTATTTAGGGATAATATATTTGCAGGTTCCTAAACTTTTTGGATATTTTTAAATAGGTCCCTAAACTATAAAATTTGTATTCGAGTCCTTAATCTTTTCTAGTTTTTGTAATTAGGTCCCTGGAGTCAAGAGAAAATAAAGAATATTCTGTTAAAGTTAATGGTTTGTAAAATCTAGGGACTTGATTACAAAAATTGGAAAAGATTAGAGACTTAATTACAAATTTTTATAGTTTAGGGACCTATTTAAAAAAATCTAAAAGTTCAAGAACCTATGAATGTATTATCCCTTTATTTTTTTTCATTTTTAAACTACATCAACATGATATTTTATATCATTTAAAACTTATCAACTAATTTAACAACTAATTTTATAAAAAAAAACTTTTAATTTAATACGTTAATTTAACAGATTTAACTGACAACTTTTAGTTAATTTTTTTTTTATCTTTTGAACTAACTTAGCTTTTGAGCATTTTTGCCAAATATGTAATCTATGCTACCCGCTAATTATACTATATATAATTGTTTGAAACTCTATTGACAAAAATTGCTATTCCTCTGCCAACAACCATGAAATTAATGATCATAAGTCCAAAAGTTTTAATATCAATGGGTTCAACCAGAAAGATAAACCAGAGAAAATATATCAAAAAAATATTTATCCTTTAATGAATGTCATAGGTGACCTTAATGACAAAATGCGGTAGGAAATGGAGAAACCTTAAAGAAAATAGGGATGGTAATTAAGAGGCATTGCTCAAACCTCAAAGATCAGATAATACATAATACCTAGATAACTAAGTAAACACCATAATAAGCATAATATAACAATCATTTCAAATTTGTTGAAAGTGTTTTAAGTACAGATAAGACACCTTTTGGTTGAATTTCGAGACTTGCTTTCCTTTTCATTTTAATTATTGAATGAACACATCCTTTTCTGCAAAAGGGCAAAAAATTATAATATACACATAAATGAAAATAATATTTTTATGTCGACTCGTTGGCTTGTGATTTTCATGTCAGTGGTCTCATTATCACGGAATCTTATTTAATAGCGTATAGATTTTGCAAGTCTTGAGAATGAGAACCAAAGCCTATCGTGGAATAACGTACATATTACAGAACGCTTACCTTCTGACGTGTGCGTGAGGCTAACATCCTTTTTCTTAAAAAATTATTATATTAGAATAAAATTTAAACTTGACCATCAAATTAAATAAATGATATTAAAAGTAAAATAAGAAACACTAGTAATCTAGTACTAAATATTATTTATCTCTTCATTCCTCGGTCAAATCTCTCTAACTGTCAATTAATCGTTTATGACTTGAGTTTAAAAGAAGAAAACAACGACGACGACAAGAAAGATTGGAGTGGTAGAGTAAAAATGGAGCCACGACGCCATGGTGGATGGATTTAGTGGTAGCACAAGCAGGAAAGACTCCCACCACGACCTTAATTTATTTATTTTTCCTCTTCCTTTTGTAGTTTTGTTCAAGGCCACAACGGAAAGAATAATGTTTCTAGTATTTGATCTAACCAACACATTGAACCTTTCAAGGTGTTTTTCACGATTCCATCGAAACTAGTCCCATAGCCTATAAAACGCTTAAATATGAGAAAATAATTAATATTTAAAAAAACTCATTTAAAGATGTTCTAATCTGACCTCTAACCTGTTGACTTTCACCACTCCGCTACCTTATAGCTTAGTTACAAAGGGTGGATTCACAACGTCATCTTTTGTACATTGTGACATCACTTCATGGATACGGCTAAGCCTTGGAAGATTGCCTGACCTAGGCATACTATCAACATGGTTTAGACCGACCTCATATTGTTGACTTCCCTAAGGTCAATGACCAACTTTGACCTCATCATACATCTTGCATGACATGCTCTAAAATCGTCTAATGACTTTTCTTGTCAAACTGCCACTATATAAGGTGATTTCACATCTTAAGTATGGATATGATAATTCATTCTCTCCACCTTTTATGCTCACAGACTTGAGTGTCAAAGTTCTTACAGTCCCACTCCATCATGCTTTGTTGACCAGGAACACCTCAGTCGTAATCTGTGTCCACTTTGGTTCAGAGAACCGAACATTGACACTGTTTATGGAAATCGAACCCACGACCATGTGGTGATTCTAAAAGGTCAATTGTAACTTCAAACAAGAAAAACACTCACTACAAGCAAGAATAATTATAAATATGTACAACATTCTTCCACTAATCCTCCTATTTCCTTTGTATGATAAGTATTAAATGCATTTTATGTTTTCCATACATTAAGTAGGAGGATTTGTAGGAGGGTATAACATTAATCATAAAAGAAAATGCATTATTTTATCAGCCAAACGTCAAACACTAATCATGAAAATGGATCCTAACAATTACTTCAACATCAGTGAAACAATGACCACGAGACCATTGTTACCATAGTCAATACTTTTTTTTTTTTTTGCGACAACCAAAAGAAGATGATGCTTAATAGTGTCAACTAAGTTGACGCTTAAGCTATAGCTAAACCTTTTGTTTTGTTTTTTTTTTTTCAATTAGCATTGACCTAATCGACACTAATTTGTTTATTTTTTTAACAACGTCGACGGTCATTCCAGTCACCTCTCTCTTTCCTCAAACCCACCACAACCTCCTAGAGCAACACAACCCTTGAACTTAAAGCAACCCAAGGTAAAACGTCGGGCCTAAGTCACCATTTCCATCAAACCACCCACCATTACGCTTCGCCCAAGCCACTTGAGACCTTAAACTACCATCCTTCCTAGTCACCATTCTCCAACCAAAGCCAAAAAGAAAAATAGTCAGAAGGAGAAGGAAAAAAGCAAAACCACTATAAAAAAACGGAAAAAAAGAGAGGAAAAGAAAACCTAAAGAGGTGCCACCACATCGGTGGCTTGCCACAGCCGGGCACAAAGATGGCAATGTGGGGTGGGCTTTTCTTCTCCTTTGTTTTTTTTGCTTCCTTATCTTCCCCATTGTTGATGGTGGAAATTTGTTGAGAAATCAAAATTGCTTCGATTCTTAATAGATAACTTCTCACAAATATTCTAACCAACAAATAAATATTTGAAATTGGGACTTAGAATCTAAAATTTAGTGTGGATTCTATTAGAACTAGCAGTTTAACTTTCAACTTGAGAATATTTCCATTAGAATTCCACAATCTTAATACAGGACATCGAATTAATTCCACATAAGTGTCGAAATTGTTAAATATGATGTCAAGTTCATTTGAAATATTCATAATTGTATGATTTTGAGACACCCATAAGATAAATAGAAATGGTTATACACATTGAAATTAATTATGAAAGAGTTATTGAAAGAAGAAAAGGTCATAGACAGATTTGCAATAATAAACATAATGCACTAAAGTAAAAGATGGGTTAGAACATACACATTCTCCTTGAAACCAATAGCCATAAGTGCGGCATGTGTGGTATATAAAGTGTGTGTAAATGTCAGAACCAAAGAAAAATGGCTACATGGTCACTTATTTATAGACATTCTATCTAACGGTAAAACTCTTATGCAGGACATGTGTACAATACATAAATAACTTTAAATGATACATTGACACCTATATAGAACTGTTTTATCTTATTAGTAACTGCTTCTAACTTTACTAAGATCCCCTTTTCACACTACTCTAGTCTGCATAAGATCTTTTGTCAAACACGATTTGAGTATTTCCTCAAACATGATTCAAACCTTTCTTCGAATGATTGGAACATTTAATTGAATTCTTTGAAACTTGTTGAATTGAACTATTTCGAATAGTATTCTTATTACAATCTTCTCGAATAGGGTATTTCGATAAAGTTTGAATCTTGTCAAGAAATACAATAGTTTGGTAACCAAACTTTACCTATGTACCATTCTTTAACAACTTCATTCAATAAAATTTCCAATGACCCCAACAGATGTCCCCTAAAAAAATACTTTGCTTGAAAAATACTTTGCTTGAAATTAGTAAAAAGCAAATGTATTTTTTTATAACTTGATAATTTTCTCTCATGCTTTTACTTTGACAACTAAGCAATTTATCTTTAAGGGTATTAAGGTCTTTTAGTTCTCCCCATTATGATAACGTGCTAAGATTTAACCGTCAGCCTCACCTTGTGCAGCGAAAATTTAACTTCCCAATGCCCCATGATTGATTTATGACAGTATCTCTGGTGATTTGGTATTTTTAAAGATAAATATTTAAATTTTGAAGTGGATATTAATTTCCCACTTTCTTGAAATCTCTAAATAAAGGACTGTAACACTTTTTATTTTTTACCTTTTCACCTTGCATTTCTGCTTCTACTATCTTTTCACCTTCTTCTTCCCTCAAAGAGTTCTTAAGGTTTAGACTTTTCTTTCCACCATTATCAGTAATGGCTTCCCCTTCTCACAAAGCTGCAGCAACCTCTACACACAAATTTTCTGTTCCTATAGCAGTAGAAGGCAAAGAACTACTTCAAGTGGACGGTAAGAAATTCATACCAACGCCATTATATGAAGAAGAAAGCATGAAGATTTGGGCTTCGCAGGTACTCATTTCTTTTCTATAGGTTCTTAGAATCTTGCATATCTTGGACCGTATGATTCTCAACTTTCTCAGGGGAACCTTTCTTTGTTTCTCCCTGCCTCTGAATAAGATAAACCCTTGATTTACAGGGAGACTATAAAAGTGGACTTCATTAAGGAACCAACTAAAGTATTTAGGGCTTCTCCCCCAATTTTTAGAGAGAGTTATATTGAGATTTTTCTAAGCTTTCGAGAATTCACTGAAGATTTAGTGTTGTTTATCAAACAAAATTTGATTGGTCTAGATTGGCTTCGAGTGAGATTTCCTTGCGAAACACTTGGCCAGCAATCAGAAATGATCAAAATCTAGACAACCTTCTTGACTCGGGATGTCATTTTTACCAGCTTCCAATCAAAAGAAATTCGATTCTATGCCTATCAACCACAACTCTTGGCTTAACAATTTGGTCTCTGCCAACTTTTGTCGGTACCTTTATTTAAGAAAAGGCGCGAACCAAATTCTTTAGCTGGCTAAGAAGATCTACTAGGTCCCAATTTGAGTGGAGGGTGGAAGAAAAGATTGCCTTCATTTTTCCCACTTTCATTTGAAAATAGCTTCTTTTGTACTCAACCATTCGATGAATGGTGGCAAAGTTATTATTCTCCTCAAGCAATCTCATCAACGCAATGTTTCAAGAAGATAATCACAACTTTTACCTTTTTGCAGGAACCAAAGTATAATGAAGGTAAATGGGGTCTCAAATCAAAAATTATAAAATTCGAGAAATAAAGTAAATAAAGTAAATCAAAAATAATTAACCCTCTTGGTAAAACTGATTTCGAAAAATATTGCCCTGCTAAATTACCCCCTTGCCTATTGCCCTTTTTGGCATAGTTAAAGATTTGGGGTATCATGTTTAGGTTCAAGAACTTCCTAGTCTTTCTTCCATCTTAAGACAAGAAAGGACTCCCAAAAATGAAAAATCCACATTTGCTAAACATTATCTCGATGATTTTCTTGACTTTCCCCAATGGTTGCACTATGATATAAAAGAGGTTGAATTATTGACGAAAACAGGAATCGGTAAGAAACTCAATTTTTATTATCGAATCATATTCTTTTGATAATTTCTTACATATTTTTGACTCTTGTTTTCATAGCTATCAAACAACCTATTCCATTAAGGATAGAGGAATGGGAAAGTGGAGACAAAAACCCCCAGCCACAAGAAACAAAGAAAAGAAAAGCTCCAAGCGCAACAAAGGCTATTGTCCCAAAAAAGTAAGTTGTTCAATTTCTTTTCTTTTCAATAATTATCTTTCAACTAATACATATTTTGATCTCAGACTTCTTAAAAAATGAGCACTTCCAAATGCATTACAAAAAAGAAATCAAAAAAGGAAGGCGAAGGTGGAACTTTTTCTATGAAAACAATAAGCGTCACAATTCTATATTTTACATTTTAGCTTTTCAATTTCCATTAATTTTAATATCTATCTAAAGGCTTATGATTGACCAGGTCATTGGGGCACTAATAATCAAAGAAAAAACTTTGAAGGAATCCACACTTGCCCCCACAGAAAAACAACTTTTGAAGTGACTGAGCCAACTATGACTTAGGTTTAGGTATATTTATTCTAATGATTTTTACATCAATACTTCTTTTTTAACATGTCTTTTCAATCAATAGATCAACCTAGGAGAAAAAATAATCGAAAGAAACGATGCTCCTAATGAGTCATATGAGGATTTGGCTCTAACTCAGAATCTCCCATCAAGAAAAAGAAAAAATCTATGGTAATTTTCTGAATTAAACATAATGTAAGATTCCCTTTCATCATTGTATTTAACTTAGCTAAATGTTTCAGGTAGTACCAATAAGGATATGCCATACAAGATCTAAATTTAGCCTATGGTCAAACTTCTGAACAAAAATCTTGTGATACTATTAATCGGGACACATCTTGGTTAAATTACTTGCAGGATTTGGATGTGGTGGACGTCTCCTCCTCGTGCGAGCCTCTAGTTAAGCCTATCGAGGCAAGTATGGTAAAAGCAACTTCATTCGATTAATTATCCTATTATTAATTCTTTCCTAATATTTTGTGTTGTCAACATGATGTGAACGAAGAAACAACTCCAAAAGCAAGCTCGACCCTTCAAAAGATGAACCCAATTGAACCAGGTATGCAAGAAATTTGACTTAGCATTTATACATTGCTTTTGTCCTTTGAATCATTTACACTAATCTTTCTTGATTTCTTTTCAGGACAAGGTACATCAAAAGATACTTCTATTCACCTCAAAGCCTCAGATCCTCAAGATAAAGGAACTCAAAGCCAAAGCGAGTCTTCTCCTTTGGAAAAAACAACTAAGCAACATGAAGAGGCACTTCCAATCGAAGAAGAAGTTTCGAGTGAACATGAACATAATGACCCTATGGATTTCGACCAACCTAGTCCCGTCGTTCAAAATGAAGAGTCAGGCGAAGAGCAAAATACCACACATGAAGGCTCGAAAAAGAAAAAGAACAAACACTGGAACCAAGCCTTGCAGCCACTACTAGCAAGTCTTCCAGTTACAAAGTTACAGACGATCCTCCAAAATTGGAGTTGGAAGAACTAGAAGAGGAAAAAGATATTTTTGAAATATTAACTAAGTGGTCGAGTGGCTACTCTGCATCTTCAAAAGCTTCGAAGGCAAGTTAGAATAAATCAGACAATAAAGAAGCCTTCCAACAAGCTTATAATCATTTTTAGAGTTTACCCTATGATGAAAGTTTATCTTTCAATCTGGCAAAGACTAAATACAAAAAGAAATCGAAGAGGCTATCAAGAGGTTGGAATTCTTTGATAATGAATTTTCTGATGATCAAAGGGATGTGATGGACCAATTCTTGGACATTTTCAAAACTGCATACAAAGTCCAAAAGATGATCGACAATGTTTGGAAACTATCGAAATGATTGAAAATGAAACCAAAGAAGACTGATCCTAACTTGAACAAACCAAAACATTAATTGAAATTCTTAGAACAGATTTTGCCAAGCTCGATCTATCCCTACACAATTTGAATATCAAAGAAAAAGACTTGGAGAAACAACTTGAACAAATCCAAAAAACTCTTAGTGAGAATCACAAGAGGCAGAGATAAATAAATGATGCCAAAGAAAACATCAAGAAGAAACCAACTGAAAGAATGGCTTCTACAAAAATGATTGCTCAATCTTTAAAAGCCAACTTTGAGATAGATGTCACTAGAGGAAAAACATGATGAGTTTTCCATCAAGTTACATGACTTATGCAGGCTTCATGAAAGACTGAAAGAAAAACACCCTTAAGGATGTATATTTATTATACATATTTTTTGCATATATGTATTTTGTTTTTATGTCAAAACAACTTTGTACATCATTATTTTAATGAAATGATATTTTAATTTTTGTAATTGTTGGGCTATATTGCTTTAGATATTTTCCATTGATAGACATAATTCGACTACCAAAATTAACTTCTCGAATCGAATAAGCATTATTAGAATATACTTTCTTGACAATATATGGTCTATCCCAACTCGATGACCATTTACTATAAATTATTGATTTCTTAGCAATTGGTAAAATAATTTTCCATACTAAATCTCCAACTTGAAATGTTCTATTCTTTACCTTCTTATTATAAAATCGACCAATCCTTTCTTTTTGTTAAATCGTCTTATCTACAGTAGTTAACCTTTTGTCATCCAAATTATTTATTCATCAAACATTAGATTCCAATAATCTTGAATGGGTAAATCATCCTGCCTTTGAATTCGTATTGATTGTAAATTAATCTCAATAGGTAAAATAGCTTCATGTCCATAGACTAATCGAAAAGGTGTCAGTCCTGTGGCTCCTTTTGGTGAATTTCGATAAGCCTATAAATCTGACTTAAAGTTTCATGCCAACTTCTTGGTTTTCGGCCAACGTGTTTTTTAACTAAATTTATCAAAATTTTATTTACAACTTCAACCTGACCATTTGCTTAGGCATAATAAGGGGTTGAAGTTATTAATTTAATATTTCTAGATTCAGCATATTGAACAACTTTTTGACCAGTAAAACAGTGCCTTAGTCTGTTGTAATGGTTTCTGGAATGCCAAACCGATGTATAATATATTCTTCAATAAAATTAACTATGTCATTTTGATTGACATCTTTCAAAGCGATTGCTTCAACCCATTTAGTGAAATAATCTACTGCAACCAAAACATATTTATGGCCTTTAGATGAAGAAGGATGTATTTGCCTTATTAAATCCATTATCCATCCTCGAAATTGCCAAGGCTTAACAATTAACTATAATTCACTCGCAAGGACTTGTTGAATTGGTCTATGTTTTTGACATTCTTCACAGGATTTAACATAATTTATACAATCTTTCAAAATCGTTGGCCAATAATAACCTTGTTGGAATAAAAGCCATTTCATTTTTACCCCTGCTTGATGGGATCCACAAATACCTTCATGCACTTCTGCCAAAGCAATATATGCTTTGACTTCACCCAAACAACAAAGCTGAGTGTCATCTATTCCTTTCTTATATAATTCATTGCCCAAAATGGCTAACTTAGAGCTCTATACTTAATCTTTCGATCAACAGATGTATTAGGATTCTTCAAATAATCTACTAATGGCTTTCTCCAATCATTAGAAAATAATACATTAATGTTAAATTCTTCAAACACATCTGGTAACTTATTTCATACACTAATTAGTGATTCGAATTTCTGTTTAGTTAACTTGTATCCTAAAGCAATTTGTACCAAGTCATTTACTCACTATTCTCAATTAGAGAAACATGTTCAAATGTAACTTCATTAAACATATTTAATAGTAAAATTGCTCGAGAAATATTCTTGATCAGATTTACACTAATCTATCTATATTCTCGAGTTAATTGTTTGATAACTAGTTGAAAGTCTCCTCAAATTACAACATTCTTAGCTCCCAATATAATTAAAGTTTCCAATCCAACTATTAAAGCTTTATATTCTGCTTCATTATTCGAGCAAGGAGGCTTTATTTCAAACATTAACTTAGTGGGAATATTATCAGGAATAATAATTACAATACCAACTCCTAAACCATTAACATATTTCGAACCATCAAAATATAGTATCCAAGGCTTCATTGCTATATAAAATTCTTCAACTTCAACAAGAGTGTGATCAGCCATAAAATCAACAACTATTTGACCTTTAATTGCTTTCAAAGGAGCAAAAGTTTAAAAAAATTCTGTAAGAGCTAAAGCCCGTTTTCCAACTCAATTCAAGATGGATTTGGACAACATGAACTTTATTATGTTATTTCTAGAGAGTACAAGTACATTGAAAGGTCTAATGTAATATCTTAATTTCGTACAAGAGAAGTATAAACAAAGACACAATTTCTCAATAAGAGCATATCTGATCTCTGCATCATTAACATTCAACTCAAATAATAAATAGCCCTTTCAGTGCCATTTTCACCTTCTTGGACCAACATACTAGCTACTGTTGATTTTGATGCAGAAATATACAGCTTTAACATTCGACGTTTCACTGGTGGAACCATAATTGGTGGGTTAGTAAGGTGTTTTTTGATCTCCTCAAAAGCATCCTAATGCTGCTTTTCCTACCTGAATTCATCTTTATTTTTTAATCTAAGTAATGGAAAGAACACTTTAGTTTTTCTAGATAAATTGGAAATAAATATTCGAAGAAAATTTACTTTACCTAACAATGATTGAAGTTCTTTCTTATTTCGAGGAGGTACTATTTCAAGAACATCTTTTGCTTTGTTCCTGTCTATCTTGATGCCCTTTTGATGGATAATGAAACCTAAAATTCCCCTGCAGACACACCAAAAGCACATTTAATAGGGTTCATCTTTAAACCATGTTTTTGTTGGTATATGCACTTGATATTTAATATTGAGACCCATTATAAAGAGAACCTATAGGGTCGCACACTTAAGACAAGCCCACTAGGAATAAAAACTGGTTAGACCAGAATTATTCTAATGGGTCAATTCATTGGAATTAAGCCCATTATGAGTGACATTCCTTAACCCTAATTACTTCCTATTAATACACGATGTAGGAGGTATGGCCGCACTCGATGAATACAGAGACAAAAATATTAGAGTTAGCCGTCAAACTCCTCTCTGATTACTGCTAGCACAACAACCGAGAGGAACCCTAGTGTGGGCGTGGAGACGCACGCTTGTTCGTGTGCAACCTGTAGAGACGATCGCTCGCTTACATCGTTCAGTGGAAGAGGTAACTCTTATTTTAATTCTACGTTATTTAACCTTGATTCGTGTCATTCATTTGAACAATAAGGGGACAATATTTTAGTTCTGCTGCGTTGTCCCACGTCTTGATCCAACAGTTTTCTCATTCTTTCAAATGACTGTCTCAAATGGTTTAAATGATCATTTTTCGATTCTGACTTAACAACAATATCATCGATATATACTTGCATAAATTTCCCTATTAAGTCATGAAAAATAAGATTCATTGCCTTTTAATATGTTGCGCTAACATTTTTTAACCCAAAAGGCATTATGACCCATTCATAAGGTCCTAAAGATCTTGGGCATCGAAAAGTTGTTTTCAAAATATCTTGCTCTACTATATATATTCGATTATACCCTAAGTATCCATCTAATAAACTTAATATTTCATTTCCTGTAGTTGAATCGACTAACATATCAGCAATAGGCATTGGATTTTCATCTTTAGGAGTTGCTAAATTTAAATCTCGAAAATCTATGCAAACACGCATTTTACCATTCTTTTTTATAATAGGAACGACATTTGAAATCCAATCAATATACCTGGCTGTTCTTATAAATTTGGCCTTCAGTAGCCTTTCGATTTCCCCTTTTATCTTCAAAACCACTTCTGTAGCAAATCTTCTAGAAACTTGTTTAATTGGTCCTTTTCCTTGCTTAATGGGCATCTATGCTCGACCAACTCTCGATTTAAGCCTGGCATTTCAATATAGTCCTACGCAAAATAATTCTTGTACTCATGTAATAGTTCAATAATCTACCTACGCATATTTTGTCCAACAATTTGCTTATATCAATTGGTCTTCGATCCACCTTATCTCCCAATTGATTTCTTCGAAAGGATCTTGTGCTTTCATTTTCTTCATAATTGGGGATATAGGCTTCTTAGAGGAGAATTATCATATATACAGTCTAATTTTCACTGTTCTTGCTTGTCATCTATCACCTACTCTTGCTTTCATCCTTTAACATCATGACTTTTAAAGGACTCTCCTTCCTTGAATACCACACTTCTCTTCCCATCTTCGACAATTTTTACCAATTTACTTTTTCCTTATAGATGGCCCTCAAGGCCATTTCCTCATTATTTCTATCACAAGTGTCTATTTTAACACCTTTTCCTTTTAACTTTTAGCAGCTTCTCCAGCCATCTCACTCAACTCTACTTCGACAAAAGAAGCTCTTGCTTTATTTTCAGCCACGTAGGCCAACATTCAAGCTAAAAAGCTGGAATAAATATCTTGCTTACCCATCATTCAATTATGGCCAAATCATTTTCGGCCGTACGAGTTAACACAAACCCTTCTTCTAGGTTCCACCAAAAGAACTTATCCTTTTCTTTCTGATTCACACAGTATGAATCATCCATCTCACAAGGAGCTGTAATAGCTAGTGTTTTATCCTGCTGATTAGTAAATGAAGCATAAACATCATAAGGACTATGGTCTACTTCGACCATTTCTAGATGGTCCTCTTGTTCCAAAAGAACAATTTCTGATGAATAGTAGAAGACACAACTCTAATGTCGTGAATCCATTCTCTACCCAGAAGTACATTGAAACTTGTCTGAGAAGGCACACAACAAAGATAGTAGGTCGCTTTCAACTTTCAACTATAATGTCCAAAGCCACGATCCCGTCAGAATTTGAAGACTTTTCGCTAAAATCTAAAACCACAATATTATGCAGAATCAAATCTTCTGATGATTTTTCGAACATCTTAAGCATTGTTTTTGGAAATATGTTTATTGTTGCTCCTTCATCCACCAAAACCTTGTTAACCTTCTGTCCTTCAATCATCACTATAAGAATTAAAGGCTTAAGATAAGCCTTCATCTCTTCTGTAGGTGGATCGAATACTGTAGCATTGTATTTTTGAACTATGCACAAAACTTGATTCACCCAAATAACCTTGGATTTTGTTATAGGATCCTCGAAATAATATTCCCTTATGAAGTCCTCCATCGCTTGACACTCTTCGAATTGTTGAGTGAACTTTATAGGCAACATTGAGACAAGTCCACATATGTCCTCTAAAGAATCCTCAAAACTAGACTCGAAACAATCTGTGATAAGATCTTCCTCATTTTCGATATGATTGGGTTGATTTTAGTAGCTTCATACAAGATCCCCCTCATCATCCCACTTGCGACTTGATTCTTGAGGGTAGCCTTCCTAAACCTCTGGTGTCTTCTCCACTGGGTCTTTGTCATATTTCTATTTTCACAAGGGGCCCTGTAGAAATTAGTTTTCTGAATATTTTGAGGATAAGGATAAGATGCTTGAGGCTTCGATCCAGAAGTGCTACCGATTCTAAACATAACATCTCAATTTCGATAGGCCTTCCTTTGGCACTTCCAGATGGATACCCTTATCGAAACCACTTGTTTAGTGGAACTCTCGCATTGGGCACATAAGTTGCATTTCCTCGAAAATACTGACAGGTTTTTTGACTTGATTAACGGACATGTTAATGTTTGTTTTCCTTTTGATTCCCCAACATCAGGCTTATTTAACTGATAATGCTTTCAGACATCAGACATCTCGAAAGCCTTTACGTTGATCTGTCAAACACAGCACTACATCTAGCACACAACATTACTTCATTATTGCTAACTTTCTTACGAAGTAACAAATCTAAAAGTGTATCACCCGATTAAGGTAAAACTTGATCCTTTTCCTTTTCAAATTCATCAAAACCCTTTTCAGATCCTCCTCGGAAACTGGAGATATAATTTCCTTCAGTTCGTCTTCTTTGATTGAAGCATTGACCATAAGAACACGAACGGCTCTACAAAGTTTGTTTTGCACTTGGAAAAGATCTGTATCAATCTGCATTGGTCTTCTTCAAACTTCAATCTTCCTGCATAATTACCTTCTAAATCATTTCCTTGAAATGAATACAATTCTTAGTCCAATGACCAAAAACATTATGATACTTGTAATATCTTTTCCCTTTCCTTGCTCGAAGGAAGGCAACTTATGACCTCAGTCAATATAATCTGTTTATCTTTTAACAAAATATCAATATCTTATTACCTTTTATTACATCAAAACTATATTTTTGATTCGACGTTCTATTTCTATCTTCAGATTTCAACAATTGACAAACATATGGAGGTCCTGATTTCAAGTCTGCTGTATTAACTTCGTTATCTTCATATTTGATATCTGTATCGAAATTAATTTCAGGTCTTTTACTTTATTTCGTTTCCATGAATGCCACTTTGTCTTTTCAAAACATCTTGTCGAACCTCTTGCTTTTATCGTTCTCGAATGTTATGTATTTGATTCTTATAAACTTATCAGCCAATTATGCCATATCCCTTAGTTGTTGATTCACTAGCTTCTTTTGAATTGAAAATTCTAATCCAGCAGCAGCCATTCGAACCAACTCATGCTCAGGTATTTGAGTATAACATCTTGATTTCATTTGTTTGGATCTATTTAAATAGTCATCAATTGATTTAGAATTAAATCTCTTGATATTCAACAAATCTACCAAACTCACTCTAGTTTCTCCTTTAAAGAATTGTTCATGGAAAATTCTTTCCAATTAAACCCAATTAAATATCGAATTAGGAGGCAAAGTGGTAAACCAAGTGAATGCATTCTTAGTTAAAGAACTAGGGAAATATTTCATTCAAAGATATTCATTAGAAACCATATCCCCACATTTTATTTGATATCAAGCGACATGTTCTACAGTTGATTCCCTTAACTTTCCTACAAATTTGGAGAATTTTGAAATTTTAAATCCTCTTGGTAAGTCTGCTTGTAGAACATAATCAGGGAATGCAGAAACAAAATATGGTTGATTATAGTAACCTACTTCAAAACCATGCCTATTAAGTGCTTGTTCGATCAACTGATTTATTTGTTGTGGATTCTATATATTTTGATACTGAACATTTTGTCTCATGAGATTGGTTGGTTATGGTCGTGACCCTGGTTGCGACAGCTGCCAGCTGTCGCAACCGGGGTCACGACCGGATGGCGAAAGTTATGATAATTATATTATCCAAGATTTGGTTGATCTTGTCTAAACAAATTTAAAACCTGATCAGCATTTGATTTCTATTAACCAAAACAAGATTTGGTTAATCATTTCCCCTTACATTTTGATTTCTATTTAGTATAAAAGGATTCTCAAACACTCTTCATGGTTATTAACAGGAAATGTAACATTCATTACAGGAATTCGACTTGAAGTTTCATTTTCTAATAACTGTTGCCTTGAGGGTTTCTAAAGCATCTGCAACCCTTGCCATCAACATGGATAACCATTGATCACTGTTGTTAGTTGTTTGAAACATAAGATTCAACACTGTAGTCATTTGATGAGTTAACATATTCACCATATCATGATTACTATGATCCATTTGCTGTCAAAATGCCATTAAAGTTAGATTGGTAATACCAGTTGAGAAATTATTTTCTCTTAATATATTACCATCAGTATTTGCCCCCATTGACTACAATTACTCATTATTGTATGCATAATTTATTCCCTATAATTCTGAATTTTTACTCCTTGGTTGTGTCGAATGGACAGACACATGAGCAAAGGGTACGAATTGGGGTTGAGCAAAAGGCATTTCCATATTTGTTTATTGCAACCTCCATCATGGCATTTCCCAAGGTTGGCTTACTTGCAAAGGCGTTACTGTGACTAGGGCCTATTTCTAATAAGGGAGGCAAAATTCCTGTGCAGTAGTCACACCTTCCATTTGTCTTTGTGACTATACTTTCTATCATAGAATTATTGTTAGCCTCCAACATTGGTGGATTATTTGCATTACTATTATTTTCATTACTAGATGTCTTATTCCTTCGATTAACATTATTCCCAGGATTTTCTAGACCACTAGAATTGCCATTATTCTTGCACTTCTTAAAATCATGCAATTTCTCAAGACTAGTTCTCAAAGTTATGGCAACAATGAGTCCCATTAGGCGTGCCAATTTGTTGATGGTAGAAGAATTTGTTAAGAAATCGAAATTGCTTCAATTCTCAATAGATAATTTCTCATAAATATTCTAACCAACAAATAAAGATTTGAAATTGGGACTTAGAATCTAAAATTTAGTGTGGGTTCTATTAGAACTAGCAGTTTAACTTTTAACTTGAGAATATTTTCATTAGAATTCCATAATCTTAATACAGGGCATCGAATTAATTCCACATAAGTGTCGAAATTATTAAATATTGATGTCAAGTTCATTTACAATATTCATAATTGTATGATTTTGAGAAATCCATAAGATAATAGAAATGGTTATACACATTGAAATTAATTGTGAAAGAGTTATTAAAGAAGGAGTTATCGAAAGAAGAAAGGGTCACAGACAGATTTGCAACAATAAACGCAATGCACTAAAATAAAAGATGGGTTAGAACATACACGTTCTCCTTAGAACCAGTAGCCATAAGTGCAGTGTGTGTGGTATACAAAGTGTGTGTAAATGTCAGAATCAAAGAAAAATGGCTACACGGTCACTTATTTTATAGACATTCTATTTAACGGTACTAAAACTCTTACGGCAGGACAACGTGTACAATACATAGATAACTTTCAATGATACGTTGACACCTATATAGAACTGCTTTTTCTTATTAGTAGCTGCTTCTAACTTCACTACGATCCCCTTTTCGCACTACTCTAGTCTGCATAGATCTTTTGTCAAACGAGATTTGAGTATTTCCTCAAACATGATTCAAACCTTTCTTTGAATGGTTGGAACGTTTCATTGAATTCTCTAAAACTTGTCGAATTGAACTCTTTCAAACAGTATTCTTATTACAATCTTCTCAAACAAGATATTTTGATAAATTTTGAATCTTGTCGAAAAACACAGTAGTTTGGTAAACTATACTTTACCTGTGTACCATTCTTTGACAACTTCATTCCATAAAATTTGCTATGACCCCATCACCATCCTTCTCTTTGTCGATGGTTCTCTACATTTTGCTCCCTTTCTCTCTCGGTCACAACGAGCCTTCACAAGTGATGAAAACGTCATTCTTTCTTCCTTTTCAAAGGCCACAGTTCCCTTCTCTCGCTGCACCTCTTCTTTGGGCTATTGTGCATCTTTCTCTTCTATTTTAGCGGGGATGGCTTTTAATTTCGATTTGAGCAAGAAAATGAAAAATTGTTGACCTAGCAGACACTTATATTTCATTTTTTTTTAAGTTAGTAATTAATTTATGCTCTAGCCAACGTTTATTTTTAGTAGCAACGGTTTCAAGTTTCGATTTGAATAGGAAAATTAAAATAGCGTTCGCTTAGTTGACGCTCATATTAATTTTTTTTTTCAAAAAGTATTAATTAGTGTCGATCATAATAAAAGAATAAAATAAAATAAAAACAAAAATCTAGTCGACGCATTTTGAAAAGAAAAAAAAAATCAATTTAGCTTTCACGTAACGTCAATCTATTCTATGCTAGTTAAATTAGTCTCGAAACCATTACTAAATATTTGTACTAATCTGAATTTTTTTAAGTGACTTACGTTAAGGGGGTGTATTGGATTGAAATTTTAAAAGACTTTTTGTAATAAAAATATATTGTGGTGTTGAATTAAGAATTTTTAATAATATAAATAATTCTTCTGGTATTTTTTTTACCACTTACAAAAAGTCTTTTAGTATTCAAAAACATAAATTTCGATGAATTATTTTGTAAAGTGGATTTTGTGTGATTTTTTAGTGGAATGTGTAAATACCACATCCATCCAACAGTCCCACACAAACCTTTAAGACTTTTCTATTCTCTCATTCCTTCTTTTTCTACTGTTGTCAGACTTTTCTTTCTCTCATTACATGTAACGCTTTTTCTCTTCGTTGAAGGTGGTGTGGACATTGATATTGTACTTCGTCATCTCTTTTTCTAATGCTACACACAATCTCTTCAATTAAGTAAAAGACTTTTCTATTTGCCGTTTTTAACTTGTTTGGACAAATTATTATATACATCACCAAAAAAGACAATGTCAAAATGCATAAAAACCACGTGCATCACCAATGCCAATCACACATTCGTATACTAATCCCAACATAAATTATAAGACTTCGTTTCAGTTTCGAATAAAATAGGTGTGCTTTACAACCTGAATTATGTGGATTTCATGTTCCCTAATATTATTAGGAATTTTTTTTCCCATAAAATTATTAAGAAGTTTGACCTTTTTTTCTTCATTCCCATGGTGGAAGTGCTTTATCTGTTTGTTCTTGGACACTCCCTATTGTTTAGATAGTAATCGCATGTGCTTATGGATCGACAGTTCTTTTAAAACTAAACAAGTACTATGAAATATGACTTGTTATGTGATTAAGGTATTAAAAGGAGCCGTAGACGATAATGAAATGATTAGGTGATAGGTAATAATTTGTTATATGTATTAAAAAACAAATTTTTTTATTTGACAAAATTAGTAGGACATGAAATTAGAATCAATAGCTATTAAAAGATTAGAAAATTGTATTAGTTTTATTTTTTTTATCCAACCTTATCATTTTTTTGTTTTGTTTCTCATGGACTCTTGTAACTTTGAATATTTTCTAAAATTCATGAGGTCCTTTCAAATTTTATAAATCTATAAAGTCCTTCCAAATCTTCTAAATTCTTATGATATAAATCCATTAAAATCCAAACTATAAAATATTGATTATAAAAGTCTTTTAAAAAAATCTTATAAGTCATTACATTCCTACATAGTTTTTTAAAATCCGCAAGACTTTTTATTGCTGAAATTGTCTTTTAAAATCCCAATTCAATTCACCCCCTAAGTCCAAATTAATACACAAATTCACTAAAAAAATTTCTCATTATTAAAATTTTATTTTAAAGCAAACAAAAAAATTATTAATTAATATGACATTAAAAATGAAGATTTTTTTTAAACTTAGCTTTGTCATTTTATCAGGTTTTTCCACTTAATTAGTAATCTTTTTAGTTTACTTTTTAATATTATTAATCTTTATAAAATATATATTTTCTACTATTCAATATTTTAATTTGTATTGCAAATATTTCCAAATTTTAATTCAAAATACCAAAGTGTTTTTTTCTTTCTTTCAAAACTCCCTTCTGTCTCATGATTATCTTTGCTTCTTTTTCTAGTTTCTCACATGTATATCCTTTTAAAGACAATCTTGTTTAAGACACAATTGAACTCTAAATATAGACATCTTTCCATTAAAAAATCAAGTATTGTTCATTGGTAGTGGGGAGACTAACTCGTTTCGTTAGATCCAAACACCATTAGTATCTTGCTCCTTTCTAATAACACGTCAACGTGTATCAATGTTATTATAGGATAGTTTAAAAAGTCTTTTAAAAAAAATATATATAAGAAAGATGAATTTAAAATGATATGATTTTCACCAAAGAAATTCTTATCAAAATAGATATAGAACCTAATTTTTGTGAAAATGTACTATTTGTTAAAAAATGATAAGATTTTTTTATAATGAACTTATAAAATTACCCAAAGAATCATTTAGAATTAATTATTTCTTGTATAAACATGATAGATCAAGCAATTATACGTACACTTTAAAGTAGATCTAGACAATTAAAATATATGAAAATATTTCTAATTTTTATTAACATTGATTAATTAAAGTCATTACATGGAGAGAATTTAAAAGAAATTTTTTTTGACCTGATAATTCCTAAACATAATGATTACAAATAATGGTGGATTGGTTTTATTTTTAGAATTGAAAGTTTTAAACCTAAATTATTACACGTAGGAAATAAAATACAAATTGAATATTTCAATTACTTAGAACATTTTATTCATTTCTAAATGTATAAATTATTCATAAAATAATATTAACAATTTCGTATATAATTTGCGGAAATTACATTCTCCTTCCAGATATGATTACATTGGTTTTTCTCTTTTTATGTTAAAATATGCACTCTACTCCACTCATCATATTTGAGTATTGACACTTTATTACGTTTGTAATTTTTTGTTAATTTTCCATTAACTTTCATTAAAAAAATTATTACCAAAATATGTTTTAATACTACTATCTTCTAGGAAATACAAGGATACAGTGCCTCGCTCTTTTGGTGGTGAAATACACACTTTTCTCTTTTAGATGCAAGGGATGACACCGTAGGCGCTTTGTAGTAGATATTCCACCTTTAACATATAATTTTTTAGTTTTTTATTATTTTTTTAAAAAGTCAGTTTTAAACTTCATTTTAAATAAATAGAAATTGATACATTAAATTGTATACATTTTAAATAAAATAAATTGATAAAAAAATATACATGGTGTGTGTAATGATAATTTATACCTTTAGTTTTTATTTTAAATAATTATTATGAATTATACTAAAATTAATTATATTTTTCAAAAATTATTTAATTATATTTTAAAAATATTTTTAAAATAATAAAATAAAATAAATACATAAGTAATATAGAATTAAACACATTAAAGTAATATTTAATTAGTATTATTAACGTAGAATTTATATATAAATATATAAGTAAAAGATATGTTATATATTATTAATTATATGTATATTAAATGAAAAATTTTTTAATAGTCTATATAATATAAAAAATATTATAAATAAAATATAGTACTAGAAAATTATATAATATATATATCTATATATATACATATATTATACATATATATACTATATATATACATATATACATATATATATACATATATACATATATATACATATATATTAAAAATTTATTATTATATTCAAAAAATAAATTTAATAAATTTAAATATTTTAATATATATTTTTTAAAAATCTCATTTTAAAGTTTATTTTAATTTTAGATAAACTTTGGACCGCTTAAAACATAGCCACACATTAACAACATTTTGTTTTGAAACGAAAGAGAAAGTATTTCATGTAATAATTTTTCATAGAAACATTAATATTTTAACATGTGCATTGCATAGAATAAATTATTATTTTATATAACTTAAATTTATAATAAATAAATATTATGGAATTATGAATTATATTATATTAAAATTTGTAATAAATAAATATTTTTGAACATATAGATTATATTTTAAATTTATAATAAATAATTATTGTAATATAATGTTAATTTTTAATTATTGATAATTTCTTTTAAAAAATATTAAAATTCAATTTAAACTAAAGATATTAAAAATGATAGATTGAAAGAGATAAAAAATTCAAAAATCTCTAAAAACGCTTTCATGAAAGAAAAGAATGACATTAAAAGCAATCTCATTAAAAAACAGCAATTAAAAATACCTCAATCAAGATAGCTGTTCTCATTTAATACACAAGGTGAATTTGGTACATTATTGAATATGTTTGTTAATATCAATGATAGCTGTATTTATAAACTGGACTAATGTGCAGTTTGTCATTTATACATCAAATTTTCTTGCTTAAATATTTTTTATTTTTATAATATAATTTGAGTTAATTTTAGTCTTTTAATGTTTTGTTGTTGTTTTAATTATCCCAAATTTAAATTTTTTTTTACTCATAACTTAGTGTCAAATATCTAAACATATTATGTGGCACGTGATGTAACATGACTATATATGTGTTACATAACAAGCAAGAGTATTTATAAATTGATTAAATCCAATGCAAAATGTTAAAAATAAGAATGAAGCAAAAACTAAATAATAAATGAACACTGGTCAATAAAAAATAATTTTTTTTATTAAATGGATAAATCTTGGATCTAATTTCAAAAAAGGTTGTAATCAAATATAAACCTAACTTATATATACATACATAATTTTATTTATGAAATTGTTGTACAAATCATATCTGTATTAAGTAAAAATTTATAAAATTATTATACTTATTTTTTTTCATAATTTCATCATGTCACTTATGCTTTAATGGATGCCTATTAGTCTTGGTTCATATCACAAGTGTCATACATGCATGAGACACAATTTTATTTGAATTGAGAATTCACAACATGATAAAGTTAACTCTCTAAGCAAGAATTTTTTTCCATACACATAGCTTCAATTTAAGACTTCAATTAAGGAGAATTAAGCATGTACCATTTAACCCAACTATCAATGTATTAGTGTTATTTTAGTATTTATTTTGTAAGAAATTCTAAGACTATTTTGATTATTATTTTTAATTTAGAAATACGTTTAAATCAATCTTCATTATTATTGTTGTGCATTTCAGATTTATTTAATATTAACTACTTGCTCAGAAGAACAAAGATATAAAATCTGAATCATCAAATTCAATCTAAATTACTTTTAATCAAGATGAAATGGATCAAATTAAATATTATATTTAAACTGATCCAAAACCGAACTTCAATATATTTTTATAATCAAATTGGATGACATTTTACCTAAAAACTAATCTAAATTAAACTATGAACACTCCTAGTAACAAAAGTAGTTTTAAAAAAATTTGAAAATATGCAAGAACAAAAACTAAAAATAAATAACCAATGAAGTCATATAGTCAATTTTTTATGAAGAATATTAATAATACACTATTTAATACTTCTTTTAAATAAATTTTTTTATTAACTAAAATTTATTAAAATTCAAGAATAAATATAAATCTCACTTATATTAAATAAATTTTACTCGTAAGTTTATAATTCTTAATAAATTTCAATCAACATAAAAATGTATTAAAAAATTATGTTAAAAATGTAAAGATTCCTATCACTCCCATCTATTGATAACAATGTTTGATCTACTCACAAAACAATAATTATATTTGGGACATATTTATTGACGTTGCTCCATTCGAATAGTTAAATCAGCGCGTATTAGAATGGATCCAATTCCATTAATACCAAATATCCCTTTATTATATTAAAAGAAAGAATGAATGTTGGATGACACAATACTTTTTCTCTTTCCACTTTACTTTCCATCTTGTATTTTCATTTTTCGCATTTAATTCGATATAATAAATTAATAATCATTTCGTTGGCTTTCTCTTCTCCTACGCTAGCAATACATTTTATTTTATTGGACAACTGACTACTCGGCCACCTACATTTATTTTGTTTCCCCACTGAATTTATGTAAATCTTAATGTACAAGGTAGGAGTAGGATCAAGTGATCCTAGATTTATCACGATAGTGATTTAAATTTAAACTTAACCAAGAAAAATATGCTGAGTTAAAAAAAAGTAAAATATTTTTGTCCTTCAAGATATTTTAAAAGTTTTATAAAAATTTAATTATTTTTAATCTTTAGATTTATTAAAAGTTATGTATTTCTAATTTTTATTAGAGACGAAAATCTGTATTTATCTTAAAGTGTAGAAACCGAAAATATATTAAATTTTTATAAAAAATAAATTAATATTTCAAAATATTTTAAGGGCTAAAATACATTTTTAAAATAAGAGGTTATATTTTACATAAAAAAATACTTATATACTTGTTTTTCTTCTATGTCACTTTCACTGTATTTTTTTTTCTGTTCTTCTAGTCACATCACTTATATTCCTTCTATTCTTTTTTAATTGTTAGTTTTTTTGAAAATTTGTTTTTATTTATTTATTTTCAAAGTTTAAGATAACATTAATTATTTTTTTTGTCAATTATATCCTTACTTTTCACCTAATTTTATTAATTTACACATTTATAACTAATATGCATTTATTGATTGAGTAGAAATGGAAAAAGGCACAAGAGAAAACTTCACAATTATTTTATGAAAACAAAAAATTTGTTGTATTTCTTAATTTGTGTATAAAAACATTAATCTACACTTAAAAGGGAATGATAAAGGTAGTAACATTTATCTTTTTTTCTCTTTTTTTTTTTATTTTATCTCTTGATTATCTTCTTTCCATATATACATGTACATCCCAAAAATGTTGATAGGCTTGTCATTTACTCTTTACACAATAGAGTAAATTAATTTCATATAATTTGTTTTTTTTTTTTTTTTATCAATTTACTAGAAAACAACACGCTTCATCGAAACTAATGTTCGTACGCACGCGTAAAAAGGAACAGTGCTCGCACGTGCTTGCCGGATTGGAATTGGTAAATCAATCTTCAATGTACACGTGTCGTCCCCAGAGGCCAAGGTTGGGATACACATGTAAAAATGTTATCCCACTCCCCTCCCATGATATATTTCTCTTTTCGCAACTCCCCTGCAGCCTCCTCTTCTTTCTCTCCATCCTTGTCCAGAATCTCGCTCCGAACCTAAATCGGAACCCGAACCCGAACCCTCGGATCCCAACCGTGATGGGAACGGAGAGTTACACGTACATGGGACGCAGTTTGAGCGAACTCAGCATGGACGACGATTCCTCTCCTCCTCCGCTTTCAGCGACTGCAACAGTGACAGATCTGGCGAATTCGCCACCGCTTCTTCGCAAACGCGACGCTTCCTCATCGCCTGCGCCGCCGAAAATTCTGACGACTTGATCCGTCAACTCGTCGCCGATCTCCACTCCGCCTCCGTCGACGATCAGAAACAGGCCGCCATGGGAAATCCGGTTGCTCGCGAAGAACAAGCCGGAGAACCGCGTCAAAATCGCGAAAGCCGGCGCGATCAAACCGCTGATTTCTCTCATTTCGTCGCCGGACCTTCAGCTCCAGGAATACGGCGTCACCGCGATTCTGAACCTCTCGCTCTGCGACGAGAACAAGGAGGTGATAGCTTCCTCCGGCGCGATTAGGCCGCTGGTCCGGTCTCTGAGCAAGGGAACCGTGACGGCGAAGGAGAACGCGGCGTGCGCGCTGCTGCGGCTCTCGCAGGTGGAGGGGAACAAGGCGGCGATCGGGCGGTCCGGCGCGATTCCGCCGCTGGTGAGCCTCCTGGGGAGCGGCGGGTTCCGCGGGAAGAAGGACGCGTCGACGGCGCTGTACTCGCTGTGCACGGTGAAGGAGAACAAGATGAGGGCGGTGAAGGGGGGATCATGAAGGTGCTGGTGGAGCTGATGGCGGACTTCGAGTCGAACATGGTGGACAAGTCGGCGTACGTGGTGAGCGTGCTGGTGGCGGTGCCGGAGGCGAGGGCGGCGCTGGTGGACGAAGGGGCGTGCCGGTGCTCGTGGAGATCGTGGAGGTCGGGACGCAGAGGCAGAAGGAAATCGCGGTGGTTATTCTGTCGCAGCTGTGCGAGGACAGCGTGGCGTATCGCACCATGGTGGCTCGCGAAGGTGCCATTCCTCCTTTGGTCGCTTTGTCTCAGTCCGGCACCAATCGCGCCAAGCAAAAGGTATTATTCTATTCTGTTCAATTCCATTTCACTGCAACGCCATTTCCGCTACTCTCGTTCGCTCGCTCGCTGACGTGGCACGCTCCCCTTCTTTCGAACACCGGTTCGGACCTTAGAACCGGTTATATAAAACTCTTGGTTCAATGTTGGTTTTCTCAATTTCTAAGGATATTTACTTCAGTTTTTTTATTTTTTATCACCTTTTTTATAAATATTTAAAAACAAGAAACAGATTAAAAATAAGGTGATAATTTTGTAATTAAAAAATAAAAAAAATGAAAATAAATGACCCTTAATTTTTCTAATTTTACCTTTTTATTTATTTATTTTCTAAATTTTGTCTTTCATTATTTTGATTATGCGATTTTGATTAATTTGTTAAATTAATATTTAATAAAAATATCAACGTAATAGTACAATAAAATGTTATGTCAATTGACATAACAGTATAGTAAAATGTCACATTAGGATAATGCAGTTGAGTGTAATGGTCGTATTTTTATTACCATTAAAATGTTAGGTTCAAATTCGAAAGAAATTGAAAAATGAAATTCACAAATTAAAAAAATAGAAGGATTAAAAAATATAATTAAGTAGAAAAATTTACATTAATTTTATAATAAGAATAATAATAATTCTTTGTAATCTTATCTTTTTTTTATTTTACAATTTTTTTGTAAAAAATATATGTGACATAATATCTCCTTTAAAATTAGAAGAGCTTGTCAATGTAGTGCCACGTCAGCCTCCTTGCGCAGTCGACCCCACCCACCGCAAAACAGATTGCTTAATGTGTAATTAAATTTGTTTTAGTGCACATCGACTCATGTATTCTCATTGCATCGCATATGCCAATCTTATTGGTTGGTTTGGGAATATTTTAGTCATGGGGCTTGTTTTAGTGCTTCATGCTTTGAGATTATAAAATTTATGAGATTTTTTGTTGTCGTTGTTGTTGAATTTCATTTTTTTGTTTTTTTGGTGTGTAGGCGGAGAAACTAATTGAGCTTCTGCGGCAACCAAGATCCGGCAACGCCGCTACTCGTACGTCAGAAGTGGTGGCGTAAACGCCAGCAATCATTTATCACCTGTTCCCACCTCACCGTTCGAGTGAGTGTAACAAACACCACGTTTAAAATTGTGAATTGGTTAAAGACAAATGTGCGTCCTTCAAGAGAGACGGAGAGCTAAACTTTGTAAATATCTTGGTAACGGAGAAGCTTTGTAAAGTTTGTGGTCCAAATGATACGAGTTTGAGTTTGGTTTGGTTTTTGTTGGGTTACGCAAAATAATGCACTCCCACTTGATACCGCAGCTTTTTTCTCTTTCTTTTATTTTCATTTTATTGATGTGAATGTGACGACTGATGATGCCGCTTTTGGGCTCTTCTGCTATTTATGTAATTATTGCCGTTATAAATGTGGTACTGGTTCATTTGGTTTTAAAATTAGAAGATTAGCCGGATAAGAAAATGTAGTTCTGAAAAGTAAAGAGTTCTTCTAGGCTTTCTAGCGAAAAGTAACCAAACCAACTGTTTTAATTTTTGTACATGGATTAGGTAGGATGAGAGGTGGCATAGAAAAAAGAGAACAAATAAAATCAAAATGTCTTGATAAAAGTCAGGACATTTTTTCAAAAAAAATTTGGTCCAATAATTTGAATTTATAAAAAAGGAGAATAAATAAAATCAAAATATTGGAAAAAATTAAAATCAAATCAAAATCTCTTCATAATTGAAAAGTGCGTGTTATACAACTATTGGAGACATCTCTGGAATGCGGACGAATCGCTGGAGATATTTTTTTTTCGGTGGATATTTATTTTGAATTTTTATTTTAAATTGAGATTTAATCGAAGGATAGTTTGAAGTTGCCCTAAAAAGTAAATAAATAAAGTGGAGAGAAAATGATGGTTTGAATAGAAGGTGTCCACATAGTTCGCGTGGAAGAAAGGAACAAACATTGAAAAGAAAGTGGGTTAGGAGTTAGGACTTTGGGAGCGGGGAGTCGTAAGCAGCTTTGGTTTGTATGGCTATTATTATTATTATATAATGTTTTCTTTTGATTTTGTTTCCTTTTTGCTTTTTTTGCATAAATGAAAAAACATAAAGTAAAACAAAACTAGCATGGAGTTGACACGTGTACTGCATTCCGTTAGCGATTAGCAGTTAGTCGTTCGGTCCAATCATGGATTAGCATGGCTGTCTACGAGTGTGGGTCCCTCGTTGAGGGCCGGTGGAGTCTTTTTTTATTAGACGGTAATAATTTAAGAAACCATTTTGAGTTTTTTTAAGTATAAATTAGTGAATTTTCCTGCGCTACATTATTTTTAAATAACTTTTAAGTAATTTATACATTTTTTTGTTTCAATGAATATAATTTTAAGCAACTTATATTTTTATTTTTTATTTGTATTTCATTTTGTGTCAAATTAAAATATTAATTCAATTATTTTAATTAATATGCATTATTAAATTAAATAATAAATATAATATAATTAATTTTTACCATAATAAAAAAATGATGACAATTTTTAAAATTTTTAATTAAAAATGACGAGAAATGCATAACATTAAATTAAACAAATGAGAAATACATAACATTAGACAAAAATTAATTTTCATTATTTTCATTCCGAAACATTCTCAAATATGTCCCACCAAATCTGCTTGAAGTTGGTTGTGGATTTGTTTATCACGAAGATGTGCTCTCCTTTGCAAGTATGTTGTAGCAAAATTGGGATGAAGGTCATTAGATACTTCAATTGTTGAGATGTCATTATCTACATGATTCTGTCCAAAATTACGCCGGTATGTATGTCATTCGTTTTCAACAATCATGTTATGTAAGATGATGCATGCATATATTATATCCTTCATTGTATTCACGTGCCAAGCACATGCCAGACCAAATATAATTGCAAATCTACTCCAAACTCCTGTTCTACGTCCTTTCTTGCTGCTTCTTGTCATTGTGCAAATAATTTTCTCTTTTCTCCTTATGACATTGGGATGGTCTTCACAAATGTAGCCCACTCGAAATAAATACCATTTGCTAGATACTATCACATGTTATCTGGAGTTTTATTCACTATGTATTGCACTATAGGAGCTAGTCCTGACAAAATGTCATTAAACACATTAGATGCATTTAACACATTAATGTCATTACTTGAATCCACAATGCAAAAAAAATGCATGCCAAGTCCACAAGTCTTGTGATGCAACTACCTCAAGCATGATCGTCGGTTTGCCATGATCACCTCATGAAAATTAACCTTTCCACGCGATTGGACAATTTTTCCATTCCTAATGCATACAATCAATGGAACCTAGCATACCTGGAAAGTCACGTGCCTCTCTCATTTGTAGTAGTTGTTGTTAGGCCCCCTCAGGTACTCATCCCCAAATATTGCACAGACACCCGATATAAATCTCTTTAAGCACTCCAATGCATGCTTTCACCAATTCGAACATAGTCATCCATACTGTCAACAAGTGATCCATATGCCAATATATGAATAGCGATAGTGCACTTCTATAATTGAAAGGCCCATTCTACCAATTGCATCAACCCTCATCTAGAAGTAGTAATCATGATTGCCATAGGCTTCTACAACTTGAAGGAACACATGCCTTCACATTTGAAACCTTCGTCGGAACTGAGCCTTTATGTATAAGATTTCTAGAGAAGTAGTCATTGAACAATTGCTGATGTCCTTCTTCACGACTCCGATCTATTACTGTTCTTCTTTGTCTGTACCTAGTGGTGTTGTCGGCTTATGTTGGCTCTTGAGTATTAACCACATGACTTCTTCTTCGGTGTTCTCCTCAAGTTGTTTATCTACGATTTGGTTCCAAAGCGTATCAAAGTTGGTGTTTGGATCC
The DNA here is from genome assembly GCA_004329165.1 of Spatholobus suberectus. Lineage (NCBI taxonomy): Eukaryota > Viridiplantae > Streptophyta > Magnoliopsida > Fabales > Fabaceae > Spatholobus > Spatholobus suberectus. The sequence goes on from CM014733.1 coordinate 6,766,259, forward strand.
ATTCAATGGATGACTCAAGCGTAAAAGAATGAGAGAAGAAGATTATAGAATTTGATGAAGGATGAGAGAATGAGAGAACATTGCACAATTATATAGGATGATCCATAACAGATAGTTTTACGTAACGGCTAATTTTCCATAAATTGCTAGTTTCCACAATGGCTAGTTTTTCATAATGACTAGAACATAACAACGAATTTAAATAACTTGCACTAAAAAATTACAACATAACTCATGATCTCTGCGTTGACTTTCAAACATTGCATATGTATCCTTTATAAGCATATCATACAACATACGAATTTTTTGTCTCCTTTGCCTCAATTATTTTTGCCATGATAGCATTTTTTTCCTTTATAGCATTTTCCACATAAGCTAAATTGACTTTGTTAGAAGACATTTCAGCTCCTTTTTTCTGTGCTCTTTCTCTTTGCTTCAGCCATGATGTCCTTCTTTGAGCTCCCGTTTTTTTTTATTAACAACTTCCTTGTAGTAGCTGGCAAACTTTTGAACTGTAGTATTTATTTAAAACCATCATGATTTTAGTTGACCTGCGTCATTTTCTTGAAACTGCTCGCTGTAGTATTATAATTGTTGTTGATACTCAACCAAAAACTAGATCATGTTTAGTCATGTAACACCCATTCTTATTAATCATAGTTTGTATTAATTTAGTTATTTAATTATTACGAGTCAAAAAAATGATTCTTGCAATAGAAAAGTTCTAAAATTAAACAAATTTGAAAATAATAGTAAAAGATGAAAGAGAAAGACTGTTATATATATATATATGTCGTAAAACTATACATCATGGTTTGATAATACATGACAACATAAAATATAAAAAACTAAAAATATATTAAAAGATAAACACTACCTAACCCAATATATACATAAAAAGATCCTATAATGAGCAGTGTTCATCTACCCTATCCTTTATACAATAAGAAAATACTATAAACTAAGTCCACAAATCCTCGTCCATAGGGTGTCCTCTGACTAGTCCTCAGCATCACTAGGCGTTTCCGTCTTTAATAATCGCGATCAGACATACGTGGAAGAAAATAATGGAGTGAGGTGATTTATTCTAAAATCACTTTCACGTGTATGGTAGGAATTCTACCGTAAAATATAGATAAAACACAGTTGACAATAGAAGGGAATCTAGGGTTCATTCTAAGTTGTATCAAACTATCCCTAACCACATATGGATTCATACTTCCCATTAGTGGGTAATAGTTCTCAACAAAACCGGGAAGTGACTGGGAGTACATTACCTCATCACACATCACATGGTACAGTTCTCATCATCATTGAATAAAATAACAATTAGGATATCCATTTACAAGGTATACTCTCAAACCAATCCTGGAATGCTAAGTAATTGTCGAGATTATCGAGCTTGGTCAAACGAATATCCCGGCTTGAGGGCGCTACCCTGACCATTGGAACTTTCACCGCTCGATGCCTATCCCCAAGACCTTCAAATAGGTCCCTGCCTTTTATTCCTTAACGTACCAAACTATAGCTTCCCTAGCAGGGTACCATGCCACAGCATGTCACTCGCTTTACATTACTCACTAATTTATCACTTCATTACTTCTCAAATAGAGGTTTCACTGGTCTCATTTAATTTGAGCATCGATAATAAATATTTCTACCTTATTTGTAAAAATTGCACAATACCAAGATTTTGACAGAATAATAATTTAGTAATCTCACAAAATTTTAGCAGAATAACGACGTAGTAACTATAATTTAATTACTAAAATTTTGACAGAATACAACTAAATAAATATATTTAATTTTCTAAATTTAAGCAGAGTAACAGTTTAGCAAGTATAATTTAATAATTTAAATTTCTCATAAACCAACACAAGACTTTTCAGCGTGCTTTGTCCTCACTCACACGCTTCCTAGGAAACTTCCCAAGAGGTCACCCATCCCAAAATTACTCCAAGTCACACACGCTTAACTGTAGAGTTCTTAAGTGATAAGCTACCAAAGGTAGATGTATCATGTTGGTATAGGTAACACTTATCATTCTTTTAAGTTATCCTCAATTGTACAATTCATACCTGCACAACCTCTAGATCCTTCTCATTCTGGTTTTCTAAAAATAAATACAAATAATTTAATATACAAAAGTAGGGGTGTTACAGGTCAACTCCCACAATGCATCCTTCAAAATGTTCAGCCATGATTGAATAAGAATGTGTCTTCTTCCACTGAGAACCTAGCACGACTTTTTTTTTAGTACCATGTCCTCCTCCTTCATCGAGCATGACATTTTCTAGACCAACTGGAGACTCGAACATCGACTTAAATGGTGATTCGGGTTCATCATTAGGAGACTTCGCACTGCCGCTAGTACCTAATGGAGGCCTATACCACATGATGGAGTTGGTTGGTGGTGGTGGATATATAAAATACTGAGGATTTTGAGAATTGTCACTTGTAGAAGGTGGAGGATACATAAAATATTGAGGATTTTAAGAAATGTCACCAATAAGGGGTGGTGAATACAAAAAATATTGAGGATTTTGAGAACTGTCACTAGTAAGAGGTGGTTAGTTTTGCAAAAAATTTATGTAATATTGATAATTAAACTAATTGGGATCCATTTAACAAAAAAAAATATTAGGGCTTGGTGGCAACAAAATAATAGACTGAGTATGGAGAAATTGTGTGCAAAACAGTGTGAAATGAACCATTATTTATAGTTGAATACCTATCAACGGTAATAAGATGTCACTGACATTTCAAACGGTAAAATTTCAACTCAACATATCATGTATAGAGCCATCTAACGTAATAAATTTTCCAATTTCAGTGTCCAACAGTAAAAATTTTGATCAAATTTAGAACAAGCCAATGTTGAGACCCTTTGTTTTAAAAAGAATAAAAGCTTTTACTTTGTTCTTTAACATTTGTGGAAAAGGTTCTCAAACTCTCCCAAACTTTTCATTATTCTTTCAAGCTCTCCTCCTTCTCTCAAACTTTTTATTTTTTAGAACCTCCTCTCACCTTTTCCTCAAACTTCTCCCTCCCAACCACACCCTCGCTCATCCACCACCTCCATCAAGCCCCTGCCGCCACGTCTCAACCATTGCACCTCCGATTGTGGTGCCTTCAAATTGTTGCGCCTCCACACCATCGTGACTCATTGTCATGTCTTACCGTCACGCCATCGCGCATCACGTCACACCTCGACTCCGATCTATCACCACCGACCTAGATCTGCGCATAGCGTGCGTTCTCGCAAAGCTTCTTATGTTCTCTTTTTCTCGCATGGTGTCGTAGATTTGGAATCTAGAATGGCGGTTTGTCAATAGTACAAAGGGGTGAAAGCAGATCTGGAAGAGATTTATGGTTCTGAAGTGTTATTTTTTTGTGTGAAGATGTTATTTTTTTTAGTTCTGGAATTTGTCTGGTGCTTAAATGTTTTTGGTTCTAGAATTTGTTTGTTCTTCCCTGTCCATTGCCATTTGTTTCCCTCTTTTTTTGGTTGGTTGGTTGATTCAATAAAATAATTTGTTAATCTTAAGATACGACTGCTTGTATAAGGAACGATGCTTAAGTTTAAGAAACTCTTCCTACTAGCTAGACCTCCTCTAATAGGGGGAAAAATAAGGAACGATTGCTTATGTTTAAGCAACCAACGATAAAGTTGCTCTTACATTCACTTCTCATTACTAGTGTATTATTTTTATTTTTATTTTTTATTTTTTTTCAATAATACTATTTTGTACTAAGGAATGAAATATTTTTTAGAGTAACTGAAATCTTATGGTGAAGTCTTCACGTGGTTCTTCTTTTCACTCACCTTTAGGAACTAGAATTTATAAATTTTATTCTCTTCATAAGGATACATCATACCTAGATGGTTCAAATTCAATCTCTTTATTAATAGGATTGAGTCTACTAGAAGAAGATAGTCTCTCACAAATTGGTGAATCAAAGTTTGAATTTCTCCTGAGAGAAGTGTCCACATTTAGTGTCCAACATTGCCTCAAACAAGATTTTCCACTAAAAGAAGATACCTGTAGAAAACCAAAAAAATATGAGTCTCTTTTAAATTTTATGGAGAACTCACTTTACACTTATTTTCTTTTAATTTGTCTCATTAAATAATTAGGATTATACATCTAATTATTAATTGTAGTATTATTGTCATTAGTGTTAATATCATTATTGGTATCTTATTGATTTACTTGTTTATTATTATTATATTATTATTATTGTATTTTTAAGGTTAATATTAGTAGTAAATTATTTGTTTTGTTCATCAAATTTTACATCTTCTTGTCTTCTTACTACTGTTTGGGTCAATTGTAATGGTGTTCTAAAGCCCAATTTTGTAAATGGGCTCCCACCCTCTAATCAATAAAATTCTTTTGCTTATATAATATAAAAAAGTATCTTATAGTTTAAAAGTTTCAACTTCCCCTAATGAAAAAAAAAGGTGTTACTTTTGAATTTAAGACATTTTTCATCTATATAGATTACATAAAATTGATACTTAATGTGTGTTTGATCCAACTTATTTTTATTTTCTTCTCCCTAAAAGAAAAAACTGGGTCAAACACTCTTTATATAAAAGTACTTAATTCTTTATCCATCTTGTGTATGTATGAAATGTGAGTTTATTGACATGTATAATGTTTTTCCCTAACTATCAGATATAATTTTTTATATTGCTAATAACACATTATTTCTTCAGATCTAATTGATATTTTGTGATAATAATTTTGTCTCTAATAACTAAACTAATATTATCCAAGCGAAAGATAGTTGAAATTTTGTAGATTAGTATTGTCTAATTATTGAATTAAATTTTTGATTATTAATATTAATTATCACAATAAATTAATTTACGGTATTTTAATTGATATATTAATTATTTAGACTTATGATGTGAGCAAGCTTATGATGGATTAGACCTTCACTTGGTACCCAAATGAGGGTTCCTACTCTTGTTTAATGGTTATCAAATTATTTTCCTATCATAAAGTTTTACGTGGTATAACATTGTGTGGAAAATCTTAATTCGTTAGATAAATAAGAGCTTTCCATCATTTTGTTGTTCATGATTCTAGTTGAGGTAAAAAGCATTGATTTCATCTCTTCTTCAACTACACGCTTTTAATATTCTTAATTCTTATTGAATGTTATGAACATGTCATAATTATGAATCATTTTGTTAATAAAATCCATCATTTACTTTATATGAAATAATTATGTAAGCTTTAAACTTTGTTTGGACTATCTACAGGGGTTAGAATATCTCTTATATTCCCTTGATGTAATTTCTTTTTAAAAAAAAAAATCAATGACTTGAACTTGTTTTGTAAAATATTTAGTGCAAAGGTATGTGAATGAGGTACAAAATCATAACATAATAATTAACTCAGAAAACATTTGTCAATAGACCACAATTGTATATTAATTATAATGTTCTTCTTATTATATTATTACATATTATATGAGTGTGTTTTTATTTTTTATTTTTTTTATCATGGGCCTATAGCTATGTGGGCTCACATCTTCATTTCCCATTACCCTTAATTTTAAGTGGTGTTTTAAAAAGAAAAAAAGAAAGAAAAACATTGTTTAATTAGTGGTCACAATCTAAATAAAGGAGTTGGCTCAGTACTAGGTAATTAAAAAGGAAAATGAGGGGAGGGAAGATAGTCTTTACTCGACTTTGTATTTTATATTGAACTTTCTTCCATCACCACTTTTAAAATAGAACTACAATGAGGTTTACTTAACACTTTCTATTAATATTTACTCTTATATAATAAATGTAAATCATTACTATATAGAATGAGAATGTATTTAGAAGTTATTCCATTTTTTTTTATCAAATGATGTAGTCTCTCTTGCATTGAACATCTAATTTTATTTTTTTATAATTTTTATATTTCTTTTAAAATATTACTTAATTTTAATTTGAATAATTTCAAATATGGATACACTATATCAAATTAAATATATCCTTTTTTGGATGAATTGAATTTTGAGATTAATTATTGTAATCTTAATTAATTTTAATATTTTAAATTTTGACAAATCATATTAATAAAATTAAACGATGGTGTATCATGATTTAAATAATTTAGTTTCATAATTTTTTCTTAATTTTAATATTTTATCTCTTTGATTTATTCCTATTTAATATTTTATAATATTTATTATTAATAATAAAAATATCTATTATTTTCTTTGATTTATTTGTATTTATAAATTTTATTTAAATTTAACGATAAGTTTGAATGGAAGAAAAAAATAGAAAAGAAAAAACACTAATAAGATAACGATATTTTTTTTGTTTGGTTAAATAAAAGAAAAAAAAGGAAAAAATTTAACTCAAGAAACAAAATTCAAATTTTTTTTATTTATTTTCTCTTCAATTTAAATTTCAATCTTTTTTTTTTTTTCTAACTACCCGGCCAAATATTACGTAAAAATATCTATATAACATACAGGAAATATGCTACTTATTAACTAATAATTTTACTGTTTGCACTTAGTCACATGAATAATAGATCAAATTAAATGTTGTGTTTGCTCTAGAAAAAAAAAAAAGAATTTAATTACACTTTTGGTCCCCAAGTATTATAATTGTGCAATTTCAGTTTCTTAATTTTGATTGTGCAAATTAGGTCCCTTTATATCACAATTGTGGGTTTTTGGTCCCTCTATCAGTTTTCTATTAAATATTTAAAGGATTTTGTGGACAAGACAAAATTATTAAATTGATCTAAGTAGGATTTGAACCCTCCCACCTTAAGTTCTAATAACAAATTTTAACAACTATACTAATAAGTTTTGTTGGTATATCAATGAAAAATATAATACTCACTTGGTTCATGTCTATGACGAGGGATCTCAAATTGCGCTTGACCGCAGACTCGTAGCATGGTTGAGAATTCTTCATCTTAGGTAATGAAGTGGGCGGTTGTCGTCTTTGAAAAAGGAAGGGATGATTCTTGCCAAACTCTGTCATGCCCATCCTCCTTGGAGTTTCAAAAAAAGATCCCCTTCTGTTTTTCTGTCTTCTTCTCTAGCGAAAGGAAAGACAAAGGCGAGGGAGTCCTCGAATGGGGAAACCCACGATTGAGAGGTCAAATCACACCATCCTTGTGACTTAAATGAAGATCAAAGTTGCACATATATTTACTATTACTAATAAATAAATTTGTACTTAATATATATATATATATAATATATATTATATTATAATAAATTAATTCTAATATTATTTTTAATAATATTATATATTATTAGTATTAATAGGTAAATTAATAAAAATAAATCATTTAAAATATGATATATATGGTGAAGAAATATATTAATAAAATAATAATCCTAGAAAACATATTAATATTATTAGTATTATTATTTTATTAATATATTTATGTAGAAGTATATTAATATTAATAAATATTAGTATTAATGTTGAGACAATTGATATCTATGGTGATGTTAAGCATCTAATTTGCATATTTTAATTACTAAAATTATATTTAAACCATAATTTTAAATTTACCTAATAATTTATATCAAATAATCATATATTTATATCATATTTTAAATAATTTATATTTATTAAAATTAAATAATAATAATATATAATAATATTAGTATTAATTTATTATAATATAATTATTAATACTAATAATATATATAATAAATATAAATTTGTTTATTTAATTGTAGTAAATATATATGCAATTTTGTTTTCCATTTAAGTTACATATATTTTACATTCATAGATCAAATAAATTCATTAGTTTAGTGGTTAAACGTTAGCAAAATCTATTAAATATTTAATGAAAAATTGACAGAAAGACTGAAATTGTACAATTTTGATAGTTGGGAGACTCAATTTGTGTAATCGCGTAATACTTGGAAAATCAAAAGCGCAATTAAAAAAAAAGATTTAAGTGCTGGCTAATGAATTTTCTAGAGCCTGTCATTTCTGTACAAAGTGACAGCATATTATTTGAAAATAACATTTAGCTTCCGAGTTACCTCTGAAGTAGATTAGCTAAACGTATCTCCATAAAGACACACTACCTAAATCCAAACCGAGTACGATTACAACTATGTATAACTTATCTTACCTTGCTTTATCTTTGCTTTTATCAGATTTTCACTAAAGCAATGTCATTGTAAACAGGCATCCATTGATTGACTTGGACGTAGCTTGGGTATTTTGTGAAGATTCAATTCTAAAGTTGATGCAAAGTAAGTGCTACGAGGGGGGGAAATTGTTCTAGAAGGAAGTTTAAATTATTGTTTGATAAAAAATAGGTTAGTTACACTTTTTACTCTCAAATTATAAAATTTTGCAAATTTTATCCTTTATTTTTTGTTGTTGCAAATTTTGTCCTTCAATTTATAAAATGTCATAAATTTTTCCATGATATAAAGTCTCCACTAAATCTTGAACAATGGGAAGATGTGGCCATTACTTTGCGGCAGTTTTGAACGCCACAAAATTGTAACGACCAAATACATATTTACAGGCAATTTAAAACCACCAGAATGTGTGTCACATCATCACACCGTTTAGTATTTAACAAAGACTTGACACTAAGACAAAATTGCGACATTTTGTAAATTAGAGACAAAATTCGCAAAAAAAAATTTAAGGGACAAAATTTGTGAGATTGTATAACTTTAGAAGCAAAAGTGCAATTAAGTCAATATAATAAAAATTTACGTGAATTCCTTTCAAACAATAAAAAGTTTGCTCAAGTATAAATTATAAATATATATGGTTTACACACATACATTTATTATCAATTTTATGATGTTAAAAGATAAAATAAACATTTTAAATGAAAATTTCAAGGTAAATTATAAAAGTATTTGAAAAATTATTTTACTTTCTAAAATACTACAATTAATAATAAATTGTTTAAAATTAGTTGTTAATGACTTCAAAAGTTGTAGAAAATTGTTAAGAGGTTTGTTATATAAAAAAGATTAAAGTGTAATTTACGTATTTCTTAGGAAGAGTAGTGTATATTTTAAAATAAGAGAAAAAAACATAATTTAAACATCTATCGAAGAAGGAAATATAAATTACTTTTAAAAAAATTGTCATTTGGATATTGTGATAACATGCTTCTGAAAGTACTGTATCAGATATTGATGAATGAAAACTGAGAATGGATATAAACAACAAAATTAGAATTGTGACCAGAAGAAGAGGTTCTCTATCTCATGGGTTTTCTTTGACAGATTCAGTATCATATTTTAGGCTTTCAAAAGAAAGCTCTAATGGAGTATCATCATTTATATCTTTATAAAAAGTTCAAGCTGGATCTGAGTGATGGGCCGACACAATTTTTGACTAAGAATAATAGTTGGATTCAGATTAAATAAATATTTATAAAATTTATTCAAAATAGATAGAATTTTTATTCATAACATTATTATAAGTTTAGATAAATAATTATCTGCAAAATTTTGTGGATATAAATACGAATATGAGTACTATTACATACATTCAGTTGCATCTCATGCCTGTACATGTATAAATATAGTAAAATATTTATATAATTACATATTTGTTATATTGAGAAATGTTACATACTCTATAATACATTTTTTTAAACATGTTATTTATTGTTAGCTAAAGTTTATTTAAAATTACAAAATGATGTAAGTGGCACCCCTTATATAATGAACTTTCACTCTTTACTTTATACTTTTTGATAAATTTTAAAAAACAATAAAGAGTATTTTTGTTTTTGGTGAATTAATAAAGAGTGTGTTATTAGCTTTATAATTAAGATTTGAAGAATCTTTAGATCCTACCTAAAATACGGGTTTAATTATAAATATATAATTACTTATAAAATATATAAATGGATATTAAAATTATTACTTCCATAAGTACAAATTTGGAGATGAATTTCTTAAAACATATCGAGTATAACACATGCCATTATACTCTACTATTTTGATGTGCACTAACAATACACTCTTAACAAATTCTTTACTACTATTGCTTAAGATGTATTGAAAATACACAAGTATGAAAGACTTATTAAACAAAAAGTAGTATTTACAAAAATATTTGTGATTTTTAATAAATTTTAGCTAATAAAAAAAGTGTTTAAAAGAGTGTGTGTTAATATTTCTCTACTATTTTTTGTTATGACTAAAAAAAGCTCCCATCGTTCTTACTTTTGAATTTAAGTGTAATAAAATGATAGAGTATTCTACTTTGTTTTGTCTTTTCCTATCCTCTGAAGTGAGGAGTTATTTATTTATTTATTTTACAATAGCTGCAACAAGATTAGAACTTAAACCTTGTATAAACTATTCAAAATTCTCCACACTAGGCTAATCCCAGTGAGTTCAGAAGCTACGAGTTCTGCTTTATTGAATTTAGGATTTTCTTCTATCGTAGTTTTGTAGTATTGCTGGTTGGGCCTTGTTTTTAGTTTTATGGTTGATACTTTTCTTTTTTTGTTGATGGCCTTGTTTTCTGTTATCCCATGAAATTTGGACCCAAAAATGAGGATAAAGTACAGATGGATAAAAAAAAAGGGATAAAGTAGAGGCCACCAAACTACACGAAATAATTAAATAGATCCTATTAATTAATGTTTTAAGAATACTATATAGAAATCAAAATCTAAAAAAATTTAATAAAAAGATCTTATTTGATATATTAAAACATTAAAAAATATGAAAAATATTTATTTTATTTAATAATTTTTATTTAGTACTAAAAAGTTATTAAGAAAAAATTGTAGGAGATATAACAAAAAGAAACTTAAAAAATTCTATTTTTATTTACCCAACCCTATATTATAAATTTAAGTTTTACTTTCAAAAGAAAGTATTTTTAAAAATTATCTTCTTCCTTATTAAATCATGTAACTTCTCTTATATTAAATATCAAATTCTTTTTATTAATAATTTTTATAGGGTTAAATATGTTTTTAGTCCCTAAACTTTTCTCGGTTTTCACTTTTAGTCCCTAAACAAAAAATTGACCAGTTTTGGTCCCTTGTACTTTTCCTCCATTAACATTTTTAATCCTTGCCGTTAAGTTCCACCATAACATGATGACATGACAGCTACATCATCAACTATCACGTCATCATTTTTGGTAAATTATGTTTTTAGTCTCTAATCTTTTCACAAAATTTACTTTGAGTCCCTCAACAATTTTTTGACCAGTCTTAGTCCTTCATCTTTTTACGAAATTTACTTTTAATCCTCAATAATTTTTTGACTAGTTAGCCCCTTACCTATTGTTTCTTGTTTTTAGTCCCTCCCATCAAGTATCACCATTAAGCAATGATGTGACAATCATGTTGGCAGTCACGTGACTTGTCATGTAAATTACTAGTTTGAGGTAGGTCGGGGGCCGGGTTTGCTCTCCCATCCCCGTCCCCACAAAAGTGGGATGGGTTCAGGTTTAAAACATGCAAGTTTATATTTTTGAAACCTATCCCCATCCCCATTGGATTTTATCGGGTTTAGGTAAACTCACGGGAACCTATCACTTTTTTTTTTACAATTTTAATTTAGCTATACATTTTTAAATAAATTATATATTAAGTTATTAATTAATTTTAATTCAAACAATGTATAAATTAATAATAATAAAGAACTTAAAATAAAAATAAAAAAATTTATATATTTTAATTAAATGTATAATTATAAGTTTGTTGTTTAATTATTATTATAATTTAAATTATTTAACTAAAATAATTATATTTTTAATAATTATAAAAATAAAAGTATCAAAAAACTTAACTCTATAATATATATATCTATATATATATATATATATATATATATCTATATATATATAGAATAATGTTGTAAAAAAATGTAACAGGGCATATACGGGAATGAGGGCGGGGCAGGGAGTCACATACATGAGTCACAAACCCGAACTCGAACCGACTTTACAAGTCAGAGAAAAATCAAACCTAGTAAAGCGGGTTTTCCTTGTCAAAGTCAAGATGGTTGTTGATTTTGCTTACTGCATCTCTTTTTCTATTTTTTTTTCCAAATTTGAATTGGAGGTTGTTGATTTTACTTACTGCATTTCCTTTTCTATTTTTTTAAAAAAATTCAAATTCTTTTAAAAAAATTTAACGCTTTAGAAACTGCTTTAAAATGTCTTAAACCAACAATATTTACCACATGATTACTATGTCATACTAATAGTCCACATAGCAAGTCACGTGACTGCCAACATGTTTGCTACATCATTGCTTAACGGTGACACTTGATGAGAGAGACTAAAAACAATGATAAACAATAGTTGAGGGGACTAAGACCAGTCAAAAAATTATTGAAGGACTAAAAGTGAATTTTGTAAAAAGATGAAGACTAGAACTGGTTAAAATTTGTTAAGAGACTAAAAGTGAATTTGTGAAAAGATTAGGGACTAAAAACATAATTTACCAAAAATGATGAAGTGGCAATGGATGATGTGGCTACCAACGTGACTGTCACGTCATTACTTAATGGTGAGACTTAACGACAGGGACTAAAAATGTTAACAGAGGAAAAGTACAAGAACTAAGACCAGTCAATTTTTGTTTAGGGACTAAAAGTGAAATTGAGAAAAGTTTAGGAACCAAAAACATATTTAACCCTTTTTTATATTTCAAAAACTATTAATTTCTTTTAATTTAAATTTTGATACTTTCTATCATTAAAAACATTTTTTAAAATAAATTAAATTGAATATTATTATAATTTATTCAATCATAATTTGAATTAATTTTTAAATTTTTAATTTTGTCGCACCATATTAATAAAAAATCATGTATTTTGATTCAAATAATTTATTTTCATAATTTTAAAAGTTTTATCTCTTTTATTTATTTAATTTAATAAAATAAAATATTCATTATAATAGGCTTAAATATGTTTTAAGCCCTACAAATATGACTCTATCTGATTTTATTCCTTACAAATTTTTTGTTAATTTTAGAACCCTGATATTTCTTAGTGTTCTTTTTAGTCCTTATTATTAACTCTAGTTATTTACTGCTAACATGGCTAACAAAATAAAGAATATTAATTAAGCTAATGAAGAATATTTTAAATTAAGATAATTACATTATTTTTAGGTGTGTAATTCAATTAAGTAATATATTTATTATTTTAGATAAATAAGGTAATTACATATAATTTACTTTTATAATTTTTTTTAATTTTTAATATATTATGAACAATAATTTTTATTACTTTTAATATTTCTTACTTATCAATTCACTAATTTACTTTTAACATTGTACTTTTTTAAGAAATTATAATTTACTTAGACACTTGTCCATTTGGTCTCCACTTGAAAGTTGCAACCTTCTCTCCAATGTCAGTTATGATCTGAATGGGGCTCCACTTTGTTATGAGAACAAGAAATTGAATGGAAGTAAGTACGAGACTGTCATATATCTTGTTGGTCCCTTGGCTTTTCGCCCCCCCCCCCCCCCCCCCCACCCCCCCCCCCCCCCCCATTGCTCATAACTCACTACTAATGTCTCAAACAATTATCCTTGACCATGCATTGAGATTACTTGATCATGCTTCTGTTGTTGCCTATGATTTGTGCCTACATAAGTACTAAATCTGAAATTGTTTCCTTTATTTTATATATTTATGTGGTGTACTCCTTTTTGGTATTTTTCTGCATTAAACCAAATTGGAATGCAACTATAGGTCATTTAATCTTTTTTCCCTTAAAAAAGAAATATATTTTTGATTGTCCTAGCTTCAAGTTCCATAAGCAATAAGTACGTAAAAGTTAGAAAATTTGGTAGAAAAGGACAACTAAAACCTTTCATTTGAATACCTCACACAATCAATTTCTGCTTACACATCAAAAATCAAAATAGGCACTAGCAAATAACCTTGCTCCTAAAAATTTAGAGGCATATTAAACATCTTGTTAATATCATCCAGGGCTTCCTTTGTGAGGAGAGTTGGCTCAAACAAATTAGATTCCTTTGACTTTCCTGACACTTTTGGTGGTGGTGGTGGACCTTATTCCAAGTGGTCATCATCAGCAAGGCTTGAGAATCCACCAAACTCCTTTTCGCTATGCTCTTGGGTATTTTCTCTTACTTGTTGATTCTTCTCTTAATTGGCTTCCCATGTTGATGGTGGCTTCTACTAAACTGTGGTGGCAAAAATATTCCACCAATAGTTCATCCAAAATGGTGGAACCAACAAATTGCAAACGACTGTATCCTCTCTAAACTGTGAATTACAAGAGCTTTCAGCATCCACATCACTAGATTTTTTAGAAGGAATATCGTTGGGGCAGAGAAAAAAACCATTTGTTGTGAAGCCGATTAAGTACAACCTTCAGACAAATTCACATTCACATCCCTTGTCTCGGAATGTTCTTCATCATCAATGTATAACTAATGTGAAGTGCATTATTATAGTATAATGTAAATATGTTACAAGTTATATGCTACTATAAGAATTGAGTGAATTATTATAATTTTTTTTAAGTAAAGCAACCACTTGCAAATTAAGTGCATGTAAATCGAAAAAGGATGAGTATCAAACTTGAAAATTGAGTTGTTTTAATAGGAATGTTATCACAATACATGATAGCATCATACAACAATACACAAATATTGATATCCCAATAAAAGTAGTCATCAATAAAGCTGAACACACAGGTCATCCTACCTACTATCCTAAACACAAGCAGAGCCGCGAGCCACGGAGCATTAAGCTTTTGTTTATGTGAAAACCTTCTTTGAGTCGGACACCTTTTGTTCCAGTTATTGCAACACGCTTTGAACTAGCAAGATCCACTAAATTCTAGAAATAAGAATATAATGATTACTCATATGAAAAATAACACAAAAATAGTCGTTTAAATAAAAGGAGAGAAGATAGATGTGTGTGAATGCCAACAAGCAAAAAGGAAAAAAATTATCCCCAAAGAGAGATTACTTGCTAGTTGAAAAAGTGACATGAACATACCAACATTGATACACAGATAGCATCACAGAGCTGCCGCTTCTTCATCTTCACTTATATCCCTACTCTCAATTATCTATTAAACACAGTTATTAATTGGGCAACGGGGAAAGCATAAGAATCTAAAAAAATAGAAAAAAAAATTAACATGAAATAACATTATTACCACGCGAAAAATAGTATGGGCATACTACTATACAAATTCATATTGTATCTCCAATATGTCTATGAGCTGATACAAATTCATATCTTGATGGTAACATCAATAATCCATATACAAAGAAACAATCTTACCACCCCCATGTATGTTTGTAACAGTACGAATAAAATTTCGACTGGTAAGAACATATTCATTATAAATGACCCATTTAGGCTTATGGTCCAGCCAATTTCATGAATGCAAATGCACCACCTACAAAAAGAACATAAGCATTAGAAACCATAAAAATACAATACTACAAGTTCTGATGATGAATGAGAGAGAAAAAGAAGACAAAAGAAGCTCATTTTAGCAAACTGGTTGTCTTTCACTATCAAGTGTGTCCTCTGTCCTGTACACTCTAGATGGGCTACCTGCATGAAATACCCACTAGCATAGCTTTTCTTATGTTGATATAGTAGTCATAGCTATTGAAGTCAGTGTTGCATAACTTCAGATTAAACTACGGGCCTTGATTCACACTAATTGTTGTCTCACATTATCACTGTGCCTTACTTATGAGTATTACAACAAATTATTAGGTTGTACAACAATTCAACTCCATTATAACAATGTACAAAACCACCTTCATTTATTTCCCTATAACCATATGCATAAATAGCTACAAAACAACTCATAAATTAAAAAACTTACTTGAACCAAGGTAAAATACACACAAAAAGAGCTT